>JAHHFK020004673.1:0-61051 GCA_024533555.2 Aedes koreicus
AAAAGAGCGTCGTGAAGATGCAATGGTTTCATTTTTAAATTTTTCAACAAATTTAAATAGTTCAACACGGATCGGAAAACTATAGGCTTCTTAACAATACCATACCAAACCGCACTCGTTCTCAAAATCTGTATTACTAACAACTTTACACATAAAATCGTTCTGACTTAAAAATGATGTCCAAACTGTTCGTCCAAACTTTAATTTTGATATCAATTACACAGGTTTTTTGACAAAACAAGTGTTTTTTTTGAGTTCATCAATATAAATATTGTTTGAATTTAAATACAAACATAAATATTGACGTAAGCCCAGGATACAGTACGGTCACTGTAACGATTGTAACAGTCATAACAGGCCAGCAGTCACATGTCTGATAATGTCAGCATAGAAAAAATAAGCATTTGGCGTCAAAATTAACAATCGAAATTGACATCCGTCACTGACAGCTAATACAGTTGAAACTTCCAAGCTCTGATTGGAAACTATCGTAGATCAAGAAGGCCATCTTTTCATGGCAAAGCAAAATTCAACAGAGAACACAATCATTTATGATTAAGTGTTTGCTCATTCTTCAAATCAACTTCAAAAACACCTTGAAAAGCCATTCATTTCAATAATTTCATTCACTTTTCAACTAATTTGCTGGCAAAATGGTAATATTTTGATTTCAACTCCATCCTATGTGGTCATATTATAAGGGCAGTTATTATACGAATGAATTCCATTCTTTAATCACCATCGACCAACTCCACTGCCTATTACTTCGTTTTCCTCCGTCATTCTGTCAGACAGGTTCTGTTTTGGTTTGTTTCCGCCCACTCCACTGCCCATTTCCGTCAGGGAGCCTTACTCGAGGGTTCTTATTATCTCCTCCGCCCTTCCGTCGGAGGGATTCTGTTTTATATATATATTTGGCCTACTCCACTGCCCATATCCGTCAGGGAGCCTACCGAAGTAAATATCACTTCTCCATCCTTCCATCGGAGAATTGTTTTCTTGTCGTGACCTGACCGAAGTTTTCAGCTTCGATAATGTTGCTTCACTGTTGCTGCTGCTACTGGTCCGTTGCTGTCAAAGTTCGTTACAAGAATGAACTGAATCAGCATTGTTGTTGCTTGGATTCCAAACTGGAGAGCAATATTCAAGGACTGATCGAACCAATGACGAGTATAATGACTTTAGGCAATAAACATCGGTAAAACCATTGTAATAGGATGCCATTGATCCCGAGTCGGCTTAGCTTAGCAATAGCAATAGCATGGTTCAGTTTGTCGAAGGCAGCTGACAAATCAGTATAAATCACATCTGTTTGAGCTCGGTCATTCATGCTATCAGTTACATACGACGTGAGACAGAGCAAATTGGTAGTAGTGGAACGACCTGCCATGAAGCCATGCTGATGATCGCTCAAAAAATGCTTGCAGTGAGAAAGTAACGGGTCAACCATGACAGCTTCGATAACGCGCTCAGTGAGGTAATTCCGCGATAGTTGTTGACGTCTCGCTTGCTACCTTTTTTATGAACAGGAAACATGTGAGCAGATTTCCAGCATGAAGGAAAAGTACTACTGCGAACTTTGACTATTGGAATACATGGCCGAGCGGTGTCAATAAAGAGTCGATATTCTTCTTGAGAAAGATGGACGGGATTTCATCGGGTCCAGGACGACAGGAAGATTTCAGTTTGGAAGCGGCTCTTGAAATAGTCGTATCGTTAAGTCTATATCGCCCAAAGTGTCACCGTGCATAGGGACGTTGCTTGCTGCGAGGTTAACGTGTTGTTCCTGTGGAGTTTGTGCACATTGTTCCCACACCGGGGCTGCGTAAAAGATCGCAGGCGCAATGATTTGTTTGTAGATTGCCAGTTTGTTTACCCCTGAGAGGCGGGATCTTCGACAAATCAGCGGATATGGTCAACCTAACTAAAGGCGGAGCACCTGATTAACGTTCTCTCAACATGCGATCGAAAGAGAAGTTTTTCTCAAACATTAAACCTAGATACGTTACTTTGGCGGGACCACTCAATCCTTGTGCTATCCACGATTACTGTACACGCAGGCGGAGGTTTCAGTTAAAGTGATTGCCGGTGGAGGAACATAAATGCTTGAGTGTTAGAGGCATTGATTTTAATTTTCCACTTTCCAGCATAATCGGCAAAGGTGTTAAGGCATCGTTGAAGTTTGTTCTGTTATTTCGCGAGGCATCCTTCCCTTGACGGCTATTGCGGTATCATCTGCGAACAAGAAAAACACGCAACCAAGGGGAGGAATGTCAGATGTGTAGATGCTATACAGCAGTGGGGCTAGCAGGCTACCTTGCGGCACTCCTGCTGGGATCGGAAACCGTTCTGAGAGACAACCGTTCAACGATACCCTAAACAACCTTTGCTGAAGGTAGTTGCGAGTGATTTTTACAAGGTGTGGTGGGAAGTTGAGGTTACAGAGCTTGTACACAAGCCCGTCGTGCCAGACATTGTCAAACGCTTTTTCGACGTCTAACAAGGCCATGGCTGTGGACTTGGATACAGCATTGTTACTTCGGATGTTGTTCATCACCCGAACTAGCTGATGAGTTGTGGAATGCCCCTTCCTGAACTCAAACTGTTCCGGCAGGAGAATGTTATTTTCCTCGACACACTTGAGCAAACGATTAAGAATTAGTTTCTCGAACAATTTGCTCAGCGCTGAGAGGAGGCTTGTTGGTCTGTAGCTTGAAGGCGATGTTGGATCTTTCCTGGGTTTGTGGATCGGAATGATTTTGGCTTCTTTCCATATGCTTGGAAAGTAGTGCAGTTCCAAGCATCTGTTGAAGATAGCACTCAAGAGCGAGTAGGCTTGGTGTTAAGCTTCTTTAAGATCAAATGAAAGATTCCGTCAAACCCGGGAGCCTTCATGTTTTTAGTCTTCTTCAGCGCTGAGCAAATCTGTTAGATAGTAATCCTATCCTCCGGAAGAACGGCACAAGGGGAGGCATCTAAATTATTGACGCATTGCGCAACCTGATCTTCAAGTGGACTTTGGATGTTTGAGCCAAGCAAGTGCGATGCGGCAATATGATTGCCGATCGCATTTGCTTTCTCCGCTGGGGTCAGTAGAATCGAATCGACAACCTTCAGAGGAGGAACGAGTTTGGGATGCGTCTTTAGGACTTTGGCTACCTGCCAGAATGGTCTCGAGCGATTTTGGATGACACGTCCGAAACTCTCGTTTCGAAGCGAGTCCATTCTGGAAGCAATCTGCCGGTTCATATCGGCCACTTCTTGTTTCCTATCTAGATCACCTGTCCTCTGAAACTGGCATCTACGAACATTTCGTAAGTGGATCAAAAGTTGGGTATGGGAATTAATGGCAACAAACTTACCCCTCACAGGAATTTGTCGGACGCCTCGTCAGCCACCCAAACAACACATCTTCATGATTTTATGTTGAGTTAGCTTCTTTATAACCAAATCTAGTCTTATAAAAGTATTTTTAACCATTATAAAACTTGTGTGTTGCTTGGGCATGGTCATGGCTTGTTGCAGTCCCTCCAGTGCACGGTTGATGTCATTGACGGAGTCGAGCGGTGGATTTTCGTCAATGTTCCGGTCCACAATTCGACCGAACTGTACCCAGATCACATGGTGGTAATCTTTCCGTTGGTAGGTTGGAGCAGGAATCATGTTGACACCGACTTCAGCCACCACCGGTTGGTGGTCGGAGCTGAATCGTTGTGCGCCACCGGTTTTGATATTGTGATGTTCGTCAGGAAAAAGTCCAGCGTGGACGGATTTCCCGCCGGAGAGATGAATGTCGGTTCATCCGGAAACTGCACCGTGTACAGACCATGCTGGGAGTGGTCAAATAACAGCCGACCGTTCCGGTTTCGTTTGTAATTCCTCCATGCCTCGTGGCGGGCGTTCAGGTCCCTTCCGATGACGAAACGAGAGCTAGTACGTGTGATGGCGGTTAGGTCGGTCTTGCATTTGATTGACACTTCGTTACTGGCAGCACACTGTCGAGAGCAGTAAGCAACGATAAACCGCATATTTCCAGTCGACGTTTCCACCTCCACACCAAGGGCTTCGATAACGGATGTGCGGATATGTGGCAGAGTGTGGTACTTTATCCCTTTCTTCACGATGATCGCTACACCACCCCCCCTGGAGCTGGTGCGATCAAGCCGGATGATATTGTAGTCGGGCAACCAGAAGCTGTCGCCAGACTTTAGGTGGGTCTCGGTTAGGAGGCCCACATCGATGTTTTGCTTGCGGATGAAGTCGGCAAGCTCGATCTTTTTCGTTCTTATTGAGCGAGCGTTCCAGGTGACAACGGTTAGCGGTTTAGACGCCATATTGAATAATAAACTTACCGAGCACTTGGATCTGTTCGGGCTTGCCGTGGCACTGGCGAAGCGCACCGGTCATGTTGACGAAGATCTCCATCAGCTCGCTCCCGCGGAGAACAGGGTCACCGACGGTTGCCTTGAGCTTGCCCTTGTGTTGGTGGTCTCCAGAATCCAGGGGGGTTGGAGCACCAGAAGCACCGGGAGTTTCCTGACGGGGAGCTGATTGTGTCCGTGTGGTTGATTGCCTGGGTCTACTAGCAGGTAGTGACGGAAAATCACTCGCTCTGAAAGCCGGAGCAGCTTTCTTCTTCCGCCCCACTTTGTTGTTTGTCGATGCCTGTTTACGGATTTGTTTGAATGCTTCGCGTTTTTGGGCACTGCCGATCAGAACCCCGATGGTTACCTCTCCGCAATTGGCGCATATGTACGCCACGGTTTCCTCCACGGGACAGTTTGATGTGTCATGGTTCTGGGCGCAGTTGCTGCAACGTGCGTTCATGTTGTAGAACAATTTCGTGTACCATGACCAAAATCGAGGCACCGCTGACACTGTGCATCACGTCACGATGGCCACCACGATATGGTTCCATGAACGATGATGGAAAAAATGGATTGGATGGCTTGCAAGGCATTGAGCGTCACGGTCCCTTTCTTAAAATGCACCAGGAAAAGGCTATCCGGCAATGTTTTAGCATTCTCGTTCCTCCTCTTCATTCGGCAAACATCGGTTGGGGCGATCTTGTACCGGTCCTTAATTTCCTCTTCGATTGATTTTGGGTCGTAGTTCGGGAGACCTCTGATGACAGCTTTGAAGGGTTTCTCACCAGGAATGTCATGCGTAAAAAATTCCTCCTTGGAATCTTTGTGAATAAAAGAGGTTTTATTTGTACCATCATAAAAACTTCATCACTTTTTGAAGCTATCGCGTTCAGCAGCTCTTCTGCGGGAATGGCAAAAATGCTCGGCAGATCTGAAATATTCACAATAAACACCGTTAACATGGCAAAGAAGAACATCTATAGTAATTTATTACCTTCAAAAAATTCAGTGACTTCCGCTGCCAAACCAATTACCTAAACCACCACACGGTAAACTTCACTTTGCTTCTCCATTTTGCAGTTCTTTTCTTCTTCTAGAACGATAAAGCAGCTGATTGTTTTTCGCGCACGGTTTTTTATTTCGTTTTAAGTGCGAAGATGGATAGAATAGGGCAAAGTGAAAACACACTTGAATGACATATCTCGCTCCATTGAAAATTATGTGCGGACCATATCAGTCGCATTGGAAACGAACCTGTGTATTAAGTGACGGGTGTTAAAAATTATGTGCGGCAAATGAAAATCATACTAGCTCACATGATTTCAATTCGAAGCAAAAATTTACCGATTTAAGTGCCAATTTTAATAATAAAAATTATTGATTTATTTTCAGTGATCATAATGCAATCTTCGGAATATCGAAAGTTTATTTCGCTGAGTGTATGAACAAAGCATAACTTAAAATCTCGCTCAAAATCGAGTTTTTACTTATTTCTGCACAAATTTGATCAATTTGAACGAGCGTGTTGATAAAATCATCATCAAGTCAATGGACGAATCCAGGTAAAAAAAAGAAAAAAAAAAAGGGGGTGGTAAATAAAAAAGACGGTGTGAATATATAGAAATGACGAAACTTTTAAAATGCTTCTAGAAAATTCAAATGAAATTCTAATTAAAAGCGGTTTGTTGTATGATGTAAGAAAAATCCAAAACTACTCAATAAAGACATTTTCAGAAAAATAAAAAATAAAATTAAAATAATGCCCCTTTTGTGCAGTTTTGGATTTTTCTTGCATCATACAACAAACTGCTTTAATTAGAATTTCATTTTAATTTTCTAGAAGCATTTTAAAATTTTCGTCCTATGCTTTAACATGGGAGCTGTCAGATTTATCACCACTCGGTGTCTTCTTCTTTTTTTCAAGTTGGATTCCTCTAAAGATCATTACACGATGGCGTTTTGACAGTTCAGGGAGCTTGTTTACACGAACTTAGACTATTTTCGGTTAGTTCGCTTTGAGATTTTGCGCTCTCAAATTATTATGATTGAAGTAAAATAGCCGGAAAACAGGCATCAGTGCTTATTTTTACATCATTTCCTGAATCTAATCGTACAGAATCCAGAAAAAGAGAATGAAAAATTTCGTTTGAGCGGTTCGAAGTCCAACACCTTATAAACAAGCTCCCTGAGCTGTCAAAAAAGTGAGGTAAATACATTCCGTGCAATGATCTATAGATGATCTTATTGCTGGTTGCAGTTGTGATTGGACTCTAGAAGTGCTTTTTGCGCATTTTAAAGTGTGATAAAAGTTCACGTTTACGTCTAATCGTTTTGTTTTCTTCGGTGCACTTATCCTTTATGCTGAAAGGCATAAGTTCACTGAAGACAGGAAACGATTTGACGTAAACGTGCACTTTTATCACACTTTTTCTGTTTTTGTCGGAGTCCATTTTTAACTGCAATCAGCAATATATATAACACTGACGGATTTTCAAATGTTCTCAACTACTGGTCCTAGCCAGTCGAGAAGACAAGTCCGAAGAAAAAAAAAATTGGATACCCGAACATTCGTTGCAGCGAGCAGGAGCCTTTTTGAAAAACGCATGTAATTGGAAGAGCTTTATCGAGTGCAAATAAAAAGAAACAAGAAAGCAGTACAAGAGCAAGGAGGCGACAATGCCGTCAACGGCGAAGAGCAAAGCAGGACAAGGATCAACGGCACTGTTGAGATGAGGAACCGTTTGAATCCAACTATCCGCGACGCTGGTTTCGATCCAAGTGAACGACTCGTTCGTTCGCGTACTTTCTCTACCGTAGCTATCGTACTCACCCGCATAACGAAAAACAATTTGCTATATGGTCAAAACTATATTTCGAATGTAAGATATATTATCACATTTTATGGTATTGTTATCGAATAGTTTAATCTCATTTTCACCATATAACCTCTACATTAACACATATTGTTAATGTATGCCATATTGTCATTGAAAGGTTTTTTACTGTCTGCACTCGGTCTAGATTATATACCAACTTTTTAACATAGAGTACAGCAAAAATTTTCTTCGTGAAAATTGCCATTTTTTTATGGTAACCTAACTTAACCGCCTATTCAGCATATTGTTATTTGGCCTTTTACCATCTGACATATTGTTAAAACTTTATAGGAGATTGTTAGTTTATAGTTGTAAACTATAAGGGTAAATGTCGTAACAATAACGGAAACGGTCGTCAACATTAAGGGAAATGGTCTATGAATGGTTTGTGATTATGCGGGCATACATACCCAGCGGAGTATATGCAGCTGTGTTACACGCACACATCGCTGTCAAACGCAACACCGTTGTAAACGTCATTCGCTGTAGATGGATTTTGTGAACGAACTTAGGGGTGCGACACTCATCCATTCATAGTGGATAAGTTTGATTTATCCATGATTCTTCTTATTTTTCACAATTACTCTCAATATTTTAAATATGGTAAAATAATTTCTGCTACTTTCGATTACTCTTGATTTCATCCGATTCGATCGGATTTCATCCGATATGGGCGTTAGAGTCATGAGTTTGATCAATTTTCTTGATCGTGTACGTCTAGTTAGCAAAACATAAACAAATTATATCCGAATTTCTAGCAGTAACCCTCAAATCCAAACGTTAAAAGGGAGAATGGAATTTTTTTGGAAAGAAGTCATTAAACGCTGAGAAAAAAGATTGGTAAATGCATACATATTCTAGTTTCATTTAACAGGAATTTCACGTTGAATTGGGGCAAAACATTATATTAGTTTGATTTGACTACCTACAGTGGTTAAGACCAGGCTTGGCTTGCTCCTCCGTTTGAGCGAAGAGTGCAGTGTATCTGGTACGCGCACGGCATAAGTTGCATGGTGCGCCGTGCGTGTTTGGCATCTGCTCTACACCGACAAATACACGCTCCTCCCGTTCGGTAGATCGAGCATGCGAAACGGCAAAAGAGAAATCCCGAAGAGCGCACTCGCCGAGCAAACGAGTGTGTTGCTCGGCGTGCCATCCTCCTTTCTATTGACGTCCTGCAGTAAAATCTCCGCTCTTATGTTACCTCTGCACACTTATGCTTGTGTTGACAAATTGAATGGAAGAAAAATGGGAATGAGCACAAAAACATTACTCTCCGCAAATCTGCAAAACATTCATCAAAAACATCTTTCGCCTTGGATTGGAAAATGTTTTTTTTTTTCGTTTAGAATCATGCGGATCATTAGGTTTACTAGTTTTTTTTTATTTTTTTTTTTTTTTTTTTCATATTTTTTCATGTTGATTTAATTGTTAAAATATGTACCTAATTTTGTTCACATTGTTCATGCCTTAGCAGTTCAGTATTTTAAACAGCTTTTTATTCCTGCGTGTCAGTATAACAATAATAATCTTAAAACTAAAAACAAACTAAAATTAATCTTAAAGGTATATCGTGTTGAAAGAAATTTTTTTTTTATAAATAAGTGTTTTAATTGTGAATTGATCTTTTAACTAAGCATAAAGGGAATTAATCATTGCAATAGAAGATTGCAACGATTTTTGTCTGAAATTATTAATTATTTTGTTGGACATTTGTTCTAAAGTCTCAACATTCGAAATTCTATGTACTTCGTTAGTGCTGTACCAAGAAGGCAGCTTCAAAATCATCTTCAGAACTTTGTTCTGAATCCTTTGAAGTATTTTTTTCCTGGTAGCACAACAACTAGACCATATTGGAACAGCATAAAGCATGGCCGGTCTAAAAATTTGTTTAAATATTAGTAGTTTGTTCTTCAGACAAAGTTTGGATTTTCTGTTTATAAGAGGATATAAACATTTTATATATTTATTACATTTGGCTTGAATGCCTTCAATGTGATTTTTAAAATTTAATTTTTGATCAAGTAATAGACCAAGGTATTTCACTTCGCTTGACCAGGAAATTGGAACACCGCTCATAGTAACGATGTGACTACTACTAGGTTTCAAAAAAGAAGCTCTAGGTTTATGTGGGAATATTATTAGTTGAGTTTTGGAAGCGTTGGGAGAAATCTTCCATTTCTGTAAATAAGAAGAGAAAATGTCCAAACTTTTCTGCAGTCTCCTGCAAATGACACGAAGACTTCTTCCTTTAGCGGAGATGCCTGTGTCATCAGCAAACAAGGATTTCTGACAACCCTGAGGCAAATCAGGGAGGTCGGAAGTAAAAATGTTATATAGTATCGGCCCAAGAATGCTACCCTGAGGAACTCCAGCTCTAACAGGTAGTCGATCAGATTTGGAATTCTGATAATTTACCTGCAGAGTTCTGTCAGTTAAATAATTTTGAATTAATTTTATAATATAGAGCGGAAAATTAAAGTTTTTCAATTTAGCAATCAAACCTTCATGCCAAACACTGTCGAATGCTTTTTCTATGTCTAGAAGAGCAACTCCAGTTGAGCAGCCTTCAGATTTGTTTGAACGAATTAAATTAGTAACTCTCAAAAGTTGATGAGTAGTTGAATGGCCATGGCGAAATCCAAATTGCTCATCTGCAAAAATTGAGTTTGTATTGATGTGAAGCATCATTCTATTCAAAATTAGCTTTTCAAAAAGTTTACTGATTGAAGGAAGTAAACTTATTGGTCTGTAGCTAGAAGCTTCAGCTGGATCTTTCTCGGGCTTCAAAATTGGAACAACTTTGGCATTTTTCCATTTGCCAGGAAAGTATGACAAATGAAAACATTTATTAAATAATTTTACCATGAAAGACAAGGTACTCACTGGGAGTTTTTTGATGAGTATATAGAAAATTCCATCATCACCTGGAGCCTTCATATTTTTTAACTTTTTAGTTATAGTTTTTACTTCATCCAAATCAGTACCCCAGGATTCATCAAAAATATTTTCCCATGAGGAAATATTCAGATAATCAAGAGCAACCTGATTCTCGATAGTACTAGTAAGACCCAAACTGAAATTATGGGAACTCTCAAACTGCTCAGCAAGTTTTTGAGCTTTTTCCACATTTGTTAGCAATATTTTATCACCTTCTTTGAGCGCTGGAATAGGCTTTTGAGGTTTCTTTAAAATTTTAGAGAGTTTCCAAAAAGGTTTGGAACTCGGCTCTATTTTTGACACATTATTTTCAAATTGTTTGTTCCTCAGGGCAGAGAAGCGTTTTTTAATTTGTTTTTGCAAATCTCGCCAGATAACTTTCATGGCGGGATCGCGTGTTCTTTGATATTGTCTTCTACGGATATTTTTCAGACGGATCAAAAGCTGAAGATCGTCGTCTATTATAATTGTATTGAACTTTACCTCGCATTTTGGAACTGAGACAGCTCTTGCTTCAACTATGGAAGTAGTCAGAGAGTCAAGAGCATTATCGATATCATTTTTAGTTTCCAAAGGAATATTAGGATCAAAGTTATATTCCATGAATGTTTGATATTGGTTCCAATCAGCTCTATGATAATTGAAAGTAGAACTGTTGGGATTAGAAATTATTTCTTGAGATATTTCAAAAGTTACTGGAAGGTGATCCGAACCGAAGTCAGCATGGGTAACCAATTGGCTACAAAGTTGACATGAATCAGTTAAGACCAAATCAATAGTTGAGGGATTTCTGGCAGAAGAAAAGCAAGTTGGGCTGTTTGGGTATTGGATAGTGTAATAACCCGCAGAACAATTATCAAATAGTATATTACCATTGGAATTACTTTGAGCATTATTCCACGATCGGTGTTTTGCATTAAAATCACCAATAATGAAGAATTTTGACCTATTACGGGTAAGCTTCTGTAGGTCACCCTTGAGAAGATTCTTTTGCTGACCTACGCATTGGAATGGTAAATAGGCAGCTAATAGTGTAAGTTGACCAAATTTTGTTTCAACAGAAACCCCCAAAGTTTCAAAAACTTTGGTATCAAATGAAGAAAGAATTTGATGTTTGATACGCCTATGAACAATTATGGCAACGCCACCACCTGGACTTTCAAGACGATCATTGCGGTGTACGAAATAATTAGGATCCCTTTTTATTTTATCACCTGGTTTAAGAAAAGTTTCAGTTACAACGGCAATATGCACGTTATGAACTCGTAAAAAGTTAAACAGCTCGTCTTCATTATTTTTAAGAGATCGAGCATTCCAATTTAAAATATTCAGTGTCTTAATACCCATTGCTGAATTTCAGGGTCATGACAATATTGTTTGCAAATTTTATACCAGTTTGAATTGCATCAAACATGGAGTTTGTATTTAACATTCCATTAATCATATCGATTAATGATTTCTGTAAAAAATCCATTTTTGGAGCGGTTATGCTACCTAAGTCAAAATCTTCAACATTTCTGGTAGAATTTTGGTTTCTACCGGCTGTAACGGCAGCGTAGGAAGCTCCATTACCTAGCTGTACATTGCTACCAGCAGGTAAGAATTGAGCATTGAAAACTTGTGCTCTGTTTGTACTTACGGGTACATTTGTACTTCGCTGACCATTGTTAACAGCAGATAGCAGTGGAAAATTTGACGGTTGGGCATTGATCGTACCTTCCGGTACGAATGTTGGATTTCCTCCTCGATGACCGTTGTTAACAGCCGAGGAATAATTACCTGGTCGGGAACGTGAAGCGGTCCCTACCTGATGCTTAGCACGAGAATTCAAGATCGCTTTGCGAGTCTTGCATTCCCAAAAATTGGATTTGTGGTTTCCACCACAATTCGCACATTTAAAATTTTTGGGATCCTTCACAGGACAGTTGTCCTTGGCGTGAGAGGAATCGCCACAATGCATGCATTTGGCATCCATGTGACAATTTTTCGTCCCGTGACCCCATCCCTGGCATTTACGGCACTGGGTGAGGTGTTGAGAATTTCCTCCAGTCTTCCTGAAGTGTTCCCACTTCACTCTGACATGGAGCATAAGGCTGGCTTTTTCCAATGCCTTGAGGTTATTCAGTTCATTTGATTTAAAATGAACTAAATAAAAATCGTTTGAAATCCCATTGCGAGAATCGCCAGGTTGGGATTTCTTTTTCATCTTTATCACTTGAACTGGTGTAACTCCAAGCAATTTGATAATTTCTTGTTTGATCTCATCCAGGGATTCACCACTGGCTAGACCTTTTAAGACCACCTTGAACAGACGTTCAGTTTTGGTGTCATGTGTAAAGAATTTGATGCCTCTTTGAGCAAGATACTCCACGAGAAGTTTAAATCCGATCAAGGTTTCAGCCAATACACGGCATTCACCCCGACGACCAATTTGAAAGGAAAATTTAGAATCTTTAATGAAATTCGTGAGTTCCTTACGGAGCCCATGAAAATCAGATGTTGTTACCACAATAGGTGGAACCTTTTCTTTCCCTGCATTAATTCGGGAATGCTTCGAAGATTTTTGCCTGACTGATGGATCATTCTCATCATCAGTCAGAATATCGAATTGATTGCTCAAATCAATATTGTTAGAAGGGGAATCCAGAGATTGTCCCTTTCTTTTGCGTTTAGGCGCCATTTTCTCCAAAATGATTAGAATTTATACGTTTTCTCCTAATCAACTTCCAAGCAGATTCTACAAGAATCCGAAGGGTCAAAGAGGAATTTTCCAAATCGATATCCAAGTCGGATTACCTCGCGTAGGGTCCAGACAAGGATCGAAAAGGAATAAGGGTAAAAAATAAAAATTGTGCAGGTAATGTTAAGCACTGAAAAGTGATGTTTGATTTTGTTATAGCTTTAGGTAGCAAAAATACTTCCTTCAGCAAAATAAAATAGAACCGCACGGCATGAGAGCTCGATGCGGACTGAAGGTTTACCAGTTGATTTTTCATAAGAAACCATCAATTGATTTCATGAGACCGCCCATGCTGCATCACATACAAGATGTAAACATAAATTAATTTACGAATTAATTTGCATCGAGATGATTTACTAGCAATGCGTCATAGTGAAAATCGTCTAAAACGCTCCCTAATAAACATGAACCGTATAGGAACGATATTATAGATGGTATGACCATACCACTTACAGTTGGGCTGATACCCCGAATTGGTGGTTAGGCACTTATTATTGTTGTTGTTTATGCGGGCTTCTCTATAGAATTCCTGTTGGTTGAATGAAGTTCGGATGTATTTTCTTTAGGTATTGGTAAGTATCCAAATGTTCGCTTGTGAATAGTTTGAATCAAAATAGAAAAACATTATCATAGAAACCCTTTTTTCCACTGTTTCTTGCTTTTCAAAGAAAATTCAATCAATTATTGCAGTTATCAATTCATTTACGAAGCGTCAAATTTAAGTGACAATTCAACAAATAAAATATCCCTCTGTTATTGATCCCTATTTTTGATAAACTATAAGTGAAAATATACTTCTCATCTGTTAGAAATAAGTCTTCCAGAATATGTTATATAAAAACTTTACATCTGTCACTTTATTACTTGGATACATTTTCGAAAAATTCAAAGGCAGTTGGTTCCGTCGCATCAATTTGGATTACAAAAAGCTCGCGTATTTTTTTTTTCCGTAAAACAACAAAATACATAGAATAACGATAGTTTTTTTTTTTTTGCAATTCGAGTTATTGTGGCGGAACAAATTCTTCCCGATAGGTAATGGCGTAGCGGAACAAATTCTTTTGAATTTTTCCAAAATGTACAGTGAATTGAACCGAAAATGTAAATTATTTTCAATTCGTTGAATGAAGAGTCTAAGCATCTTTCATTTAATCGGGTCAATGAATAAAATTGGTACCAATATCAATAGTGATAAAGTCAACTTGAGCTAGATCAATGTTAAAGTTTTTCATAACTTTTACAATTTTGTCAAGAATAACTTCCGCTGTATTGCGGCCAAATATTACCACTATATGGTGGATCGCTGCTCCATGTATTTTTTTCCTATTTCTTATCTCATTCTCGCAAACTAACCTCGCTATTTCAAATTGATAATTCTCGATTGTTAGTGCATGAACATCGAATCGAACTCCATCAGATTGTTCACAGCAAGTAAGCTTACAAACTGATGTGATCAACTATTCAATATCTAGTAATGATTCTGAGTTATATCAATTCTAAATTATGAGGTTATGGCTACCGTCGAGAATGCTTCAGCATAAGCCCATAAGGTCGTATCGATTTCGAAAGAAATTTCTTTTGCTATATCAATCCCATGTTAAATTCCATTTACTGAAACGGAAAACTAAAGAATCGAAAAGAAATTTCTGCAGCAGTATCCACTTGAAAAGAACGTGAAATAAAATTTAAATTTGTAAGGTTTCCACGCAAACTAATGGGAGCTGTCACTTTTACTTCCGGAAAAAATATTCCGCTCGATTATTCCGTAGGTGAAGGTGACATTTCGTTCCATGCAAATCAATTGTCAAAATTCCACTTGGTAATATTGAACAAAATTCCGTAACCTCTCGATACTGGCTTATAGCAAAGGTACGATTTGAAATTTGGGCTACAATCTCAAGCACAGATCTTCCCCTACGCGATAGTAAGTTTATACAAGCAATGCGTCCCACGAACTTAGTCTAAATGAATTCACAAATCTTAGGATGCACGACATCCAAATGTTGCATTATGTTTCTGCTACCGAAATGTGGTAACTTCAGTGCTTTTTCAATAGGTTGCAAAATGTTGTGAACTCAGTCCTTGGAAAAAAAAATTGAGCGGAAGTCCACACTCTGTTATCCACTGCACAATACTGGAGATATACACATCACGGTCCATCGAAACAACACATCCATCGAAATAACACTTCTAAAAGTTTTTTTTAACATCCGCGGCGTAGAGGTTTCCCTTATTCTACTTTAGAAGTCCACACTCTACTGCTTTCCTTGTAAACGGAAGTAATATGCCCCGTCAAATTAAATTTTGAGCCTCTCTGCAGCGACCGCTCTTTACATAATGGGTTTATAAAGACAGTTTTTACGGAATCATTATCACGAGAAAAAATTCCACACATCCCCACTTAACTTCCTTTTCTCAGCCATCATTCAAAAACGTACAACCGCGTACTAACACTGACGAAAGATTTCCGAAATCCAAGAGCACGGAGCATCTTTGATTTCCTCCGTATTTCTCTTTCTGCATGTGACACGCTCCCGATAGGTAATGCTCTTGCTCCGTTTTCAAGTTCTCGTGCACGGCGCGCAGCCGTTGTTCTCACCGCGTGTATCGAATGTTTTGCTCCGCGTGTGGTTCAAATCGCACACTTGCTAGCTACACATGCGAAGAGAAGCCAAGCCACTGTCGCACTGTCAGGAATGGAAAACCGAGCTGGACTACTTCATGATTTCGAGCACTTTCAGATTCATGGCGGGGGAACGTAGTGCTCTGAAAGTTATTACAGGAATGGCGAAGCAGCACTGGGGCACTAAATCAGCGAAGATGTTAAGAATCAAAATAATGCTGCGCTTTTCGCTCCTATTTTCTTATACGCCAAGCTGACAGCCAATGTTGCCAATGGATACTCGAGGAGGGGAAAGGAATATAATGTGGGAGGTAAACAAAATATACTTAAATAGGTTAACGGCACAATAATCGATGAAAACTTTGCAAAAATAGGCAAAAATCGACTAAATCGAAATATCGGATGAAATCGTGAAAAATCGTCGATTATTTTTTCAAGCGATGAGCTTCCAAAACTGGTCGATTGGAAAGAGATGCAAATCGTTGTTTACTTTTGTGTTCGATAAAATCCGATAATTTGGTTGAATTGGATTTTTTTACGATTTTTTAAATTTCATCCGGGTTTGGACAAGAAATTTTCCTTAAGCATTATATCTTACACACAAAGAATAATGATTATTAAAATTAAAAAAACCATTGCCAAAATTGAAAAGTTGCGTTGGTTCTTTTTCGTAGAAAGCGGTTTACTTTCAAAACCAAAACCTTCAAACCGTCAATTCAAAATTTTGCTGCTCTACATTTAAAAGTTGAAATTTTTAAAACAAATTGTAGAACTGTCAAATCGAAACCGTGGCATCGTTGAAAATAAAAGCCAATTATTTTTATTCCAAAATAACCTTTCATCCAGAAAGTGTCGTGCAATTTAAATAAAAGTATGCTGTAAAAATACTTTTAACATAAAAAGTTTTCTTTTCAGATGAATTGTAGAACTGTCAAATCCACACCGTGGCATATTTGAAAATGAAAGCAAATTATTTTTATTTGAAAATGAACTTTCAACTAGAAAGTATCGTGCAATCAAAATAAATGTATGCTGTTTTGATTGAAAGAAAAAATGGTTTAACATAAAAAGGTTTTAATTTTCAAATGAATTATTATAACTTTCATAGAGACCGGAACCGGAGGTTGGCGTCGTTCAATCACCAATGTTTCCATCCCGAAAGATCCAAGTTGAAATATTTTCTCCATATCTTCCGAATGCACCTGAGCCAGCTCTAGCATCTGCTGCCGCTCGTCGTCGCTTGTGGCACCGCTGCAAAAAAAAGGGATTATTATCAGTGACATGGCCTATTCCGTTTGCATGGTCCGTTCGGAACTTAATAACGCCGAATGTTTGTGAACTTTCCTGATAAGCGATTCGTTGGGGCGATTCGCCAAGAGGAACATTTTGAATGTGAAGCTTTTGTATTATTTGACAACAGTATAGAGAAAAAATCCATACGACGATTTCCTTTGTGTTGGTGGATTTGACAGTTCTACAATTTTCATGGTAAAAGAATTCACTTTTAAATTTACACACTGAACCGAAACATAACACTTTCAAATCAAACGAAGAACTTTCGTGGTAGATAATTTTACTTTCAATTTAATGAAAAATAAATACTTTTCAGAAGTAAAGTGCAAAACTTTTAATAAAACAAGATTTATTTTTTGTGTGTTACCAATTGAAGATGTTCCATGGCAAAACTATCAGTGAAAATCCAGTGCAAATGCGTAATTTCGATGTGCTGTGTCACTTACTGAAAAAGGCCAGAAGTTTCTTTCAGGAATTTTTTTTTCTTGATCATTAATTAGAGTCAACGGCATACCATGTCCCAAGAAAAGCGTTTCTTGACAAACGAAAAGTATTCGTTTTAACATGAACTTTCAGTAGATTCTATCAAATTGCTAATGGAATGTTTCAATGTACCCGTGAATTTCGTCAATAAAGCATTGAGTCTTTTCGAAATACTCAAAATTGGATACTTTGTAAATAACTCAATTATGACTGGTTTTTCTTTGCTGTCAAGATGGGAGAAAAATACTTAATTTTGGGTTGTTTGGTATCTCTGTGAAATATTCTTGGACCAAATCGTGGACGAGTAAAAAAGCACTTACACGGTAAATCTTGAAAACTCCCTTTATGACTATATTTTGCACATTTTCAAGTTTATAGTTGAGACGTCAAAAAGTGACTAGTTTTTATACACGTATGAAGAGTACTTTTTACGCCTTTTCAAGTATGTCAACGGCGACAAAAAATGCGTAAAAAGTAGGCACCGCTGAGAAAAGAAAATTAACTCTGCCCGTGACTTGAAGCTGGCGCCATTTTCAAAAAAGCATTTATTTTGTGGAAATGGAGGAAATATCCAATACGTTGGATACAGACGTATTCGCGAAGTTGACAGGTAAGTTAAATATTTGCTTTCGTCAGTAATTACAAATGTTTAACACTGTATGAAACAAAACAGGTCTTCCATGCCCTGTGGCCGGATGCCGGATACATTATTAGGGACGAAGCTTGCCCGGATTAAAATAACCATACAATGACAATATCATGATATAAAATAACATTAAAATCTGTTGCCGAACATGAATCTTATTGTTGACGTATTGGATAAATGAAAAATGCATATTGTCATTACAATACATCTACTATTCACCCTACATGCAAGAATTTTCTACAATTGAGAAACAATACAAAAAATAGCAATTGACTCTTTAGATTTGTCTTGGAAAAAAATGATTTTTCTTTTAGTTAAGATACATAAAAAAACCCCTTATTTTATTGTCGATGTCTCAATTGCCATTAAATTTTATTGTGTGGAAACAACATCTCCTATTGTTATTTTAATTTGATGCACAATAATATTAATTGTACACACTATTGATTCTATTGTATGGTTACACTACATTTAATTGTAAATCTAAGAGTAATTTTTCTTGTATTCGTTTTAACATGAACTTTCAGTAGATTCTAATGGAATGTTTCACCCGTGAATTGCTAATGTTTTATTTGAATTTATAGTTTCTTTTATCAAATTTGGTGAAAGAAAGTTCATGCACAATACAAAAAAAAAATCAATTTTGATTATTTTTACTCGTCTGTTGTTAAAATAAAGCATTGAGTCTTTTCGAAATACTCAATATTGGATACTTTGTAAATAACTCAATTATGACTGGTTTTTCTTTGCTGTCAAGATGGGAGAAAAATACTTAATTTTGGGTTGTTTGGTATCTCTGTGAAATATTCTTGGACCAAATCGTGGACGAGTAAAAAGCACTTACACGGTAAATCTTGAAAACTCCTTTATGACTATATTTTGCACATTTTCAAGATTATAGTTGAGACGTCAAAAAGTGACTAGTTTTTATACACGTATGAAGAGTACTTTTTACGCCTTTTCAAGTATGTCAACGGCGACAAAAAATGCGTAAAAAGTAGGCACCGCTGAGAAAAGAAAATTAACTCTGCCCGTGACTTGAAGCTGGCGCCATTTTCAAAAAAGCATTTATTTTGTGGAAATGGAGGAAATATCCAATACGTTGGATACAGACGTATTCGCGAAGTTGACAGGTAAGTTAAATATTTGCTTTCGTCAGTAATTACAAATGTTTAACACTGTATGAAACAAAACAGGTCTTCCATGCCCTGTGGCCGGATGCCGGATACATTATTAGGGACGAAGCTTGGAGCCGATGTGCTTGTACTTCCTGAGCAAAAAAAATACATTCATTTTCTTCTTGATTATGATAAAAATAACCATACAATGACAATACAATAATATAAAATAACATTAAAATCTATTGCCGAACATGAATCTTATTGTTGACGTATTGGATAAATGAAAAATGCATATTGTCATTACAATAGATCTACTATTCACCCTACATGCTTGAATTTTCAACAATTGTGAAACAATACAATGAATAGTAATTGACTCAGATTTGTTCGGGAAAAAATGATTTTTTCTATAGTTAAGATACATAACAACCCCTTATTCTATTGTATTCTATTGTCGATGCCTCAATTAACAATAAATTCTATTGTGGAAACAATATCTCCTATTGTCATCTTATTGTCATGAACAATAATACTAATTGTACATAACTATTGATTCTATTGTATGGTTACAATACATTTAATTGTAAATCTATGAAATTTTTTTTTCATAAAACTGTATTAGAAAATATTTATAAAATCTGTCTAATTACATGTACCAAAATATAAGCAATTAAAAAACGATTATAAAATTTTAAGATTTCTAAATTTTGGTGTTCTCTTTTTATACAGATCCTTACAAACATTCTTGGTGTAAAACCTTGGATATGTCGCTTGCACTACATGGAGCCATCCTTTGTGCGTGGAGATTTAATCGCGTGCTTGTTCGATGCACTGCCACGAGCCCATAATGCTGACAATGCTAAACCCTCATTTATCGAAAACGGAACCTCGCAACCAGCGGAGGATTTCCACAAAGAATTTCTCCAGAACCAGGTCAAACTGACTGATCTGCAGAAGTTCATACTTAGCGCTGGCAGTTCTATAGCTGCGTGTTGGTCGATCCCCGAAGGTAAGACGCAGTTGCTATCAAATTCTAAACTTATGATCGAATAATCCTTCTAGACACGACATGATCGCTTGTTTAGGTGAAACAACAGGTGTTCCAGCATTGCAAAATATTTACCACCAGATGCAGAACTCCGAAGAAGGACGCCAAATATTAGCAGATAAACCACGCATCAACACCCACACGATCGATATGGAATCATTGAGGAAGCTTCCGGAAAATACGCTGGGTTTCCACTATGTTAGCTTCCTGGAAAAATTTTGTGAGTGCAGATTTTTAATTGCATTTTTAGATTAGATTTCAAGATTTAATATTTATGTATGCTATCACAGGAAATAACACCAGACTCTCGAATGGAGGTCAAATTCATGGATGACCCAGAGCTTGCCTATGTTATGACACGATACAGAGAGGTACACGATTTAGTACATACTATTTTCGGAATGCCAACCAATATGCTTGGTGGCGAAAAGGTGGCTATTAAATGGGTAGAAGCCATCAATACTGGATTGCCAATGTGCTATGGAGGCGCAGTTTTTGGTGCTTTCCGTTTAAGGAGGCCCAAGTAAGTTACGTAAGTTGTTCTTGATAATTTCGCTTAAAAACTGAAACTGTTTTCAGGCAACGTCAGAACTATCTGAAGCGATACCTTCCATGGGCATTGCAAATGGGTCAACGAGTAAAACCACTTATGTGTGTTTACTGGGAACAAAGATGGGAGCAAGATATTGACGAACTACGAAAGGAACTAAATATTGAAGCAATTCAACTAAAGTAAGCGTTCTTGAATAAAACTAAGTAGTGTTAATTTTATTGGTTTTCCTAATTTAACTAGCCCTGAAATCGCTATATGAAGAATATAAAATAACATTCATCTCAAAATTTGAGCTCGTACTTTTTGGGTTGCAATTTCTGTTTCCGTGTTCCCTCAGCCTCTGCGGGCGGTCTGGTCGGCATGCCTGCACGACCCAAAAGCAGGTCTAGCAATTTTCGACTATACGCTTCGGGTAGAGCAATGTCCAAATCAATCGAGTTTTGAATAATTTCTGAGCATGCACGTAAATTTCGTCTCCAATCTACGGTGAAAATATTAATTGTTTTAGATTCTACCATGACGCGTACACATGTTCGACTTACATTGGTATTCAAACAAGCAAATGAGTACTAGCCGACATTGAGGAAGCATTTCATGCTTCAGAAATAGTTCCATCAATCTGTAGACAGGTTCGGTGTTGGACTCTTGCATGAGTCCATAGCATAAACTGTTTATTCTGGAAAAGAAAAAAACAATTGCAAACATTTTTGTATCTTGTATCATCCAGTTGAATGCAAACCTTTTTGCAATAATCAACCTCAGGCTTTCGTGTTTGTCGAATATCGTCTTCGCTGCTTCTTGATCGCTGTACCACTGACTTTTAAAACTTTTCTCCCACACATAATATATCAGAGAACTATCGTTTAATTCTTCCAAGCAAAACTCTCCCATTTCAATCACGGAAAGCAGAACGGCTTCACTTTTTCTTCCGATTGTTTCGTCAACTATATTAATCATCAATCGATCAATGGAAGCTTTAGCGTCTGGTGTACAACCAACTAGTGCTTCTTTAAATAAGGTTAATGAATTAAACAAATTTCCATTCTTCCAAAGCAATATTGCTTTATAATGAAGGAGACTGCAGTTCTCAGTCACATACTTAGGATTCACTATATGGCAAAGATCCACTAGCTTTTCTAAGCTGTTGCGATCTGAACAGTTAGCAAAATACTCTAGTAACATATCCAGTACAAAATTAGAAGGGAGCTTCTCATACTCGAGCATTTGGTCAAAGATAAGATGGACATCCTTATCATTTCCTTCTTTGATTGCTGTGTCCACCAAGTTATCTATATGTGTTTGTTCCAAGGGTTCAATGTTGATATCAATCGGATTCGTCGTTAGATCATCGAAGATTTGTGTCAATCTAAAAGATGCATTTTTTGGATTCGAAATAGGTGCAGAAGCCTTGATTACTGTTATCGGCTTATGTTTGGTGTTGAGTACTTTCCATTTGAAGGCTTTATTTTCCATTAATTCACTAATAAATGAATCGATAGCATCAACATTAGTACTTTTTCGATGACCCATCAAGAAATTCAAGAACCAGATTTTTGATAGAGGAACTCCACGAAAGGCAACATGTCTTGAATTCAGCGCGAACAGAGCCATGACAGATACTTTCAGTCTTAGTTATAAATGTAGAATATATCGTGAAAAACACAAAATAAAAATTAAATTTTCTTTACTACTAATCGTCTGAATCTGAATGTATTATTATTGTTTCGATTGAATAACTGTAATGGTTTGTCAACCTCCAGGACAGATAAACGATAAGCTTTGATAAACTGCACTGAAAACGACATAAACGGTCCAATGCATTTTGTATTTAAACACGAAGAATGAAAACAACCCTAATAAAAAATTACATTCAAAATTCGATAGAATCTATTGAAAAACTACAGTGAAAAGAATGGAAGATACTATAGAATCTATTGTAAATGCCACCCTGATAAAAAAAAATACCTTAAACGAACGATATCATAAATCCTCCAACGATTTCTTTAATGGTTTGGATAATACCCCAAATAGGTCGTTAAGAAAAATAGCCATAAGAAATTTATTAGGGCAATTTTAAAATATAAATGGATGGTTGTTATGTACTCTGAGAAAAATTCTATCGTTATACCGACAATTTAATCATGGTCAAGATGACTATTGCATATAATGGTTACAATAACCATGAAAATGGACGAATTTCCACGTACATGGCATTCTTGATTATGATAATGGTAACAAGGACTATTCCGACTGTTGCGGACAGCAATAATTAACAACTCGAAAAAAGGGACTACAGATAATTTGTTTACGGAGATAATAAACAATCTGCCCTCAGCCAATTGTCTAGACGAGCAAATGGTATTCCCAAAAAGGAGACGCATAAAATGCATACACTCTTTTAGTGGAAAAAAGGAAAGGAGCAATAAACCGGGAAAACCCTCTACCTCGATAAAAGAAAATTACTTACACGCTTAGAAAATTTTACAGTATTCGGTATTTTTTTACCGAACTTTCAACAGCTGAACACACTTAGAAAACTTTACAGTGGCCCCTATTACGGATGTCACTTCACGGTGAAAACGTGCGAAGTGACACTCGTAATAGGAATGGTGCAAGTGATTCCCATTTGATTTGCACGCGATCTTTTTCACCGTGATTCGCAAGTTATCACCGTGATTCGTTTTCACCGTGAAGTGACACCCGTAATAAGGGCCAGTATTTGGTTTTTTTTTGTATACAGTTCGGTAACAGGAGATTTGATGATCTGTCAAAAACTACCGTACAGTTCGGTAATTTGTGTAGTCCGAACCGTTTCGGTATTTTTTTTTTTTTTGTTTTTATAGGTAAACACCAAAATATTGGGATGTTACTGATTTATTAAACAATACTATTTGTTTTTATTTGTTTATATTCTTATTTACTCATGTTCAGATACATCAACTAAAATTCAAATTACGTACCATGTTTAAAGGTCGGTATCGAATTCGATAGAAATTTCTTTTTTTTATCGCAATAAGGTCGGTATCGTGTTCGAAAGAAATTTCTTTTTCTATCCCAAGCCCATGTTAAATTCCGTTTACTGAAACGCGAAAGTAGAGAATCGAAAAGAAATTTCTGCAGCAGTATCCACCTGAAAGGTCGGTATCGTGTTCGAAAAAAATTTCTTTTCCTATCCCAAACCAATGTTAAATTCCGTTTACTAAATCGGAAAAGTAAAGGATCTAAAAGAAATTACTGCTGCAGTATCCACCTGAAAAGGACGAAAAATAAAATTGGAATTTGTAAGGTTTCCACGCAAACTAATGGGAGCTGTCACTTTTACTTTCGGAAAAAAAATTCCGCTCGATTATTCCGCAAGTGGAGGTGACATTTCGTTCCATGCAGATCAATTGTCAAAATTCCGCTTGCACACAAAAAATAAATCTTGTTTTAATAAAAGTTTTGCACTTTATTTCTGAGAAGTGTTTATTTTTCATTAAATTGAAAGTAAAATTATCTACAACGAAAATTCTTCGTTTGATTTGAAAGTGTTATTTTTTTGTTCGGTGTGTAAATTTAAAAGTGTTTTCTTTTACAATGAAAATTGTAGGCAGCATTCATTAATTATGTCACGCAAATCTGGCCGAAAATTAACCCCCCCCCCCCTCCCCCCATGTCACAAATTGTCACAATTTTTGTAACCCCCCCCCCCCCCCCCCCCCCCCAGGCAATTATGTCACGTTTTTGTTAAGCCAAACACCGGATCCGTAGGGTACTTGAAGTAGCTTGCTAGCTCTCTTGCGACAGAACTCAAACGTGTCCTAACACGGTAGGAAAGGAAATAGGTGTCGCTCAAACTAGCAACTGTCGGGTAAAACGAGTGCTCTGTCTTGGCTCATGGGTGGAAAATTCAACTCTTCTTACCCTGAAAAGGCCGGGTTGGGTTCCAAGGCCGTTGACAGCAAACACTCTAGTCGTAGGGTGGACTGTATTCAACACTGTATAACACTGTGCTGTTGCACCGGATAATGGATCCAGAAGATATTGATAGAAAAACTACTGCTTCTATTCACTTATCCTTTATTGCTTTTTCCTTTTGATCTTAACACCTTAGAATTGATATAATGACTGAATGACTGCGCCACTGCGGTGCCGTTTTTATATTGTGCCGCTACTGCTAGAAGTTCCAGAACATGGAAAGTTCCAGAACAATGGAAAGTTCCAGAACATGGAAAGTTCCAGAACGATGGAAAGGTCCAGAACATGGAAAGTTCCATAACGATGGAAAGTTCCAAAACAATGGAAAGTTCCAGAACATGGAAAGTTCCAGAACGATGGAAAGTTGCAGAACAGGGCGTGGCATAGTTAATGCGAGCGGTGTGTGAGTGCTGCATGATTACTGCTGTTGCTGTTCGTTTACGAAGGGGCGTGAACAGTAGGGATAGTAGTAGTAGGCGATATTGCATAAGAATATCATTTTGTTTTTGTTTTTTTTTTCAAAAATGTGATGTCACGATTCAGCTTACCCCCCTCCCTCGTTTGTCACAAAATGTCACGGTTTTCTGAACCCCCTCCCCCCCTAAAAGCGTGACATAATTAATGAATGCTGCCTGTAGAGCTGTCAAATCCACCAACACAAAGCAAGTCGTCGTCGTCGTCGTTTGACAATTGAAATTGTCGTTGTGTGAAAATTGCGAGGAAAATGGGTTTTTCGTGTTAATTTTCTGTAAAAATAAGTACGTCGGCAGTCTTTTCGATTTAAGTAGTTCCGGAAAGTGAGTAATTCTTTTGCTTCTATTATTTCCAGGTAAAAGCGGATAATGGAATCCGATAGATATGCTACAATCGCTGGTCGATCACATCACTGCGCACGGAACAAACATTGAAGGAATTTGTTCGTATCATTTATAATTTGGGAGTACCATTGGAGCACCTTTTAGCCGAGTTGTAGTTGTACTGCGCGAGGATGGACGAATGCGGATTGCCATTCGAATGGACGAATGCGGATTGTCATTCGAATGGACGAACGCGGACATTTTACGACTTCCATATAAGAATCCTTAGCAATTATGTGTTAGATAGGATCGGTCAGACAGACTACGTGCAGTTTGTCTGAAGCATGCTGTGAAAGTTATCTAAAAGAAGCTTTTTATGACAGAATTTTTTTATTTCATTCCAAACATCATACTTTTATTTTAATTGAACGGCACTTTCATCTTGATTAACCTGCTTTCATGCCACGCTTTCTGGTTGATTACAATTTATCTGAAAAATAAACGTTTTAATGTTAAAACTATTTTTATTTGAATCCAAATGGCATGTTTTAATTTTTATTCCACGAAACTTTCTCGTTGAAAGTTTATTTTGGAATAAACTTAATTTGCTTTCATTTTCAACGATGCCACGTTTTCGATTTGACAGTTCTACAATTCGTTTTGAAAGTTTCAACTTTTAAATGTACCAAGCAGGAAAATTTTGATTTGACAGTTTGAACGTTTTTGTTGTGAAAGCAACCCGCTTTCTACGAAAAAGAACCAACGCAACTTTTCAATTTGAGCAATGGTTTTTTTAATTCTAACAATCATTATTCTTTGTGTGTGGTAATATTGAACAAAATTTCGTAACCTCTCTTTTTTTTAAGTTTCTGGCCTTAATATGATAAATATTCTAATTAATAATGATGGTTGATATGGTGGTGCAATCCGGAAACATATTCGAAGAAATGTTCCCGGCAGAAAAAAAACATATCAACACCGGAGAAACCTGTAAACAATTAGGGTTAAGAATAGTTAGATGACATCTTACGGAAAATCTCGATGAGTCGAGGTTCCTGCTCCTGCAGCTGCTGGCATCCCAAGTAACCACAAGCATTATATTATTGCAACTTATTCAACCCAAAATCAACATCATTAATACGGGATCGCATTTATTCGACATCATTAATGCGGGATCGCATTAATTCAACAGTTGTCAAGTAATGAAGCGTAAGATTAGCTTTAAGAATGTAGTGATACATTACCAATGCATTAATGCTACTTTAGCAATGTTTTATGGCATAACAGAAGATATAGCATTTGTTCGATCTTAGTGGGGCCTTTTTCAGCATTAATCCAACTTCAATGATGCACTAGACGTAATGCATATGCCCTATATATGCATGCTATTATAGCCTCGTGGTTACTTGGGATATCTGTTCCTTCACTGTTGATTTCGGGTTTCAGCCACTAGATGAAAACTTTTTAATTAAAACTTTCCAAAGTTAATAATACTTTACCTGGCTTCGATAATTCAGACTTCGTTTTGTGTTTTGTTCGGTAAAGTGCTTACCGTATACAGTGATTTTTTGTTTTACCGTATGAATTATATTATTTTCTACCGAATATGGTAAATAAAATACAACATAACAGATCGTTCCGTAAAGTGTTACAAAATTACGGTTAAATCAAAGAAGAATCGTTGGTTAAATTATATATGATTACCGGAAAATCAGTAATATTTTATGTTTACCGAGATATTTCGCCAATTTTTTTACCGAACAGCATCGAATTACAGTGTGTACACTGTAACCGGTCAGTTCCCATTAGAGGGTAAAAATGTATTTTTTTTTACTTAAATGTTTATTTATAAGGCTCAAGTGCCATAGGCATAACGGAGCCGAGTTCTTTTTCAGTTTTACAATGAGAATAACTTACTTACTAGGTTAGTTTTGGAAAGCCGAAAAACTCGCGGCTTGGTCGAGGTTAGGGATTACAATGATTCGGGTAGGAATGGGGAAGTAGGAATCTTAACGTTGGCTTTCAACAGCAGATTGGCGATGCTATATTGTTGCTGTAGGTCTGGCGTAGATGTTGCATTGCGTTAAGCTGTAACGATACAATAGAAGCGGTATTACGGGGGAGGGGACGAGGTGGACATGTTAGCGACAGCTAAGAGAGGATCAAACGAATACATCTATTTGTTTCAAGAACTTGTAAATTAGCCCCATATAGTCCAAGTCCAGCTTACCCAGCACGTCTCTGATATCTTCCTTCTCTGGTTTCCCTCGGGCCCGTAGGGATGCGCAAAGATTAGATCTGGCAATTTCGTAATCAAGGCAATGCCAGACAACGTGGTTGATGTCCTGATAACCTGCACCACAGCCGCATTGATTGGTGTCTGAGAGACCTATTCGATAGAAATGAGAGCCTAACGAGTAGTGATTGGACATTAGACGACACATTACCTTGATAAAATCCCGGCTAATATCCAACCCTCTGAACCACGATTTTTTCGATACCTGTGGGAGAATGGAATGTAACCATCTGCCCAAATCTCCTGCATCCCATTTTTGTTGCCAGCTGATCAAGGCCTGTTGACGGAAAATAGCAAAAAATTCGTTGAAGGCAATTTGTCGATCATAAATATCGCCTGCCATAGCGCCCACCTTGGCAAGTGAGTCCGCTTTCTCATTACCCGGTATGGAGCAATGAGAAGGGACCCAAACCAAGGTGATGGTGTAAGAATTGTTTGATAGGGCACTCAAAAGAGATCGTATTTCGCTAATAAAATACGGTGAGTGCCTTGCCGGCCTCATTGAACGAATAGCCTGAAGTGAGCTGAGACTATCCGTAAAAATGAAAAATTGATCAGAGGGAAGAGAGGCAATTCGCTCTAATGCATAGTGTATAGCCGCCAATTCTGCGACGTATACGGAGCAAGGATTTTAAAGTTTGAAGGAGGCGCTATGAATTTCGTTAAAAACACCAAATCCAGTGGAATCATTTGTTTTTGACCCGTCGGTGTAAAACTTTCTGTCACTTCTGATATGGCCAAACTTGCTTGCAAAAAATGATGGAATGTACTCCGAACGGAGTGGATCTGGTATTCCACGAGCTTCTTGCTTCATGGTTACATCAAAAACTACAGTAGAACTAGAGAAGTCTTGGGAGTAATCACGATTAGGAACATTCGAAGAAGGGCTCACCTCCAGAGTCATGTACCAATGGTACAGTGTCAAGAATTTAGTTTGAGGATTTCGTTCGATTAGCTTTTCAAAATTTTCAATTACCAATGGATTTAGCACCTCACAGCGGATGAGAAACCGGAACGATAGCTCCAAAAAACGATCTGATAAAAGAAGAACTCCTGCTAATACCTCCAAACTCATAGTATGAGTTGAGTTCATGCAGGCTAACGCGATACGAAGACAACGGTACTGGATTCGCTTCAGCTTCAGAATATGAGTTTTCACGGCGGATTGAAAACAGAAGCTACCGTACTCGAGAACCGACAGAATCGTTGTACGATACAGTTTTATCAGATCTTCCTGGTGGGCTCCCCACCATGTTCCGGTGATAGTACGCATGAAGTTTATTCGCTGCTGGCATTTCTGATGCAGATACTTAATGTGCTTTCCCCAGGTGCATTTAGAATCGAACCAGACCCCTAGGTATTTATAAGACAAACTTTGAGTTATTATTTTACCCATGAGTTGAAGCGGTATCTGTGCTGGATCACGCTTCCTAGAAAAAAACAACTAACTCTGTTTTCTCCGGGGAGAATTCGATACCCAGCTTTACAGCCCAAGTAGACAAATTGTCTAGAGTATCCTGCAACGGTTCCTGCAGGTTGTTCGCCCCTGGTCCTACAAATGAAACAACGGCGTCATCCGCAAGCTGTCTTAGCGTGCAATTTTCCATGAGGCAGCTATCGATGTCTCTAACATAAAAATTATAAAAAAGGGGGCTTAAACAAGAGCCCTGGGGGAGACCCTTGTAGCTAATTCGTGAAGTTATCGAAGACCCATGAGAAAAGCTCATATGTTTCTCAGACAACAAATCGTACAAATAGTTGTTTAATAATGGTGAAAGGCACGACAACATCGCAATTGGACGGTAAGAGTTGTAATCCGACGCGGCTTTCCCGGGTTTTTGTATAGCTATAACTCTAACCTGCCTCCATTCATCCGGAACAATATTGCTTTCCAGGAACTGATTAAATAACTTTAGCAAGCGCCTCTTTCCGACGTCTGGGAGGTTTTTCAACAAGTTAAACTTGATTTTATCCATTCCTGGTGCAGAATTGTTGCATGAAAGGAGAGCAAGTGAGAATTCGAGCATCGAAAAGGGCGCATCCATTTCGTTACGATTGGTTTGAGTATCGCGAGCAATTCGTTGCACCGGAACCGAATCTGGGCACACTTTCTTGGCAAACGCGTAGACCCACCGGGAAGAGCTTTCCTTGTCTTCATTCACCGACGACGCATTTCGCATTCCCGACGGTCCAAAGAGTTCTCATCGACGTTTCACGCGATAGCCCTTCGACGAAGTGACGCCAATATCCGCGTTTCTTGGCCTTGGTGAGGCTCTTAAACTTACGCTCAAGAGCAATGTACCGCTCGTAGTTATCTCGCGAACCGCGCTTCCGATATGCTTTAAACGCGACTGATTTTTCACGGTAGACCTTAGTACATTCGTCATCCCACCACGGAGTGGGCGAACGTCGGCGAATTGTTGATCCTGGTACCGGTCTGCGCTGTGCGTAGATCGCACATTTGAGGATTAACCCGGATAAAAACCGATACTCTTCCAACGGAGGAAGGACTTCGACCGATTGCTCGCCATCGATGATCGCTTCAGCGTATTTACCCCAGTCGATGCACTTCGTGAGGTCGTACGCAATGTCGATCGAGCGAGATTGATAAGAACCATTGGTGATAGAAATTTTGATAGGCAGGTGATCACTACCATGGGGATCTTGAATCACTTTCCACGTGCAATCCAATGATAATGAATTCGAACAGATTGAGAGGTCTAATTTGCTTCCAGGGTTTTGAGGTGGAGCCACGCGTGTTACTTCCCCAGTATTCAAAATAGTCAAGTTGAAGTAGTCCATGAGGTCTAGTATCAATGCAGAACGGTTGTCGTCGTACGGTGACCCCCAGGCTGTACCGTGAGAATTAAAATTTCCTAAGATCAACCGTGGCTCTGGCATTGCGAGGCAAATAGTTGAAAGGTCCCTGCGGGATATTGCCTTATTCGGCGGCAGGTATATGCTGGCTATACTAAAACTTTTGCCTCGAATAGTCACTTGGCATGAAACTACTTCAGGGCCTGTCATCGAGGAGAGATCAATTCTATTAAAGGAGTGGAGCTTATTAATCTCCAACAGCACCCCTCCATATGAGTCCCCTCGATCCTGCCGAATAATGTTAATATCGTGGAAAGAGAAATCTTTATCAGAAGAGAGCCATGTTTCACAGAGAGCAAATACGTCACAGTGCGATTTGTGAACTAAAAACTTAAAAACGTCCAAATTTTTTAGAATACTTCTACTATTCCATTGTAGTGCTTCGATCATATCCCCGACCTCATTGGATAAATTATCCATCGAAAGATATGATCGAATCAAGAAGAGGCCATTTTGAAGACAGTTTCTTTAGGAGAGGTTTTACAAATGTAAGGATTATATTGATGAGGTTTCTCGTTGTTAGTGAGACCTCAAAAATGATGAAGATGAATTCCACAATCCCAGAAAGAGACATTTTTTCAGAGTCTTCGACTTGACACGGTCGAGATTCCGGATGTCTTAGTAGTTGGCGTCCTGGGCAAAAAACTGGAACAACTGGGGTTTTAGATGTTCCCGGAAGTGGCGGAAAGTCACTATCCAGTGGTTTAAAACCTGGAGGAGAAACTTTTTTTGTATTGCCACCACTTCTTGGATTGTTCAGAGGAGGGTGTGGAGCCTGTTCTACAGTCAGCGCGTTTTGAGACGCTTGCTGACGGTGCCGTTGACGTCTTGCTGTAGCGCGCTTTCTCTTCGCTCCCGTCTGAACAACAGAGTACTCCTCAGCATCCTCAAAGTCTGAGCCATGATCATCAATGGGCAGGGAAGAAAAGATATTGTTGTCAGGTTAGGCTGGTGGGACAGCGGCCGGTGCGATCTTTTTAAGTATTTCTGCATAAGACCGCTTTGACCGCTGCTGCAATGCACGAATTTCATGTTTCTCCCGCTCTATATACTTCGGGCATGCAGAGAGATCATGTGGAGCTTCCCCACAGCATATACACTTGGGGTCCGTACTGCAGGGACCCTCCACATGTTGCTCACCACATTTGCCGCATCGTGCTTTGTTACAGCAGTAAGGCACAGTATGACCAAACTGCTGGCACTTATCACAGTGCATGACCGTCGGTATATAGAGGCGAACAGGTAACCAAAGCTTCCCCAACACGAGGAAATTCGGGAGGGCAGCTCCAGAGAAGATCACACGATACGAGTTTGAAGGCCTTTTTTTGCCGTCGGAGGACACATGGTTCATCTGCCTGACATCAAGAACCTGAACTGATGGAACGGCATGATTTTTAAACCCACCAGTTCCATGAGCCTTGATGTCAGCGCACGTCAAAAACAGTTCGGTGATCACTCCGGCTATTTCAACAACGTGCGAGGGAAGATACACATGGTATTCTAAGGAAAAGAGCTCTGAGGCAACAATCTTGTTAGCTTCTTCGCGATCACTTAGAGTGATGCGAAGCTTACTGCGGCTGGGAGAGGTTATTTCCTGAATGCTCCGAAACGACTTTGCCAGATCCTTTTCAATTTGGAATTTATTCAACGGTTTACTCTTGGGCTGAAAAAAAAAACCAGAAAAGGACCTTTAGATCCGGTTGGATAGCTTTCCGGCAGGGGAGCTCGGAGGAGGATGTACCAGAAGTTGCTTCAGTCGAATTTGGCTCCGATGCTTTTTCTGTCTCCATTAAAGAAAAATTAGGAAAAGGTTGTAGAATAGGAGGAATATCATCATCCGAACTATCAAACTCCTCCGAACCCCGGCTCGGATTATTTTCATCCATCGTGGGGACTTAGAACGCCCACGAGGAGAATAAAACAATGGTGTTCAATTCGATATAAGAAAAATCAAATAAAAAACAAAATATAATATAAAAATATAGGACACAATAAGGTCCTTTTCTGGTTTTTTTTCGGCCCAAGAGTAAAGGGTGATACGGTCAAAATTTGGTCAAGGGAAAACGCGTGTAAATCGGTGAAATCGTTTATTTAAAAAATCAAATTAAATTTCTTTTTCAAGTTCAATTAGTATAAAATTCAGGAAAAATATTCAGTTAGGCTTCCGCTTTTCCAAATCCGAATTGCCTTACGCTTGACCCCTGCCATCAGATTTTGTACAGCCACCTTGTCCACCTTCTTCGCCGCAGAAAGCCAGTTTGCCTTGAACTGCTGCTCGTCCTTAGCAGTTTTTTTGGTCTTCTTTAGGTTCCGCTTGACAATAGCCCAGTATTTCTCAACTGGGCGGAGCTCTGGCGTGTTGGGAGGGTTCTTGTCCTTGGGAACCACCTGCACGTTGTTGGCGGCGTACCACTCCATGGCCTTTTTACCGTAATGGCAAGATGCCAAATCCGGCCAAAACAGTACGGAACAACCGTGTTTCTTCAGGAAAGGCAGCAGACGTTTATTCAAACACTCTTTCACGTAAATTTCTTGGTTGACAGTCCCGGAAGCTATGAAAATGCTGCTTTTCAAGCCACAGGTACAGATGGCTTGCCCAACCAGATATTTCTTTGCGAACTTTGACAGTTTCGTGTGCTTGAAAATATCTGCTACCTTTCCCCTTCCTTTTGCCGTATAAAACTCCTGTCCCGGAAGCTGCTTGTAGTCGGCTTTGACGTAGGTTTCGTCGTCCATTACCACGCAGTCAAACTTCGTCAGCATCGTCGTGTACAGCCTCCGGGATCGCGCTTTGGCCGTCGTATTTTGTTTATCATCGCGATTTGGAGTCACTACCTTCTTGTAAGTCGATAGTCCGGCTCGTTTTTTGGCTCGATGCACGGTTGTAGACGATACACCCAGCTTATTTGCGGCATCTCGGAGAGATAGGTTAGGGTTTCGCTTGAAACTACCGGCAACTCTCTTTGTCGTCTCAGCGGCTTCCGGTTTTCGATTTCCCCCCGATCCAGACTTCCTGGCTGTCGACAAACGTTCCCCAAACACTTTAATTACATTTGTAACGGTTGATTTGGCAACTTTTAGCGATTTTGCCAACTTTGCGTGCGAGTAGCTCGGATTTTCGCGATGCGCGAGCAAAATTTTGATACGCTGCTCTTCTTGCTTGGACGGCATTTTGACAACTGAAGAGTGAATTCCAAAATCAAAATAGGAGCAACATTCTACACACATACACCTTCAAAATGAGGGGTGTTCAGGTTTTTTAAATGCAAAATTGAAAGAAATACGTCAAGTTGATATTGACCAAATTTTGACCGTATCGCTCTTTAAACCGTTGAATAAATTTCAAATTGAAAAAGATCTGGCAAAGTCGTTTCGGAGCATTCGGAAAATAACCTCTCCCAGCCGCAGTAAGCTTCGCATCACTCTAAGTGATCGCGAAGAAGCTAACAAGATTGTTGCCTCAGAGCTCTTTTCCTTAGAATACCATGTGTATCTTCCCTCGCACGTTGTTGAAATAGCCGGAGTGATCACCGAACCGTTTTTGACGTGCGCTGACATCAAGGCTCGTGGAACTGGTGGGTTTAAAAATCGTGCCGTTCCACCAGTTCAGGTTCTTGATGTCAGGCAAATGAACCATGTGTCCTCCGACGGCAAAAAAAGGCTTTCAAACTCGTATCGTGTGATCTTCTCTGGAGCTGCCCTCCCGAATTTCCTCGTGTTGGGGAAGCTTTGGTTACCTGTTCGCCTCTATATACCGACGGTCATGCACTGTGATAAGTGCCAGCAGTTTGGTCATACTGTGCCTTACTGCTGTAACAAAGCACGGTGCGGCAAATGTGGTGAGCAACATGTGGATGGTCCCTGCAGTACGGACCCCAAGTGTATATGCTGTGGGGAAGCTCCACATGATCTCTCTGCATGCCCGAAGTATATAGAGCGGGAGAAACATGAAATTCGTGCATTGCAGCAGCGGTCAAAGCGGTCTTATGCAGAAATACTTAAAAAGATCGCACCGGCCGCTGTTCCACTAGCCCAACCTGACAACAATATCTTTTCTTCCCTGCCCATTGATGATCATGGCTCAGACCTTGAGGATGCTGAGGAGTACTCTGTTGTTCAGACGGGAGCGAAGAGAAAGCGCGCTACAGCAAGACGTCAACGGCACCGTCAGCAAGCATCTCAAAACGCGCTGACTGTAGAACAGGCTCCCCACCCTCCTCTGAACAATCCAAGAAGTGGTGGTAATACAAAAAAAGTTTCTCCTCCAGGTTTTAAACCATTGGCTGGTGACTTTCCACCACTTCCGGGAACATCTAAAACCCCAGTTGTTCCAGTTTTTTTGCCCAGAACGCCAACTACCAAGACATCTGGAATCTCGACCGTGTCAAGTCGAAGAATCCGAAAAAATGTCTCTTTCTGGGATTGTGGAATTCATCTTCACCATTTTCGAGGTCTCACTAACAACGAGAAACCTCATCAACATGATCCTTACATTTGTAAAACCTCCCCTAAAGAAACTGTCTTCAAAATGGCCTCTTCTTGACTCGGTCATATCTTTTGATGGATAATTTATCCAATGAGGTCGGGGATATGATCGAAGCACTACAATGGAATAGTAGAAGTATTCTAAAAAATTTGGACGTTTTTAAGTTTTTAGTTCACAAATCGCACTGTGACGTATTTGCTCTCTGTGAAACATGGCTCTCTTCTGATAAAGATTTCTCTTTCCACGATATTAACATTATTCGGCAGGATCGAGGGGACTCATATGGAGGGGTGCTGTTGGGGATTAATAAGCTCCACTCCTTTAATAGAATTGATCTCCCCTCGATGACAGGCCCTGAAGTAGTTGCATGCCAAGTGACTATTCGAGGCAAAAGTTTTAGTATAGCCAGCATATACCTGCCGCCGAATACGGCAATATCCCGCAGGGACCTTTCAACTATTTGCCTTGCAATGCCAGAGCCACGGTTGATCTTAGGAGATTTTAATTCTCACGGTACAGCCTGGGGGTCACCGTACGACGACAACCGTTCTGCATTGATACTAGACCTCATGGACTACTTCAACTTGACTATTTTGAATACTGGGGAAGTAACACGCGTGGCTCCACCTCCAAACCCTGGAAGCAAATTAGACCTCTCAATCTGTTCGAATTCATTATCATTGGATTGCACGTGGAAAGTGATTCAAGATCCCCATGGTAGTGATCACTTGCCTATCAAGATTTCTATCACCAATGGTTCGTGTCAATCTCGCTCGATCGACATTGCGTACGACCTCACGAAGTGCATCGACTGGGGTAAATACGCTGAAGCGATCATCGATGGCGAGCAATCGGTCGAAGTCCTTCCTCCGTTGGAAGAGTATCGGTTTTTATCCGGGTTAATCCTCAAATGTGCGATTGACGCACAGCGCAGACCAGTACCAGGATCAACAATTCGCCGACGTTCGCCCACTCCGTGGTGGGATGACGAATGTACTGAGGTCTACCGTGAAAAATCAGTCGCGTTTAAAGCATATCGGAAGCGCGGTTCGCGAGATAACTACGAGCGGTACATTGCTCTTGAGCGTAAGTTTAAGAGCCTCGCCAAGGCCAAGAAACGCGGATATTGGCGTCACTTCGTCGAAGGGCTATCGCGTGAAACGTCGATGAGAACTCTTTGGACCGTCGGGAAAAGAATGCGAAATGCGTCGTCGGTGAATGAAGACAAGGAAAGCTCTTCCCGGTGGGTCTACGCGTTCGGCAAGAAAGTGTGCCCAGATTCGGTTCCGGTGCAACGAATTGCTCGCGATACTCAAACCAATCGTAACGAAATGGATGCGCCCTTTTCGATGCTCGAATTCTCACTTGCTCTCCTTTCATGCAACAATTCTGCACCAGGAATGGATAAAATCAAGTTTAACTTGTTGAAAAACCTCCCAGACGTCGTTAAGAGGCGCTTGCTGAACTTATTTAATCAGTTCCTGGAAAGCAATATTGTTCCGGATGAATGGAGGCAGGTTAGAGTTATAGCTATACAAAAACTCGGGAAAGCCGCGTCGGATTACAACTCTTATCGTCCAATTGCGATGTTGTCGTGTATACGGAAGCTGCTAGAGAAGATGATTCTCCATCGGCTCGACAAATGGATTGAATCTAATGGCTTTCTATCTCATACACAATTTGGTTTCCGCAGAGGCAAAGGAACGAACGATTGTCTTGCGCTGCTCTCAACAGAAATACAGCTGGCCTATGCTCAAAATGAGCAAATGGGTTCAGTTTTCATGGACATTAAGGGGGCTTTTGATTCAGTTTGTACATTATTAAACAACTATTTGTACAATTTGTTGTCTGAGAAACATATGAGCTTTTCTCATGGGTCTTCGACAACTTCACGAATTAGCTACAAGGGTCTCCCCCAGGGCTCTTGTTTAAGCCCCCTTTTTTATAATTTTTATGTTAGAGACATCGATAGCTGCCTCATGGAAAATTGCACGCTAAGACAGCTTGCGGATGACGCCGTTGTTTCATTTGTAGGACCAGGGGCGAACAACCTGCAAGGACCGTTGCAGGATACCCTAGACAATTTGTGTACCTGGGCTGTAAAGCTGGGTATCGAATTCTCCCCGGAGAAAACAGAGTTAGTTGTTTTTTCTAGGAAGCGTGATCCAGCACAGATCACACTTCAACTCATGGGTAAAATAATAACTCAAAGTTTGTCTTATAAATACCTAGGGGTCTGGTTCGATTCTAAATGCACCTGGGGAAAGCACATTAAGTATCTGCATCAGAAATGCCAGCAGCGAATAAACTTCATGCGTACTATCACCGGAACATGGTGGGGAGCCCACCCGGAAGATCTGATAAAGCTGTATCGTACAACGATTCTGTCGGTTCTCGAGTACGGTAGCTTCTGTTTTCAATCCGCCGCGAATACTCATATTCTGAAGCTGAAGCGAATCCAGTACCGTTGTCTTCGTATCGCGTTAGGCTGCATGAACTCAACTCATACTATGAGTTTGGAGGTATTAGCAGGAGTTCTTCCTTTATCAGATCGTTTTGTGGAGCTATCGTTCCGGTTCCTCATCCGCTGTGAGGTGCTAAACCCATTAGTAATTGAAAATTTTGAAAAACTAATCGAACGAAATCCTCAAACTAAATATATGACACTGTACCATTGGTACATGACTCTGGAGGTGAGCCCTTCTTCGAACGTTCCTAATCGTGATTACTCCCAAGACTTCTCTAGTTCTACTGTAGTTTTTGATCAAACCATGAAGCAAGAAGCTCGTGGAATACCAGATCCACTCCGTTCGGAGTACATTCCATCAATTTTTGCAAGCAAGTTTGGCCATATCAGAAGTGACAGCAAGTTTTACACCGACGGGTCAAAAACAAATGATTCCACTGGATTTGGTGTTTTTAACGAAATTCATAGCGCCTCCTTCAAACTTCAAAATCCTTGCTCCGTATACGTCGCAGAATTGGCGGCTATACACTATGCATTAGAGCGAATTGCCTCTCTTCCCTCTGATCAATTTTTCATTTTTACGGATAGTCTCAGCTCACTTCAGGCTATTCGTTCAATGAGGCCGGCAAGGCACTCACCGTATTTCGTTAGCGAAATACGATCTCTTTTGAGTGCCCTATCAAACAATTCTTACACCATCACCTTGGTTTGGGTCCCTTCTCATTGCTCCATTCCGGGTAATGAGAAAGCGGACTCACTTGCCAAGGTGGGCGCTATGGCAGGCGATATTTATGATCGACAAATTGCCTTCAACGAATTTTTTGCTATTTTCCGTCAACAGGCCTTGATCAGCTGGCAACAAAAATGGGATGCAGGGGATTTGGGCAGATGGTTACATTCCATTCTCTCACAGGTATCGAAAAAATCGTGGTTCAGAGGGTTGGATATTAGCCGGGATTTTATCAAGGTAATGTGTCGTCTAATGTCCAATCACTACTCGTTAGGCTCTCATTTCTATCGAATAGGTCTCTCAGACACCAATCAATGCGGCTGTGGTGCAGGTTATCAGGACATCAACCACGTTGTCTGGCATTGCCTCGATTACGAAATTGCCAGATCTGATCTTTGCGCATCCCTACGGGCCCGAGGGAAACCAGAGAAGGAAGATACCAGAGACGTGCTGGGTAAGCTGGACTTGGACTATATGGGGCTAATTTACAAGTTCTTGAAACAAATAGATGTATTCGTTTGATCCTCTCTTAGCTGTCGCTAACATGTCCACCTCGTCCCCTCCCCCGTAATACCGCTTCTATTGTATCGTTACAGCTTAACGCAATGCAACATCTACGCCAGACCTACAGCAACAATACAGCATCGCCAATCTGCTGTTGAAAGCCAACGTTAACGTTATAGTTACTGCTGTAGCTGTTATTCAACGTTGTTGGAACAGTGGTTACTGTTGCCGTAGTTGAATTTAGTACATCCGTTTTTACACCGTTTAGCGGAATTGCAGAAATACTAGGGCTAGGATTAGGTACAAATGACGTTTCCACAGCAGAAACATTCGACAGAATACCGCTGTTATTGTTGTTGCTGACATTGTTACTACTAACAATGCTGTTACTGTTCAAGCAGCTACTACTGCTACTGGATACGGCAACGCTCACTACTGGAGCCAAGGTACTGCTACTACTGATGATACTAGATGATGAGACTGAAGGAAGTGTGGTGACAGGGGGTAACGTTACCGCCGCCGAACTTATACTCGTGGGAGCCACAGATATACTAGTTGTTGATGCAGATGAAGATGGTGGTGGGACAGCTGCGGATGGCGTTGCACTCCGCGATGAACTGGTATTCGCAGGCGCCGGACTTATCGACACAGATGCAGTTGTGGAAGTAGTAGTAGTAGTAGTAGTACTATTACTATCCAATGCAGGCGTAGAAGTGACTGGTGGAGACGTTGAAGATGAATCAGAACCAGCTGCTTCTTTCTCCTGCCCCGTCTCATCCTTAACGATTGCTTCGGTACTTTCGTTACCAGGAAGCGTGGAATTTACATTCGGTGTACTACTGCCTTCATTGGTGGTGCTATTACTAACACTTCCACTACCGCTACTACTACTGCTACTGCTTGTAGTGCTCGTTATACTACTTATACTAGTTGCAGTTGTTGACGTCGTCGATGTGGACACTGTAGCGACAGCCAGTGGAGGAGATGCTGCAGATGCCGTAACCGTGCTAGTGACTGGTGCTGTTGTTATAGGCGATACCGTAGCTGTTGCGGTTGTTATTGATGCACTACATGCAGGCGATTTCGTGTTAATACTACCTGCACTACAGCTATTACTTTTACTATTATTTTTATTGTTATTAGTAGTATTTGAAGATGAATTTGTTGAGACATTAGATGCCGAACTATTTCCTATTGAACTATTTGTTGAATTCGCGGCACGATCACGGCCTACAGTCTTTTGTTGTTGTTCACGTTGTAGTCTAAAACAAGGAAGATGAATGCATGAAAAACCAAACTAATTTCGTAGTTTCGTTTAATAAGAGGTGATGTATCAAAGTTCTTCCGGGAATTTCTAGACGTTCAAATAAACCACTACGGTGATTCTTTATAGCGTAGCTTAGAAAGTTGTGAAATTTACGTAAGAAGCCATACCGCTCAACGTATACATATTGTGAATACACCATACCTTGTTGTAACACCAGTTGTTAATGCATCTACTATGCACTGTGTCGGATTCTGATTGGATTTCTGCATATTCCTCGAACTTCGTGTCCGCTGCCTAGACTTTCGTAACAACTGCTTATAGTTTTCCGCCTTTTTACTGAGGTAGTAATATCGCACACAATCCTGTAAAACATGAAAAAGTTAATTTAAGCGAGTGTTTTTTTTAACTGTTTTGCAAGCCTAATTTACCTGCGCGCTCTTCCTATCCAAGCTGGCTGCAATCATACCGAAATTTTTCGGATGTTGCAAAAATTTTTCTCGAAAAACTTCCTTTTCCCCAGCTGTCCACATGTTTAAATTTAATCGTTCCTAGAAATGTGAATGTAAATGGTTAAAAACTAACTAATGTATACAAGAGAAGCTATACTTAATTTATATTAAAATACAGTGAGGATAAATTAATAACAATCTACAGAACATGTTTTGTGATCCCGAGGCGTCCATTACCGTTATGAATCAATAGAATTAAAAAATCCAGATTATCATCAGAATCAGAATGGTTTCACCCTACAAACCTCTATTTTTTTGGTACGGAAGGCAATACGAATGAATATTGTAATTTTTTCTCATCATACGACTTATTGCAAACCACTGTTTTTTCGTAAGATATTGATTAAATTACCCGTGGAAAATGTTTGAAATTGAAATTAGCTTATGTATTTGTTATAAGTTTGATACAAGCCCATTTCACTTGAACTTGGCCAACAAATTCAATTCCTTATACCATATAAAATGTATAGTTTTGACACATCTTTTTTTTTTTGCATTTCAAGCACAATTAGCTTATTCACAGCTATCAACTTAGCCTCTCAATTTATCAGGTATCAAATATCATTTATGCATTAGTATGATTGTGTGACAGGTACAAGCATGCCTTAGCATGTGTAACTTTTGTCGACAGTCTAGGTTTTATTCAGCTATCGTTACATTCAAACTGCGTGTGAGAAGAAATTTTCTATTGTAGACAATCCAAGTACAGCATTTTCGATAGCGTGTAGTTAATTTGACGAAAAATATGGCTTATAGGGACATTCCGATCACTTGTTGACCGATACTCAAAAGAAGGCTAAATAATCAAGTAATTACATTACAATATAGAAGACGGAAGAATATAGAGGTATAAAAATATGAAATAGAGGTGAAATAGAGGTTTACAAAATGGTTGCAGAGCATAGTCAGCATAGCCGAAGCCGACATTTCCCATACCAAGTGTATATTATTCCAAACGTCATTAAGCCAGATCCCGTTTCGACTAACATCAGTTTTAAAATGCTCAGTATTGCATTTCCGAATTTTTTGCTATTTTCCGTCAACAGGCCTTGATCAGCTGGCAACAAAAATGGGATGCAGGAGATTTGGACAGATGGTTACATTCCATTCTCCCACAGGTATTGAAAAAATCGCGGTTCAGAGGGTTGGATATTAGCCGGGATTTTATCAAGGTAATGTGTCGTTTAATGTCCAATCACTACTCGTTAGGCTCTCATTTCTATCGAATAGGTCTCTCAGACACCAATAATTGCGGCTGTGGTGCTTTTTTCCCGGTGCGATTAGATTCTGGGTGACATGAATTCCAATGGTACTGGATGGGGGGACCTATATGATGACAATAGAGCGGCTATTTTTTATGATTTATGTGACGATTTCAATTTGTCAATTTTGAACACAAGTGAAGCGACACGCATACCTAAACCTCCTGTTCAAGAAAGCAGACTCGACCTATCTTTCTGTTCAAGATCGCTTTCATTGGACTGTCTGTGGAAAGTTCTCAATGATCCCCATGGTAGCGATCACTTACCAATCATAATTTCAATTAAGTGTGGCCCTCAACCTTCAGAACCATCTCGAGTTCCATTTGGCCTCACAAGGAACATCGATTGGCAAAAATATGCAACGGCGGTAACAATCGGTACTGAATCCGTCGATACACTTCCACCGTTAGAAGAATATTGATTCCTTGCCGATCTGATCTACAAAAGTTCATTGGAAGCACAAAAAAGAAAAGTTCCAAGTGCACCCTTCAAAAGGAGACCAGCCACACCAGGACGATGAATGCTCAAAATTGTATTTATAAAAATCTGACGCTTTCAAAGCTTTTCGTAGACACATGACTTCCACTTACTTCGAGGAATATTCAAAGCTTGAAACACAGCTCAAACAACTTCTCAACGCAAAAAAACGCGGTTATTGGCGAAATTTTTCTGAAAAATCTCCCAGATATCGCAAAAAGACGCTTGCTAGACCTATTTAACTCCTTACTACAAAACAACATAGTACCGCCTGAGTGGAGACAGGTCAAAGTAATAGGTATTCAAAAGCCTGGCAAACCAGCGTCTGACCATAACTCATACCGTCCGATTGCTATGCTTTCGTGCATTAGAAAATTGTTGGAGAAAATGATCCTTCGAAGGCTCGACCACTGGGTTGAATCGAATAACTTGCTATCAAATACACAGTTTGGGTTTCATAAGAGCAAAGGAACAAATGATTGTCTAGCGCTGCTTTCCTCAGATATTCAACTGGCCTTTGCACGCAAGGAGCAACTGGCTTCAGTATTCCTGGACATCAAGGAGGCTTTTGATTCAGTTTCCATTGAAATCCTGTCAGATAATCTGCAGAGATGTGGACTTCCCGGAATTTTAAATAATTTTTTTCACAATTTGTTGTCAGAAAATAAAATGATCTTCTCGCTTGGAGAACTGACAACTTCCAGAACTAGTTACATGGGCCTGCCCCAAGGCTCATGCCTAAGTCCCCTTCTTTATATTTTTTACGTCAAAGACATTGACAATTGTTTGGCAGAACAATGCACGCTAAGACAACTTGCTGACGACAGCGTGGTCTCCTTAAGAGGCTCACATGCCGTTAACTTGCAAGGACCATTGCAAAATTCCCTAGATAACCTATCTTCTTGGGCAAGGAGTCTAGGGATCGAATTCTCACCGCAGAAAACTGAACTGGTAGTGTTTACTCGAAATCGGTATCCAGCCCAATTGCAGCTTAATCTTTTGGGCAGAAACATTATCCAATCGTTATCCTTCAAATACCTTGGGGTCTGGTTTGATTTAAAGAGCACTTAGAATGCCCACATTACGTATTTGAAGCAAAAATGTCAAAAAAGGATCAACTTTCTTCGTTCAATTTGTGGCACATCTTGGGGTGCTCATCCGGGAGACCTCATTACCCTTTATAAAATAACCATTCTCTCTGTTCTTGAGTGTGGCTCTTTTTGCTTTCTCTCGGCAAGAAAAAGTCACCTTCTAAAATTGGAACGAATTCAATATCGTTGTCTGCGTATTGCTCTTGGCTGTATGCACTCAACACATAACATGAGTCTCGAAGTTCTGGCAGGAGTAAAACCCCCCCAGAATCGGTCCTGGGAACTCTCGCTCAGAATATTAATGAAATGTGGATTGAAAAACGCATTTGTAATAGAAAATTTTGAAGAAATGTTAGGGTTGAACACACAATCTCGATTTATGAGAATTTACCACCAATACATATCGTCGGATATGTGCCTTCCGGGCTATACTCCAGACCGCGCTCACTTCACCTATAGCAGTTCCTCAATTCATTATGATCTTTCCATGAAACAAGCATCTCATGGGATTCCGGATCAACTTCGTTCTATTATTATTCCCCTTATTTTTACAGAAAAGTACCAACACCTCAATCCAAAAAAAAAAAGGTTTTTCACTGATGGGTCTCGCCTCAATGGATCCACTGGCTTCGGTGTCTTCAATGAAAACTCTAGCGCCTTCCACAAACTTCAGGAACCTTGTTCTGTTTATGTTGCTGAGCTGGCAGCAATCAACTTCGCATTGGGGATGATTTCCAACATGCCCACAGACCATTACTTCATCTTCTCGGACAGCCTCAGTTCGATTGAGGCCCTTCGGTCGATGAAACCTAGTAAACATTCATTATTTCCTTTCAAAACTAAGGGAACAGATGAGTGTGCTTGTCGAAAGATCATATTTGATCACCTTTGTATGGGTCCCTTCACATTACTCAATCCCAGGCAATGAGAAAGCGGACTCGCTCGCAAAGGTGGGCGCCCAGGAAGGCGATTTGTATGATAGACAAATTTCACACGATGAATTTTACCATTTAGTACGTCAGAATACTCTTTCGAGTTGGCAAACCGATTGGGACACCGGAAATCTAGGACGGCTGTTACATTCCATCATTCCTACTGTTTCATCGAGGGCGTGGTTTAAGGACTTGTACGTTAGCCCTGATTTCATCCGTGTGATGAGTAGACTTATGTCCAACCATTACCAGTTAGATGCACACCTCTATCGAATTAACCTCGTGGACAGCAATCTTTGCCGGTGTGGAAACGGTTATGATGACATCGATCACGCAGTCTGGCAATGCACGGATAATTACGCCGCCAGAAAACGACTTTTGAATACCCTAGAGGCCCAAGGAAGACAACCTTATGTTGCTATAAGAGATGTGTTGGGATCCCGCGATCTGTGCTATATGCAATCGATTTATGTGTTTCTCCAAATGTCTAGTATAAGAATTTAATCTGCTTGGGTTTTTGTTTTTCTTTATTCATTAGTTTATGTTTGTTTTGTTCCGACATCTTGTGGAGTTTCATCGTCGCCCAATGGTAACCACAACCGGCCGAACACAAAAATGGAGCCCTGAGCATTCCGCATCAAGTTATTGTGCTATCTGATTGTGCGTTATTCTGCGACAACTATCTGATGAGACTACAGAATCCTATTTCCATGTTCCTTTGTCCAACCCATCCCCAAAAAATGTCACCTTTTTTAATCTCGGGTAAACCGCGAGTAAACGGCCCAAGTCCTACTAATCCCAGTATTAAGTCATTACATTATACAAAAAACAATGAATTATCGGCTCCGTAAAGCTAACGCAATTGAGCCTCCCAAATATATGAACTAAATAAAAAAAAATCTTCGTTCAACGTCAGTCAATACACCCTGAATCAATGTAAGAATCGACCATACATAGACCAAATCAGAAGGATCATAATTAGAGAAGGCTGCTTAGAATTGCAATACAGCAGCTCTGTTACAGATAACGGAGAACTTCAACTTGTTTTCTAAGCAACGACAAAATCAGGTCTCCGCTGAAGGGTTCATACTGGATAACTCTCTAAAAATCCAAGAGAATCCTGTTGGACTGGAAACATCTAGCAAAGAAGCAGAAAAATTATCCTTTTTTTCAGTGTATTGCATTTCAACTCAATTTTTAAGTAGATCCACTTTTAACGAAAATTAATTAACATTTCCGTGTGAGAAAAAAAGAAAGGAATACAATTCTACTCAGTCACTGAGTAGAATGGAACGGGAGTGTACATTTCGGTGATACGCAATGGGTGTTTCAACAAGATTGGGCACCATCGCATGGAGCGAAAAAGATGTTGGAGCTCTGGACAGACTTCACCTAATATTTTTAACCAGAGATGAATGGTGTTCAAACTTTCCTGATTGAAATACATGGATATCATGGGGTTGGTTTTGTTGGGGAATTTTTTTTTTTTTTTGTGTGTTTTTTTTTTGTCATTGTCCAGTGAACAAGCGAACGGTGCGGTTCGTTGTGTACGCTCTCCGTTGCTTTGGAAGTTTGTCACGCGTTGTTTCCAAGTGCAGTTTTTTTTTCTCTCGATAGTGTCCTCATCGCAGTTGATATCGAGTTTTGCTTTTTCTGAAGAAGAAAACGTGTGTTAATCAGTGCAACGACGCTATTAATTGCAATTAGCAATCGAATAGCCATATTGCTCCGCATCTATTCACGGCACGCACACCAGCAGTCCATCGTGTGTAGCGTGCAATCGTTCATCTGCCAACCACCACCGACCAGCGTCTTCATCATCGTCATCATTTTCATCATCGCTGAGCTCCACATCTAGCCCGTACAAGCGGCCACACATCGTCGCTCGGCAGCAGTAGCACATTCGTTGACCGGCTGCAGCAGATCAGTGATACATATAAGATAAGTTTTTGTTTCTCCTGAATACATTATAATTTAATTTTGAGTGAGTGCGTGTGTGTGTGAGAGAGTGTTTTTAGCTTTAGTTTGTTTTTCTGTGTTCGATTATTTTTAATTGCGTGAGGGTTTGAGCGTCATAAACTCCCACGTGAGAGCCATGGATGATTTGTCGGAAGACGAATCATCTATGGCGCGAAATGATGGGGTAGCTCATAAGGTTACCCGATCACGTGCTTATCCAGATGGTTCAGCTGGTCCATGGGTTGTCTTCTTTCAGCCCAAAACGAAACCTCTTAATGTATATCAGATCTCCAACGATCTGACGAAGCGATTCTCGGCCGTGACCGAGATAATAAAAGTGAGACCGAATAAACTTCGGGTCGTTGTGTCCAACCTTAAGCAAGCTAACGAGATTGCTGTCTCTCAGCTTTTTACACTCGAGTATCGGGTGTATATCCCAGCTCGGGGTATTGAAATTGAAGGTGTGGTCACCGAAACGAGTGTGAACCCTGAGATCCTGCTGAAACAGGGGGTTGGTCGATTTAAGAACCACCTGCTTTCTCCAGTGAAGATACTGGATGTGATAAGACTTGGCACAGTATCGATCACTAAGGGTGAAAAGAAGTTTACACCGTCAGACTCGTTTCGTGTGACCTTCTCTGGCTCAGCCCTCCCTCAATACGTCGAGTTGGGAAAACTTCGACTACCTGTGCGGTTGTTCGTACCTCGGGTCATGACCTGCCAAAAATGCCAGCAGATGGGACATACGACCTCCCATTGCGGCAATAAGGCACGCTGCTCCAACTGCGGGGAGAAACACGAGGATGGCGCCTGCGCAGACAGCACACCAAAATGCGCTTTCTGTAAGGGAACTCCTCCTCATGCTCTCTCGTCGTGCCCGGCGTACAAACAACGCGGGGAACAATTGGAACGCTCGCTAAAACAGCGTTCCAGGCAATCTTTCGCCGAAATGGTGAAAAAAGCCACACCATCACCCGATGCCAATACAAATCCCTTTGCTCCTCTGTCAGATGACGAGTCTGACTTTGATTTGGCTGAAGAGGGAACATCGTGCAGTTTTCCGGAAGGTGCCCCACGGAAGCGAAGACGCGTCCGCCCACGGAAAGTTGCTGAAAAGAAGCCCGAGACCAGCATGCCTACTTCAAAAAAAGGTGGGAAAAAGGAAAATCCAATTCCTCCTGGTTTTCGTAGTACTAACTACACCCAGGACTTTCCATCTCTCCCGGGGACATCCAAAAGCCCTGATGCCCCGCTTTTAAGAACAGAAGCCCCCTCCTCAAGCGGGCTGTTCTCATTTGATAACATTGTCGAAGGTATCTTCAAGTACCTTGAAATTTCTGACCCTCTCAAAAGCATTGTATTGGCAATGCTTCCCACAGTGAAGACTTTCTTGAAGCAATTGACAATTAAGTGGCCCCTCCTTGCAGCTATCATTTCCTTCGATGGATAATTTTCCAAATGAGGTCGGGGATTTGATCACTGTTCTGCAGTGGAATTGTCGAAGTTTTGTTCCTAAATTGGAATCTTTCAAATTTTTGGCTCACAATACCGGTTGTGATGCATTTGCTATTTGTGAAACATGGCTCTCTCCCGAAATCGATCTTCCGTTTCATGATTTCAACATTATTCGTCTTGATCGTGAGGATTCACGTGGAGGAGGAGTACTTTTGGGGATCAAAAAGTGCTACTCCTTCTATAGAGTGAATTTTCCTCCTATTCCAGGTATTGAAGTTGTCGCATGTCAGGCTGTTATTAAAAATAAAAGCCTTTGCATTGCTTCCGTTTATATTCCTCCTAGAGCCTCAATAAACCAAAAACAACTTTCAGATATTTGTTCGGTTCTTCCTGCTCCGCGGTTGATCATGGGAGATTTTAACTCTCACGGTACAGGCTGGGGAGAACTGTACGACGACAACCGGTCTTCCTTGTTATATGACCTCTGTGACAACTTCAATATGACAGTTCTTAACAATGGAGAAGTAACACGTTTGGCTGGTCCATCCTCAATTGGCAGTAGATTAGACCTCACACTTTGTTCGAATTCATTATCGTTGGATTGCACATGGGATGTGATTCAAGATCCCCACGGTAGTGATCACTTGCCCATAAAAATTTCGATTGCCACCGGGTTCAATCCGTCGGAATCCATCAACGTCGCGTATGATCTTACCCGTTACATCGATTGGACAAAGTTCAGGACAGCAGTAGAGGAAGCCGTAACGACGGTAGAAGAGCTTCCACCGCTGGAGGAATATAACTTCCTCTCCAACCTGATCTTAGACAGCGCGCTTCAAGCTCAAACTCGACCAGTTCCAGGAACGTCATTTCGTAGGAAACCTCCTTCTCCATGGTGGGATCAACAGTGCACCGAGGTTTACCGTAAAAAGTCCGACGCGTTTAAAGTTTTCCGTAGACGTGGAATACCTGAGCACTTCGAAGTATACACGGCTCTCGAACGCGAACTTAAGAGTCTCATCAAGGCCAAGAAACGCGGTTACTGGCGAAGATTCGTGGACGGGCTATCGCGCGAGACGTCGATGAGTACTCTTTGGAACACGGCGCGAAGATTGCGTAACCGAACTACGAACAACGAGAGCGAAGAGTACTCGGACCAATGGATCCTCAAGTTCGCGCGAAAAGTTTGTCCAGATTCTGTGCCGGCACGGATGATTCCTCGCGAAACCACGAATTCGATAGATGAGAACAGCCAACCTTTTTCAATGGTAGAGTTCTCTCTCGCACTCCTTTCGTGTGGCAATACGGCTCCAGGGGCTGATAGGATCAAGTTCAACTTGCTTAAGAACCTCCCAGACGTCGCTAAGAGGCGCATGTTGTACTTGTTTAATCAGTTTCTGGAACTCAACATTGTACCGGATGATTGGAGACGGGTGAGAGTTATAGCCATTCAAAAACCTGGTAAACCCGCGTCTGACCACAACTCCTATCGACCCATCGCGATGTTATCTTGTATTCGAAAGTTGTTGGAGAAAATGATCCTCTTCCGTCTGGACAAATGGGTTGAGACGAATAACCTGCTTTCAGATACTCAATATGGTTTCCGTAGGGGTAAGGGAACGAACGACTGTCTCGCGTTGCTTTCCACAGATATTCAGTTAGCTTTTGCTAAAAAAGAGCAAATGGCTTCTGTGTTCTTGGACATAAAGGGGGCTTTTGATTCAGTATCTGTTGAAGTTCTATCAGATAAACTCCACGCTTGTGGCTTTTCACCATTAATGAATAATTTTTTGTATAATTTGCTGTCAGAGAAACATATGAGCTTCTCTCATGGAACCTCTACAGCTTCCCGATTTAGCTACATGGGTCTCCCCCAGGGATCATGTTTAAGCCCTCTTTTGTATAATGTTTATGTCAAAGACATTGACAGTTGTCTAAATGACAACTGTACGTTGAGACAACTTGCGGATGACGGCGTAGTGTCTGTCACGGGACCCAATGGGGTCGATCTGCAAGGACCTTTACAGGATACCTTAGACAATTTGTCTACTTGGGCTCTAGAGCTAGGTATCGAATTCTCTACGGAGAAAACAGAGTTGGTAGTTTTTTCAAGGAAGCATAACCCAGCACAACCGAAGCTTCAAATTTGGGGTAAGCCGATAACTCATTCAATGTCCTTTAAATATCTTGGGGTCTGGTTCGATTCAAAGTGCACCTGGAGATCCCACATTGAGTATCTGAAGCGAAAGTGCCAGCAAAGGATCAACTTTCTTCGAACAATTACCGGGACCTGGTGGGGAGCGCATCCGCAAGATCTTCTAACGTTGTACCGGACAACGATTTTGTCGGTTATCGAATACGGTAGTTTTTGTTTTCAGTCAGCGGCTCGGTCGCACATCATAAAACTGGAACGTATTCAATATCGGTGTCTTCGTATCGCGTTAGGTTGCATGCACTCGACTCACACCATGAGTCTTGAAGTGCTGGCCGGCATGTTGCCACTCTCGGATCGGTTTACAGAGTTATCTCTCCGGCTCCTCACCAGGTGTGAAGTAATGAACCCCCAGGTAATCGAAAATTTTGAGAAGCTTCTCGAGTTGAATCCTCAAACTCGCTTCATGACTTTGTACCATTTGTACATAACACAGGATGTCAGCCCTTCGCCGAACATTTCCAATCGTGTTTGCTTCTCCGATTTCGATAATTCGGTTCATTTTGATTTATCCATGAAGCAGGAGCTTCATGGAATCCCAGAGCATCATCGTCCTATGATTGCTCCGGTGATATTTGCTGCAAAGTTTGGCCAAGTTGATTCCACTAAATCGTTCTTCACTGACGGATCATTGATAGAGGAGTCAGCAGGCTTTGGTATATTTAATGAAATTTATAGCGCCAATCGTAAACTTCAAGCTCCTTGTTCCGTATATGTCGCTGAATTAGCGGCAATACACTTTACGCTAGAAATTGTTGCCTCACTAACACCGGATCAGTATTACATTTTCACGGATAGTCTCAGTTCTATAGAGTCTATTCGCTCCTTGAGGCCGGTAAAGCACTCCTCGTATTTTCTCATGAAAATACAGGAGCTTCTAAGTGCTTTATCTTCGCGTTATTTTATCATCACCTTTGTATGGGTCCCATCTCATTGTTCAATTCTGGGCAATGAGAGAGCGGACTCGCTGGCAAAGGTGGGCGCTATAGAAGGCGATATTTATGATCGACAAATCGCCTTTAATGAATTTTTTACTATTTTTCGTCAACAGTCACTCGTCAGCTGGCAGTATAAGTGGAGTAAAGGAGATTTGGGGCGATGGCAACATTCTATCATCCCAAAGGTGTCGAAAAAATCTTGGTTTGGAGGATGGATGTGGGTCGAGACTTTGTTCGTGTGATGTCTCGCCTCATGTCCAATCATTATTCTTTGAACGCTCATTTATACCGTGTTGGGCTGAGCGACAGCAATCTCTGTGAATGTGGACAAGGTTACCAGGACGCAGATCACATTATTTGGTCATGTGCTGAGCATCGTGGAGTCAGATCTGAGCTTTATGATTCCCTTCGGGCTCGAGGTAGACAACCCAATGTACCGGTTCGAGATATTTTGGCTATACGTGATCTGGAGTTTATGAAACTCATTTATGTGTTTTTGACTAACATTAGCCTTAGATTGTAGTTAGTTTAACCTGTATGTTTACTTTAAGTTTTTTTTTTCTCTGTGTTTGTGTGTGTGTTTTTTTTTCTCATTCTCAAAAATGTTAAAGTCAAAAGAAAACCTAAAGTTGTATAGTTATAAGTTTTTATCCAATTCCGAATTTAAAATAAACGTGCTTTGTAAACCACACTTCAAATTCCCGCCTATCTTCCCATCCATACAATTGTTATTCCTATTAACCTCGAGACGGCCGCGAGTAATCGGTTCTATCCCCTTAACATTAGTTTTAAGATAATTGATGTATATAAATATGAAAACTTGGCTCTGTAAAGTTGATTCGATTGAGCCTGTACAAATAAATGATTTAATAAAAAAAAAAATCTATTAGCGCTCCATTTTCATTATTAAACACTAGCCTTCTTTGTTTGGAGTCTAACATTAAAGGTGGAATCACAGCATATGAACGCATTTTTTTATCCTCCAACGCCTAAAAAGTGAGAGACATTAAGAAAGCATTCTAAGGGGCACACAAGTAGAACTTACCTGCTCCTGAAGACCATCCATGATTTCTTCAAGATCGGCTTCGGATTTAATCCTAGAACCTACACGATTAAATCGCTCTTTATCTTCCCTCTGCTTTCGAAGCTCGGGAAACACCTTTTCGAAAAACTCCCGGTTTTTCGCTTCCTTCGCTTTCCGCTTTGCACTAGCTTCCATCTTATCTACACGTTTTGACCAGTCTTGTGATAACTGCGCATATCGTTCAGTCAGTTCGATCTGTTTCGCCGCCCGTTCGGATTTTATCTTTTTGAAATGCAGTAACAGTCGCTGTCGGAACAATTTGTGTCGTTCCTGGATTTCGCGGCAAATTTCCGCATCGGACGGCTGATTGTATAGCGGCAGATCGGTGGCAGTGCCAAGTGCACTCAGTACAGCATGAGCGTTCGTCGCTCGTTTTCGATTTTCGGCGTAGATTTGCTGCGCTAAACTGCGGTGCTTGGGCTGCGCTTCAGCGGCACTTTCCTCGACGGCCGGTTTCGCTGAAGCCTCTTCAAGCGATTCCTGCTTTTTCTTTAGCATAGCGATTTTCTTCTCCGCCTTGTCGATCTCCATGTCCACCTTGGCAATCTGTTGTAACAGATCATCCTTGGTAGCACGCAGTTCTTCAGTCGGATCACTTGGCAGCGTTGGTGAGATCGCTTCCACCTGAGGATGATACGCACCGGATGACACCGGTGGATCACGTGTATCAACATTCAGGAGGGATTGCGCAGGTTGACTGTTTTCGTTCAGGCGAATCTTTTTAAATGCAGGTGGACCGGATTCCGACGGTGCCGGCGGTGGTTGCTGCACAGATCGGGTCTGCAGGTAATCAGGATTGTGGGCTAGCAGGGACATTCGGGGTCGGGTTGATTGTTGTACTGGCTCCATGGAATTTGCTATGCTAATAGGTGCGGGTATACTACTAGATACCGAAACAACCGGTACCTGTCGATGGTACTCAGGGACTTGTGGTACCTAAAATAAAATGATATTTATTTTGTAAGAAAGTATTCTATTCAAAATGTTGTACTAACCTGTGACACGCGGGTGTAGGGGTTTTCTCGATAGTATGAGTTATTTTGCACATATCTGAGCGGTGCCTCACGCGCTGGTGCTCCTGCAAATGGTGGATAGTTCGCAGCTCCCGCTCCCGGACCGGGCCTGGGTGGCGAGAGTGGACTAGCTGCCGATCTCGGGGCGGACTGCGACGGGGATGGGCCACCTTTGCTGTAGCCTTGGGACGTGTCAACAGATCTGTGGATGGAAGAAAGAAAAAAGAACTGTCAAATTTATTGGTATTTCCAAATTCCCCGATCACTTATATTGAATTTGTTCTTTAGCAGGATTGGAAGTTCCTACTTAGATCAAAACTGTATTACAAAGGTTAGTGTGATGCGCTAACTGAGAATGGTTTGAAAATAAAGGAACGATCTATAGTTTGATGTTGACATCCGATCGAGGTTGCAACTGATAAATAAATGAATTCGTTGTTAGTTTTAATATTATATTATATGAAATATCATCTACGGTAATACATGCAGATACTTTTGTATGATAGCACTTAAGACGATGGCGGCATCAAATACATCTTTCGATAAAGGTAGCAATTAATGGTATAATGGTGAGATTATTCCATATTTAATAAATTGATAACTGGTAGTGTTAATCATTCAAATTGTTTTTTTTTTTTAATAAGTTTATTTATTTGTACAGGCTCAATCAAATCAACTGTACAGAGCCATGTTTTGTTTTTCAATATACATTTTTTTTTTTTTTTGAAGGTTTACTGGCGGGACTCTGAATAGAGGTGAAACCTCTACGCCAGGCCTTTGATGATATCGTTGCGTAGATCCTTTCGAATCATTTTGCCAGCCGTACACGGAACATGTCGTCCAAGAATACGCTGTTGCAAATGACTCAGAAGGAGCCACGTTTGAGAATGTTGAGTCCTTTCGTCTGTTATTTTATTTCAATTGTTTTTTTTTTTTTTTGTTATTTTGTTAGTCTGTGTTGCGTTTGCAAATTCAATACGGTGTTTCGTAATTTCTTCAGTCTTTTGTAGTTCAGTCCGTGAATTTATAGACAGGTGGACGCTGTAGAGACGCTGTTGACACTGCCTCAACAGGTGTTACATTTTCAAGTTTGCTTCCCCTTTCTCTCAGTCATGTTCATGTCCGCTGTTTTGTATGGTGTCGTTTTGTCTTTTTGTTATTTAGTTTGTCAGTGTATTTTCTTCAGTCTTTTGTAGTTTAGTTTATCATTTATGTGCTGCGAAAGTCTTTTTCAACTGTTTTCTTGAATAAAAAATGTCGTTGAGATATTCTACCAGTTTTAGTAATGTCTGATGTTACAAGTCCCAGTTTGCTGACGGGACTTCTGCGTTATTTAGTTAAATCCTATAGTTCTATTGTAGAAAAGTTGACGTTTCCTTGTCTGTTCATTGCCTACTTTTTATTTGTCAAATCCTAATCTCTAAGTTGTTTAATTGTTTCAAGGTCGTCATGCATGTGTAGCCTAACAATAATTATTTGAGCCTTGCTCAACTATAAGATTCACTTTTCGGTGGCAAAGTAAAGCTTCAGCACGCCTATTCCCTATCTATTATTATAAAATTATCGAGAATGAAGCCGTTATACGATTGTTTGCATACCATTGTAACAATGTGTGGTATTTTTATTATGGCTCTTTGAAGTTAGACCTAACAAAATAAGACTAGCGCCACGTTCCTAGTTTTAATAAAACTTCTACTCAGTGAATCCAACAGTCGATTCCCTACGAATGTCAATAATCTTGAACACATTGTCTATCAACAGATACCTATCTAGCTAGATTTATATTCAAGCGTGGCTACGGCTCATCATGTCAGAGAACGCAGCCAAGATGAAATCCCACATCAATATTACTGAGAAAAGAGCCCCACCAAACTGCAACAGCATTCAATGGTCCAGGACAGGATGTCCGTTGGATCACATGTGTAAAATTAGTGCATCAATGCCAGATATGTGATGCGGCATTAAATCAAAATAACCAGCATGTGATACCACCACGTCAGGATATGTCTTTGGTTGCCATCTCAGTGGAGATGACGTAGGCCCACCCATCGCGTCCAGATCACATATCCAAGGGTAGGGTTTTTTTTTTTCAATATACATAATTGATTTTAAAAATAAAGTAAAGGGGGGAAGAATGATTCGCGTTCGTCTCGAATTCAGTGAGAAAGTTTGATCTACAAAACAAATGTATTTTTAAGATACACGTTTGTTAGATTGTATACTTCTTATTGTCAAGTATTTGATTTATTTCAAGAAAGAGACAAAAATCACAAACATAGAAATCTAAAATAAAACTATTTTATTAGTTTATATCTTTATGTACAGGTGCATGTGAGTACAATAGCTAATGTATCGCATAAGGCACCCTCTATGTGGAAGTTTCAGCGCATATAATAAGCTAAAATTACTACGAAAACTAAACTTGATTCAAATTTGCTCTTAATCCATAATAATTCATGAATGCATCCGATGGATGTAAAGTGTCATTAATAACAACAACAACAACAACAATAATAATTCATACAAATTTTTCTATATTTGTATGAAATTGCAGAAAAAAAAACTTTATTTAAGCACTATTCTTAAAATGCTTAACAAAATTCACTTTAACTCCCGAGTCAAATTAAAAAAAAATCCTGGGCTGGATTACCAAAAATCCTGAGCAGAATTCGACAGAAAAGTTGATGCAACGCACAGCTCGACGGGCACTAACCCGGCGTCTCCACTAGCATTTTCTGTGTCAACAGTTCTATCTTAGCATATCAAAAACCTGACATTTTTTCGATGCTGGGCTTAGCTCAAACAGATTTGTTAAGACATTTTTATCGAATTAGAACAATTCAAGTACATACAAATGGAAATTACACGTAAAATTTGTACTTAATCTTTATCGAGATTGAATACAGAGAAAGATAGCCTCATTTCGTTGGACGAAGCCCGTTTATCACACCGAGCAAGATTAGCTCAGAATTTGGAGAAGAAATTGTTGTAAATTCTGAACTTCATTCAGTCCAAGTCTCAACTGAACTTTGTCCAAAATACTAAGAAAAAATTGCAAATTGTTTTCGAAATACCGAACAAGATACTCTCACTACTTTAATTTAAAGTCTTCGGCAAGATTCGCTAAGAATTCTGATTCCTAGTTACTCTGCAGCAACAGCAATGTTTCAGAATTCAGACGAAGAGAACAAATCAGAATTCATTCCAACAGAACAAAATCGTGATACTACTGTGAGTGCTTCGCACAAACTGTTGCCCAATGCGGAATCAATGTCTTGAGTAGAATTTGCTAAAATTTTGGAAATGATTTCATCAGAATCGCGTGCCAAATTATGTTAGAACACTAAGCAGAATTTGCAAAAACTTATAGCATGATAGTGGGAAAAAAGCTCGAAAAGTATTACCTCAGAACCAAAAGAAAAATTAGCTGCTGATTTTTTTTTACCGGTGTTGAGTAAAATTTCCCTAATTTCCCTTATTTCTCGCATTTCCCGACTTTCTGACCACCCTGTTACTTCCATAAGGGAAACAAAATCACCAAAATATAACATCCGACTACTTATTATGCGAGTCCTAAAATGCTTCATTCATATCGCAGCACTGCCATTTACATGTCAAACTGCATTATTTATTCGCTCAAACTCTTATCAGAATGAGTGTCTTTTAAAATTAATCGAAGGTAATCATTTCTGTGATAAGGCTTGTTCGCGACAAAATCTGGACAGATTAAATTTGGAATAAAACAAATTTGTTGTTAGTTCAATCCAAGATGCATTTTTTAGGTCGCAACTCAGGGCAGTTAGCTGGATTCGCATCTTTCGGTACAACATGGACTCCATTCGCTTTGTATCATTCCAAAACATCTTTGGCGTAGGGACAAGATGCCAAATCAGACCAGAATAGCGAGGAAGCGTCATGGCTGCGTGGGAATGGTAACAATCGCTTCTTTAGGCATTCTTCGCGGTATATTACCTTGTTTACCGTTCCGGTAGTGATGAAGCTTTGGCTTGCTCGACCACAGCTGCATATTGCCTGCCGACCCAATTATTTTTTGGGAAACTTGGGCTTTTTCTTCGTCCTGAAATGCTCCACTACGCCGTTCCGTTGCATGGCAGCATATAAGACATTCCGGGAAGCTGCTTAAAGTCTTCCAGCACATAAGCTTCATCGTCCATTATCACGCAGGAAAACTTCGTCAAATGTTCGCGATACAACTTGCGAGCCCGGGTTTTAGCCGTCACATTCTGTGTATCATAACGGTTCGGTACAGTTTTCACCTTGAACGACTTCATAACTTGCTGGTGCTTGGAAGTATGCACGAAAATTGGGGACATTTTTATTTTTCTAGCCACAGTTCGTACCGAAAGATCTGGTCTCTTCTGCAATATTTGATTCACCTTCGCGTCCTTCTGGTTTTCCTGAGATCCGTTTTTGTTCCGCTCTCAGCCTTCCTGGCTGTTGTCAAACGTGTATCGAAAGATTTAAGAACATTATAGACAGTGCTTGCAGGAAAACCAAGCTTTTTCGCAAGTTTTCTTACTCACAGATCCGGATTTTGATTGCGACCGCACACAATTGCTTATCGCACTTGCTCTTCTTTCGACGCCCTCTTCGATTTAAAAGCTTGGAGTATAACCAAAATTGATTTTACACAATGAACAGACATACGTTCATCAGTCTGCGAAATATTTCACGCGTTGATGAAGTATTTCCAGAGATATACGTATTTAGGGGTGTCCAGATTTTGTCGCGAACAAGCCTTAAAAATATGTGCAAGGCGACATGAATGTGTGACTTCAAAAATTAATCGATGGTTATCATTTCTGTGGTAAAAATTTTTTTGATTTGGGGATTTTTTGAAATTTTTTTTTTTTTTGATTTGTGTGTATGGTTTTTAAAAATTTTGGAAAAATGTTTTGGGGGAGGAAACAATTTAAAAGTTTTGGAAAAATTGAATGAAAAGGTAAAATTTTTGGGTTTAAAAAATTTTTTGGAAAAAAGTTGGAAAAAAAGGACACGGGGGGGCAACATTCAAGGGAAAAAATAAAAAAAAAACACACTTTTTTTTTTTTCTTTTTTAAAAAATTATTTTTTAAAATTAATTTTTTTTACGCAGGGTGGTCACTCAATTTTCATTTTCAAATTCCCGGTTTTCTCGAACCACATGTTAAAAATTTCCCGGCTTAAGACTGATTTACAGGTCGGGAGAAGCGTCACGGGATATGTGTGCCTGTGTATTTTAAATAGAGCCCGGGATTTGAATTCCCGTGGCGGGCATTAAGTCCACACAAAAATTACAGTTTTCTTGAAGTGTAAACCCAACCACTGGATATACTCTGGAAAATAAAATTCATCAACTACACACTACTTCTTCGGCGGGAAAAAAAACATTTCCATTTGTTTTCATGCGGATTTTGCAAGTATAAATTCGAATAAAAAATAAAAAACAAAAATGTCATAAGGAGAGCCGAGTTCCGAAACGGTTTTTTTTTTCGATATTGATGTGCTCGAAGATTTGATGGTTTTGACAGTCAGTATGAACAGTTAACACAGGAAGAAATATAGACCTCCTGCCCAAAGAAAAAAGAAAAGAAACGCGTAACCAAAACGACAAAACGGGATAAGGAGATTTCGAAACATCCTTACTTGTACCAAATAACAAGCAAGTAGAATTCGAACAAGATGGCTAAATATTTGATTTAAAGTGCTTTCCGCTTATTGTGGTAATGCTACACTGGTATCTTCTTATAATAAAAAAAAAACGGGTTTCGATATACGATGAGTGTTAATTCGCAAATAAAATTGTTGGAATTCGGCGACGAATATGAGCTCAGTATCACCAACAAAGCGAAAAAGTGAACGTGAGAGATTAATAATAATTATTAGGTTTTCTGATGTCTAATCCCTTTTCTTTCAAACGCATAGGACGAATATATAATAGATTGTTTTCATAGGGAAACGTTTGCCTGACAGCAAGTCCTTTACTTTCTATGCGCTTGAAAGAGAGAAGAGATTAGACGTCAGAACACACGTTGACACACTTAGGTTTTTTGACGTTTAATCACCTTACCCTTTCTGGCACATGCAGAGGAATGGTGGTTTGTTTTCCTCCAAATGATTTCCCTTCTTACTTGCACTCCTTTGATCTAAATCACGCTGTAGTGTGCGTGCATTAAACATCACTAAGCCTACTACGCGAAAGAGCCAAGATATTTATAGTAGGTAAATCAATTCACACACTCTAAAATTTCACAGATCGTTATGGATGAACACGCTAAGATAGGAATAACTAGAGGTCGATGATAATCACACACAATCTAAATTATGAATAATCATGTGAACATAAATTCCCGTTTTCCCGGTTTCTCCCGTTTTTTTTTTTAAATTCCAGGTTAATTCCCGGTTTTCCCGGTTAAGCCGCTGAGACGACAAAGAGAGTTGCCGGTAGTTTCAAGCGAAACCCTAACCTATCTCTCCGAGATGCCGCAAATAAGCTGGGTGTATCGTCTACAACCGTGCATCGAGCCAAAAAACGAGCCGGACTATCGACTTACAAGAAGGTAGTGACTCCAAATCGCGATGATAAACAAAATACGACGGCCAAAGCGCGATCCCGGAGGCTGTACACGACGATGCTGACGAAGTTTGACTGCGTGGTAATGGACGACGAAACCTACGTCAAAGCCGACTACAAGCAGCTTCCGGGACAGGAGTTTTATACGGCAAAAGGAAGGGGAAAGGTAGCAGATATTTTCAAGCACACGAAACTGTCAAAGTTCGCAAAGAAATATCTGGTTTGGCAAGCCATCTGTACCTGTGGCTTGAAAAGCAGCATTTTCATAGCTTCCGGGACTGTCAACCAAGAAATTTACGTGAAAGAGTGTTTGAATAAACGTCTGCTGCCTTTCCTGAAGAAACACGGTTGTTCCGTACTGTTTTGGCCGGATTTGGCATCTTGCCATTACGGTAAAAAGGCCATGGAGTGGTACGCCGCCAACAACGTGCAGGTGGTTCCCAAGGACAAGAACCCTCCCAACACGCCAGAGCTCCGCCCAATTGAGAAATACTGGGCTATTGTCAAGCGGAACCTAAAGAAGACCAAAAAAACTGCTAAGGACGAGCAGCAGTTCAAGGCAAACTGGCTTTCTGCGGCGAAGAAGGTGGACAAGGTGGCTGTACAAAATCTGATGGCAGGGGTCAAGCGTAAGGCCCGGCAATTCGGATTTGGAAAAGCGGAAGCCTAACTGAATATTTTTCCTGAATTTTATACTAATTGAACTTGAAAAAGAAATTTAATTTGATTTTTTAAATAAACGATTTCACCGATTTACACGCGTTTTCCCTTGACCAAATTTTGACCGTATCACCCTTTAACGATTGCCCAGTAACGTTCGATGGGTCTAAGCTGAGGGCAATTTGGTGGATTGATATTTTTCTCAACGAAATCTATACCCTTTTCCGCAAGCCAATTGAGAGTGGTTTTGGCATAGTGAGCCGACGCTAAATCCGGCCAAAACAGTGGAGGTGTACTATGCTTCTTATATAAAGGCAACAATCTCTTCTGGAGACACTCAGATCGATAGATTTCCGCATTTATAGTTCCGGTAGTGTAAAAAATGATTGACTTCAAACCACAGGAACATATTGCTTGCCATACCAGTACCTTTCGACCGAATTTCTCCACTTGAATCGACCTGTCCGCATCGCTCACATCCTCCCCAACGACGGCAGTAAAGTATTGTGGACCTGGAAGGGTTTTTGAGTCCTCCTTTACATAGGTCTGATCGTCCATCAAAACGCATGCATCCGGACGCTGCAAAAGACGCGAATACAATTTCCGGGCCCTTGTTGCTGCTCGCTTCTTCTGTTCTGCACTTTGTTTCGAGATTTTCTGCTTCTTGTAGGTCTTCAGGTGGTTTCGCCTCTTGATACGCTGGATCATTCCGACACTCGTTCCTGCTTTTTTGGCCAAATCACGTATTGACATTGATTTGTTCTTCATGATTAGAGATACCACTTTCTGCTCCAGTTTCGGGGTGGAAGAACCG
>JAHHFK020004674.1:0-56631 GCA_024533555.2 Aedes koreicus
GCTTCCTTGATGATAGATCGAAATCGTAAATTCAATGATTCTCTCCAATTCAATTCCACCTCCTCTGCTGGAACAAAGTTATTGCGCATCCTGTTTCGCAGTGTTGATAACTTTGTGATGTCTGAATGCAAAAAAAGTTAGGAAATAAAATAAGCCAAGAAGTTCTAATTAAAAAAAGTATTTACCGTTTTCATATAGATTGAGCGCTGTAGATTTTGCCATCCAGTAGACGTTTTCCGTTTCCGTTTCAGACTTACATTTTTCAGTGAATTGCTTTTTATTTCGGTTATGGACCCGTCCTATATCAAACCGGATGGATGTTTCTTGCCGGCTGCTGCGTCTCTAGGATTGAAGTAGAAGACCTGTAAAAATTCAACACATAATTATGTTCATACTACCTATTAGTGATATATGAGCATTTTACAGCTAGTTCCTTTGGAAACCGTTCGGCAACCAACTGAGCCAACTTTCCCATGTCTTCCAGAGTGAAGTACATATCGTTGGCAACGTAATAATCGACAACCGTGTGGGCCAAATATTTGCACTGGTATTTTTGAAAATGCTTCACAACTATTTTCCCTTTTTCATTTCGACACAGAATGTCGTTTAACAGTTGTGCTGTCACGGAAGTTGATAAAGGGTGTCCACAGTTAAATTGCATCACTTTCAATAAGCTGTAACATTTCGCCCTTTGGGTTGATTTCAACGAAATTTTGGGTGAAATGACCTCAGCGTGTATTGTTTACACTGCGTGAGTTTTATTGTGAAATGTGTCGTGGTTTCGAAAATGGAGCCGAAGGAACAGCAAGTGCGCGAGAACATTTTGCACACGCACCTCGACAACCCACTTCTTTCGCACCGAGCCATCGGAAAGATGTTGAAAATTCACCAGTCTACAGAGTCTCGTGTCATAAAACGTTTCGGGGAACGTTCAACTGTCGATCGGAAGAAGGTGAGTGGTAGAAAAAGTGTTCCGTACTGTGTGAAGGATCACAAGCGAGTGGTTGCTGCCTTTAAATGCAAACCCAACTGTTCCGTTCGGGATGTCGCGAAAAAGATGCACTTGACCAAAAGTTTCGTGCAGAAAGCCAAGAAACGAGCCGGGCTCCGTTCATTCAAAGTTCAGAAAGCTCCAAACCGCAATGAAAAACAGAATAGGACAGCTAAAACACGTGCGAGTAAGCTGTACACACAAATGTTGACGAAACCACACTGCTGCATCATTGACGATGAAACACACGTAAAAGCGGACTTTAAACAAATTCCCGGCAACCAGTATGTGACTGCGAAAGACAAGTTCGATGTTCCAGAGTCTCTCAGGAAACAGCAAGTGTCAAAGTTCCCCAGGGGCAGGGGATTTGTTCGTGTGGTAAAAGGAGCAACGGAGTGTTCGTGACAACTTCAACTTGAAATGGTCAAGTATACATGAATGAATGCCTGAAAAAACGACTGTTTCCGTTTCTCAAAACACACAACGTTCCTACAATGTTTTTGGCCGGACCTAGCCTTTTGTCACTACTCCAAGGATGTTCTGGAGTGGTAAAAGACGAATGGAGTCAATTTCGTGTCGAAGGATCTTAATCCCCCAAAATCTCCAGAGTTGCGGCCATTTGAAAAATATTGGGTGAACTTCGTGAGCATCCTAAAGTTGTCACTACAGAACAGGAAATGTTGAAGTCATGGTTTAAACATCTTCTCATTTCTTTTGGGGACGAGGTTTGAACTCGTGACTTTGGCGTAAGAGTTTTGGATGTTAAACACTATGCCGGGGTCGCCCCCACAAACACATTTTGAAAACATATATTACCATGATCACATGTTTTACAAAATTTGTTTTGGGCCTGTTCATAAACCACGTAGACTCATTTTTGAAAATCTCAGACCCCCTCCCCCATCGTAGACTTTTCTCCATACAATTTTTTGAAATTTTGTATGGAGCGTAGACTTTGGTCAAACACCCCCCTCCCCCCAGAAAAGTCTACGTGGTTTATGAATAGCCCCTTTCACGAAAATTGATACCAATATACCATAATTTGTTTTAGTTTTGCTTTCATTTTCTGCACTGGTAGTTATCGGATATCATATAAAAAATAAGAGAAATAAGCTATATGGAGATAATCAAAACTATTATCAACTTAAGACTGCTGCAATGAAAACAAATCGTATCGAACTTAAAAAATGTTTTAATCGTTGAAATAATATTGGAGTAAGCTATCAATAAAGTAATGCTCACATAACGAATACACAATGCGGAATGGAAATGATTGTCCAAAACATGAGGCTCAAGCCAAGAGTAACCTAAATCGAAAACGAATTAATAACGGGCGTAAAGAGATAAGTGAAAAAAATCAAAGATAATTGAAGCGAATAATACAAGGTGCAGTGCAATGTATTTTACTTCTGTGTGAAAAAGCCTTAAAAGCAAAAAAAAAATGGGACGTAGGTAGTTTCCAAAATACTATAAATCATTAATTTCCTTGTTCAATTCTTTGTATTCCTAACAAGAAAAAGGGGGGTTTACAGATATTTTTAAATTTTTGGAGGGTTTCAAACTGCTTTCTTAATGTTCTAATATGATAAAAAAAAGTGTGATAAGTAACATCTTCCTTCAGCCACTCTCCTTCATTCTCACACATCACCACTTCAAACACCGTAGTTGTAGAGCTCTTTGACATACAAGCACACTCAAATCCATTGAGCAAAATTTCCCAGAACTCAGCATATCCTCACACACCTGATGGAAAATTTCCACATGAAAACCACACTCATCCAAGTGTGTCCGATTATTCAGAGACTTAGTCTGTTAGCAACCTTCGCAAGGACGAGAAAAAGAAAAATCTCAACGCTTATGCTTCAACACTCTCCTTTCGCACGGGAACACACACAAGCTGCACGACCAGTTTGGCTGCCACAATAATGGCTTTAAGGCGAAAAAGTACTAGAAAATCATAAACATAATGCTCCCGGGGAGGAAATATAAAATACGCTCGCAGAAAAAGACATAAATGACGTGAGCTGGTTTTTTTCGCTTCTGCAGCGGAAAGTGTGCTATTTATTCTGTGGAGCCATGTTCATTGTGTTAAGGTGGAAGCATGGGTATGTGTGGGTGTGTGCGAGTATAAGGATGAGGGCGAATTTGCGCCACCAGCTGGAAGGTGCCACCAACAGACTATAGAGCCACGACCAGCTTAAGTGTTTGGATGAAGTTCCATCCATATGTTGAGAACATACACCGCATCCCGTGCTTTGCCTGTGGATTCGAGGAAGGTGGTTAGTTACCTTACGTGCCGACACATTATCACGGAATTTTTCATCGGCAGTTGGCTTTTTCATGTTGGTGTGAATCCAGGGCATCCTGGAACAGCCAGCCACATCCTCACGCTGGTGGTTGAACGTAAAAACTGGCTTAGCAGTGGGTGCAGCGATAAGTAATAGGTACCAGCGATCGCTTGCAGGAATTTGGAATCTTTGTTGTGGCGAGGAGAAATATCGCTGTCGCTTGTCCGGAATGAGGAACTTTCAACTGTCGTTAAACTTTTTTTTTATGTCGGTTGCAGTTCAACGCAACGGAGGATTTTTTTCACGGTGCTTCTGTGTGGTTCCGCCTTTGCGAATATAAATAGACTGATGACAAAAAAAAGCGAGTAATGGTGATGATATGTCGTAAAAACTGGATTCTAATGGATTTGCCTTATATAGTGACGGCTAGTTTTAAATTTTCAACGCTTTTCATTGAGGTATTTTGCTTTTTACTTTTGATGGAAGACTAAATTTGATGTTTTTTTTTAAATAATAAAGCTATTAAGCAGTGCTTAGTAATGAAGCTATTTTCAAAAAATGCTCATGTATTTAAATTTGACTGAATTTCACTTGACATATTTCAGTCTTCTGAACGTATTTCAATCAGCTCAATAAAAACAGACAAGTGCAACAATTTCCACGGCATGCATCTGAATGATTTCCGTACAAATTGAAACTGTTCAAAAGGGAAAAAAAATCTCCAATTGACTCACAAATCCATTGCCACAAGCGATGATGGTAGCGTCCGACGATGTCAGTGGCAGGACGTATGTCCTGAAATTCAACGAATCAGTAGACAACGTGAAAAAAAAATCCCTTTTTGTGTTATTGTTCCATATTTTCACATCCAATTCACACGAATTCACCGATAGGCATGCTAAATCTGTGTCTATGCACGTGTGACAAGGCAACCGTGGAAAAACAAATTTGCTACAGATCGAGATAAATCTCCATGATTCAAACGTGGTAGAGGCAGGCATGACAATCCCATCCCGATCGGATCGATGACGTTTGTTCCTCTCCTTGCTGGGCATTTCAAGCATATTTCTTATAACAATTAATTTATTGCCGGCTCTCAACTTAGTGCTCTAGATAGTTTTTTTTAAATAGTACATTTATTTGGGAGGCTCAATTGCGTTAGCTTTACGGAGCCGATGATTCATTGTTTTTTTTATATTATGAATGACTTAATACTAGCATTAGTATGACTTGGGCCGTTTACTCGTGGTTTACCCGAGGTTAAAAGGGATGAAATGTTTTTGGGATGGATTGGACACAGGAAATTGAAAATGGGATGCTGTAGTCCTATCAGATAGTTGTCGCCAGCATTTTAACGATGTGCGGTATGGTCTGGGCTCCCTTTTTGTGTTCGGCCGGTTGCGTTCTAGATAGTTAGTTAGTTATTCAAAGAGTGTAGTTATTTTTCTCACATGCAAAAAACAAGAAGCAAAACAGAACGCGTTAGTAAAGGGTGAGTTGATGATTATTGCGACACCTTAGATTGATTGTTAAACCGGTCATAGTCATCGGAATGAAAACAAACTTTTACAGTAGTTCAGTATAGTCAATCAACAGAATGATGAGTACTTATAATAATTACTATGAGATTATCGATGTAACAATCTCAAAGGCAAGATTAAGAAAAAAAAAATGACAGCAAGAGTTTTACCACCTGAAGACTGTATTGAAAACAAACTGGTAACACATTTTTTCTCATAGCATGGAATAAGAACAACAACAACAAAATTAAACAGAACTGTATCATTTAGTCTCTTAGTTTAAAGAAAAAAAAAGAATGAAAGCAATTTTTTTTCCAGACTTTTCTGATTTTGAATTTGGTTCCACTGATGAGGTTTTGGACAGTAGTTTTTTTTTTTGCATTTTCTGGAAGCCGCATAACAATGGCCTGCTAGTGAAAGTGGCGGCATGCTATACGGATTACTATGCACGAACGCTTTGGCTGAGTAGGTTCTCCCTCAGCTTAAGTGCAGATTGGTGGGTTGTTGCCTGCCAGGGTGGGAGCTGATCAATAACAATAACAATTTTTATTTCTTTTCAGCAAAAACGTTTGAGTATGATGAAGTGGTGGGTTGATTGAGAAAGAATTTATTGTTGGCCAATGCAGGGCACCTACTACGTTTTCATTTGGTTGTTGGAATAAGTATTTAAAGAGATCACTAGTCGGCAGTGTTTCACTCCCTTCAAGTATATATGTTGAATTTTATAGATTTCGCCACGCTGAATTCAAATATGGGCTCAGAAATGCTGTAACACGTCCAGTTTTTGAGAAAAATGTGATTAAAATTCACAAAAACACGTATTTCCGTAGTAATATGATCTACCTCATCAACAACCAGAATATTGGCTCTGCCCTTTGCAAGTTGGACTTGGATTTTATGGAATGGACCTCCCTGAATCCATTCGTGAACACAGATTTTTCGTAACACGTAAGATTGATGAAATAAACCGGGATTTCATTCACAAAATTACGAATTTTCATAAAAATCAAGATTTTCTATTTTGAAAACATGAATTTCAGCTCCGCCCTTTGAATGTTGGGCTTGGATTTTATGAAATGGACCTCCCTGAATCCATTCGTGAACACAGATTTTTCGTAACACGTAAGATTGATGAAATAAACCGGGTTTTCATTCACAAAATTACGAATTTTCATGAAAATCAAGATTTCCTATTTTGAAAACATGAATTTTCGTTCCGCCCTTTGAATGTTGGGTTTGGATTTTATGAAATGAACCTCTCTGAATCCATTCGTGTTGAAAAAAATGAGTTTTTATTCACAAAATTGCGAATTTTCATGAAAATCAAGATTTCCTATCAGTCAGTAGTAGTCAGTCAGCAGCAGCAGCAGCAGTCAGTCAGTCAGTCAGTCAGTCAGTCAGTCAGTCAGTCAGTCAGTCAGTCAGTCAGTCAGTCATTTAGTTGAAATTTTCTCTATATTTTTCAACTTAAATTCACTTTGTTTTCTTTTTCCTTTTATAGTTCTCCAAAGGTGTTTGCCTCTGTAGCATCCAGCAGTAGTCCGCTAGCATCGCTGGGCTCCATTTGCCAGCAAAGTTCTTTTCAGTCTGTGCGATATCTTGATGAAATCGTTCTCCATGTTCATCTGAGACGGCTCCCATATTCTCTGGGAAGAAGTCCAGATGAGAATGCAAAAAGTGCAATTTAAGTGACATATTACATCCCAGTGCAGCATACGAATCAACCAGCTCTTGAACGATGTGTACATAATCCGGAGACTTTTCATTTCCCAAGAAGTGACCACAAACCTTTTGGAACGCATTCCATGCTCGTAACTCTGTCGCGTTAAGAGTTTGCTGAAAATTGTCGTCTTTAAGGAGTTTCCTAATTTGAGGGCCAACAAATACTCCTTCTTTCACCTTGGCTTCGCTCAATCTCGGAAACTTTTTCCTCAAAAAACAATATGGTTCTCCTTGAATATCCAGCTAAATGATTGTGCAAGGCTGAAGAGAGTCAACATGAGCATTAATTGACGCCAAAGCAAGACAGCAATAATGACACAAATTTTGTGCCGCAAATACGCCAATAGACCTTTTCGACATTTAATCGTCTTTCTTTGTCTAACATGCGGGGATTAATGCACGGTTTGGTTTCCCACAACTTCGTTGACTTCTCACTCGCACTGCTTCGATTCAAATCTTGCAGTAGTGTGCGCAAATTAAACGTCAAAAAGCTCTATAAAATGCCGCATTAAGCTACGTGCTTGAGGATTCTTGCTTTCTTTTTTAACATATCTTTTCCTTATTCTCTCGAGCAATAGTGACTAACACAGAGTCTTTTGTCTCTGTCTATTCTTTTGTTTTTTGAGTGTTTGCGTGTTTTAATGCTGTCTTGCTCACTCCTATCCTAACTTAAAAATACGGCACTGCTGAATAGAGTATTTAATGAGGCGTTTCTGAAGGGCTCTGTGCAGCTGACTTTTGAATTAATGAATGAACTTTGAAGGTCTTCAGTTCCCAAACTGCTGTAAGAAGCAACATCAATATACTCAATATACTCAAAGAGGCACAGCTAAAGGGATCGTTCATAAATTACGTTATGCTTTGAGAGGGAGGTGGGGGGGGGGTTTAAAAAGTGACGATGCATACAAAATTTTTCAAAAATCCATACAAAAAATGTGATAAAGAAAGGAGGGGGTTAAAAATCTGTATTTTTGAGCGACGTAATTAATGGACGGGTCTTGATTTTCATGAAAACTCGTAATTTTGTGAATGTAAACCCGGTTTTTACATCAACCTTACGTGTTACGAAAAATCCGTGTTCACGAATGAATTCAGGGAGGTCCATTTCATAAAATCCAAGCCCAACATTCAAAGGGCGGAGCTGAAATTCATGTTTTCAAAATAGAAAATCTTGATTTTTATGAAAATTCGTAATTTTGTGAATGAAATCCCGGTTTATTTCATTAATCTTACGTGTTACGAAAAATCTGTGATATTCACGAATGGATTCAGGGAGGTTTATTTCATAAAATCCAAACCCAACATTCAAAGGGCGGAGCGAAAATTCATGTTTTCAAAATAGGAAATCTTGATTTTCATGAAAATTCGTAATTTTGTGAATGAAAACCCGGTTTATTTCATCAATCTTACGTGTTACGAAAAATCTGTGTTCACGAATGGATTCAGGGAGGTCCATTCCATAAAATCCAAGTCCAACTTGCAAAGGGCAGAGCCAATATTCTGGTTGTTGCTTAGGTAGATCATATTACTACGGAAGTACGTGTTTTTGTGAGTTTAAATCACATTTTTCTCAAAAACTGGACGTGTTACAGCATTTCTGAGCCCATATTTGGATTCAGCGTAGCAAAATCTATAAAATCCAACCAGAAATGCCGACGGGAGCGAAAAAAGTTCCGATTTTGCCGACTAGTGTTTCAGATCGGATCATGGTCGTTTTATTTGCCAAGTTCCGCGTTGAAACGTTCGGATTCTACTTGAAATGAGCATCCGAGTTTTTATTCTAGCTTGTGGTCCACTGTAAACCGTTTCAAAATCAGTTCGAGGATCCTTAAGGCGGTCGAAGCTTTCCAAAAAAAAAAAAAACTACTGAACGGTTTGCTGATTTTCTTCCATCTAGAACTTTTTGAGGACGTTCGGAAATATTGAAAACCTACACATACATTGACAACTGTAAAACAGTAATTGTTGGGGAGTTGTTGGTTTTCAAATCCGCAATTTTTTTTTTAAATTGGTTGAAATTATTTTTGAGCACAAAAATATAGCTTGTTGAAACTATTTTTTTTTTTCATAGCATTTGGTTTTGAAACAAAAATCAGAATTGTTGAAACAACAAAAATAAAGTATTGAATTTAAAAATAAAAATATTTGAAGTTACAAAACAGTTCAATAATTTTATTTTTTAAATCAAAGAGGTCAATTTTCCCTGCGTGTAGTATCAGGATGATGGTACAGAAGAGGAGTTCCCCTTTACAATAGAAGTGGTAGTTTACTTGAGTGAGCTAGCATTTTTCAAGAAATTTGTGGAAGTAACCAATGTTCACGTTTGCGACATTGGCTATTATGAAAACTCCATGTCGAATTCCAAATAACTATGCATCTGTCAAAATTTCAAATGGGTCGTATTCATAGTTAGATTTTATCTATTTGAGGGGAAAAAACCAACGAACTGTCAAATTTTAACCAAAAGTTAAGAAATTTCGCCAATTGGTTCACAGCCTTAGTAGATGGAAACAATTCACTCCAAAGAGAATCTGGGCAAAATTTGGTTCATTTCGTTACTCATGTTCGAAAGTGTCACAATAATTATCGATACCCTTTATAGTTATCCCTCATCTTAAGATGAGGACAAAGCGTGTCAGATTTTGTTTGTGTCGAAAAGGGATAGCAATATTATTGTATACTATCATTTTGTGATTTGTAGATGATTTGTGCTTCGAAATCCGGTTTCTTTCATCAACACGCTTATTGCTATTTAACATCGCATTGGAGGGTGTGATTCGCAGAACTGGGATAGACACACGTTACACGTTCTTCAGGATGTCTGTCAAACTTTTTGACTTCACCGATGAACTTTGATACGATGGTGGAAACGAACATCAGACGTAAGGCAGCAGCTGGTAGGATTGGGCTTGTGATAAATGCGTTGAAAACAAAATACACGAAGGAGAGAGGCTTCACGAGCAGACAATGTTAACCTTAAACCACGAGTTCAGATTGACTGGGATGAAATCGAGGCAGTAGAGAGTCCATGTATCTGGGCTCATTGGTGACCGTCAATAACGACACCAGCAGAGAAGTACAAAGGCGCATTATGGCAGGCAATCGTGCCTACTTTGTACTCCAAAAGACGCAAAGATCGAATAAAGTTCGCTGAACTACAAAGATGACCATCTACAAGACATAAATTAGACTGGTAGTCCTGTACGGCCACGAAACATGGACATTGCTCGTGGAAGATGAACGGAAGGTGTTACGTACGATCTACGGTGATGTGCAGGTGGCAGACGGAGGAGGAATTACGTTAATTGCTGAGAGAATCTCCTTTCGTATAAACCACTAAAACTACGGTGAGCTGGGCATGTCGTAAGAATGTTGGACGATAGCCCAGTTAAAATTATTCTCGATAACGAACCGACGGGGACAAAAAGAAGAGGTTCGCAACGAGCTAGGTGAAGCAATCAAGTAAAATGAGAGCTGTGGGCCCTTTGCAGACTGGTGAGTTGAAGCCATAGACCGAATATAATGGAGACTACTTCTGTATACACCAAAGACAACCCGGACTTTCGTCTGATTTAGTCCACCATGTGTCGATTTATATGTTTTGGGCCAAGTCCTAAACTGGCCACTTCTCCTGAGCTACCAGAAACATATTCAGATGGGCCCAATGTGCTCTTGACACTTGATATAACCACAACTTTACTTATTTTCAAAATCCAAAAATGCGGGGAGGGGAGCGCTTATGGTCCACTCACTCATATTCTTAAAACACCTCATTTTATTAGTTAAGTGTTTAAAAAAAAACCCCACCAAAAATTTATTAAAAAAAAAATGTTGTTTTTATTATTCATGTTGGTTTTTTTATAATAGGAATATATTGAGTAGAAGTTATTTGTATTTGTTTTTATTTTTGTTTTTTTTTGTTTTTTGTTGGTGGGTTTGGGGGGAAACAATTTGGTGGATATGCGGCTTTTGGTACAATATATATTTTATTTTTTTGTTTTTTAATTCCTTGATTATCGAGATATTCAGCCCTGGGCTGGTTCATCTCCCGTCCTAGTCATTTAAATACCATTTGAATATTTTCGTAACTTGTTTGGGGGTGAGATTCGAACTCTTGACTTTTGGGTGAGAGGCATGAATGCTAAGCACTACGCCGGGGTCATCCCCTTGCATTTGATTTGCTTCGAACCACTCCACCACTGTTTAAGCATAATGGCATGATGCCAAATCGGTCCCGAACAAAGGTTTTTCTTTGTGGATTTCTATTGAATGGTAGCAATTCCATTTCTGATAAATCACCTAGTTAATTGTGCCTCATGAAAACCTGACGTGAGATTTAAGTCAACACTTATGGTTCTTACAAATGAAAAAGTATCATAAAGTTTACTTTTTACCGTCGACCGGTTTTGGGCTCGATACTGCCCATCTACAGGAAGATGTACAACTGTTCCATAGAATGTGCAGCTTCACTTGAATCGGTTACCCTACCATTGTCCAAGGCGTTTTTGTGTTCCCTCAGACGAAGTTTAATTTTTCGACGATTTTGGCCTATATAAATCGCTTGACAACTCTGGCAAGGGATTTCTTAAATGCCTGACATCTCTTCCAGTGGAACTTTGTCTTTGAGGAAAAACAAAGAATCCTTTAAAGTTGAGCCGCTCTTGTAGACCGCCTGCAATCCATATTTTTAAGACACTTTGGATGGTGTTAGTTATCTTTAGTTAGAACTCAAAAATCAAAATAATGAGTTTTTGTGCCTATAGTGATGAATGATTTTCTCTTTCATCCACACGTGTAAATTGGTTGCAAAACAAAGATTTTTTTTAAAGAAATTTTGACCTGAAATGTTCAGCTATAGCATTTCTGGCCATAGCAGAATATAAAACCAGCCCTGCTTGAAATCCTCCAGGGCATAAGTTTTATCGCCCATAAAAACGCATTTAAACTTCGTCTAATATTCATTGTACAAACGTCGAGTCCGTGATTTTTCTATCGAGTTCTGTTTGTCGTTGTAATTTGGAACTGTTTTAACTTTATACGACTTCAGCCCCAAACGCTGTTTTGATTTTTGGAAAAACAAACCAGGGGACGTGACTATTTCACATCCACCCTTTGAACAGAGCGATTCAGGTTTTCCTTCCATGTACTCTTCACCTTACGGTCCATGATAGGATCTGCACGTTCATTGTTTTTAACACTTCTCGGTTTTCTCTTGACCGTCAAATGTTCCAAAAATGATTTGAGCACACCATACACCGTGTTGTTAGGTTAATCCAATTTGTTTGCAATTTCCCGTATTGTCAAGTCAGCATTTGATTGATGTCCATACAAAGTTCGCTCGCGCGCGAGCTTTCAATTCGCCGTCATCTTGAACGCTGAACATGGAATGTAAACATCAATCATTGTCCTTTTTATCAAACACTTCCAGCTACACCTCAGCGAAATTTGTCAATCCTACGTGTAATATTTCAAAAGTAACAGTGATTTGAAGGTGTCTGGATTAATGTGGATACAGACCTCATTTACATATTTATAAATAGTCGCATTGTGTTGTCATTCCAATGGCCACCATTTTGAAATCCAAATTGTTCCTATATTCATCCTACGATGAATCAAACAATTGGGCAGTTGAAGGATCAGTTTCGTTTTCTAATAATGTTTGCTTACGTTAAATAATTACAACAAACATTACTAACTAATCCTGTCACGTGTATAACGTTTTATTTCAAGTAGGACGAATAGCAAAGTGATGAGATTAATATAGGTACATCTTCCCTACTAGTTGCCTATATACTGTGAAAATTTGACAGATCCATCAGTTTGTTTACGGCAGCTATGGCGATAACAGTGAAACAACTTCGATCTATGGTTTGTTCGTACCGCCTGCTCCCTCCGAAGCTAAAAAAGTCGGCCATCGTGGCCCACTTCGTGTCGGCCGGATACAACATCTACAAGATTCTGGCACTTCTGGAGAAGGGAGAGTCCTTGGAGACGAAGCTTTTTTTTATGTCTTGATTATCGAGATTTTCAGCCTTGGGCTGGTTCATCTCCCGTCGTAGTCACTCAAATACCTCTTTTGGATATTTTCGTAACTTGTCCGGGGTGAGATTCGAACTCGTGACTTTGGCGTGAGAGGTATGGATGTTAACCACTACGCCGGGGTCGCCCCCGATTCAGGAGAGGAAGCTTGGTTCCGGCCTTACGACCGTTTTAAGCGACTGGAGGAATCAACATAAGCTTAAACGGAAGACGGAAGACAAGGTGGCCACTTCTTTCCGTGCGTTGGGCCACAAAGAGGTCGGTGTGACCGTCCAAACGGTCAAGAAGTATTTGGTCAAAATGAATATCCACATGCGGAAGCGTCAGTCCAAGCCAGCCATGTTTGAGAACCAAGCAGAAACCCAGAAGCACTGGCTGCAGATTCTGGTCAAAGAGATCTTCCCGGCGAGGCGGAACGTGGTGGTCGTTATGGACGACGAGACGTACCTCTCATTGGACGGTAGGTAACTGGTAAGGCAAAGGCTACTTTATCTCCCCAACGAAAGAAAGTAGCAGCGATGTGAAGTATACAGCGTACACGAAGTTCCTAAAGAAGGTGTAAGTTTGACCATCCATCCAAAAATAGTCGCGTTTTTATGCGCGGATTAGTGAGTAATCCAGTTGAATGTCAGTAATGTTTAAAAAGTGCGGTAGTTGTCCATAGTTTTCAAACTTTCGTTGCAAAAAAAAAAAAAATACTGGCGATGCCCTGGATATTGGTAGTCTATTTGATAACTGTGCTATACCTACGAAAATTTGAAGATTCAATCAACGGCTTTTTTACATTTATTATTTTGCTGTGTAGTGCTGTAATGTGAATTTATATCCGTAAATGTTCCAAGATCGCTATTGTTTTTGTTTAAAAATCTGATTAAATTGTTGTTGAATAATAAAATATCTTAGAGATAAATTGTCTAGCTCAAACCTCCGTGGGGATAAGTGAAGGGGTCATCATCATCATCACCATCATCCGACCTGTTGCATATACAACTTGTATGTTCCATACATTCCTCAAATGTCTACTCTCTCAAGTGAGAAACTATTGAATGAAACTCGAACTTCGTAGTACATAATCATTTCACTTTATTTCGCTTATGACCATCTTTACATGACAATGCCTGACCGGAGTCTTTTTGTGCGTTCGTTAAGGGCTTACGCTGAAGCACTTTCGATGGCAGCCATTACCTCAAAATTTTGAATTTATATAACTCAGAATTTGTATTGAATATTTTAACACATCAGTTTGTATGCTTACTTGCTGTGAGCAATCTGATCCTTGATATTCAATAAGATAGGAAAAAATACCTTGAGCAGGTTGAGGTATCTTTGCAATGATTTTGAAAGGACTGAAACGCTGTTTAACAACTCCACTTACAGCAGTGTGATTAGAAATCAATTCTAAATTTCACTTACTTACTGTTATACTTTTCCGAATATCTCCCTACAGCCGATGATAAATAGGGGGACATTTCTCAAGTTTTCATTAATCTTAGTAACAAATTGCACATCACCTAGCGGTATGTTCTGTCCCATAGAAAACAACCCATTTGATAACGGATTGCTCGTTTCACTCAACAACATCTCCTTCCGTTTTCCCATTTGTCTTCCGTGCACCTGTTCCCCAGTCACCAACCCTCTCACAGTACATTTGAGTGCGATCCAAATGGGATAATCTCGCCCCATTGAAGCGAAACTTCAATTGTTCTTTTCCTGCTTCGGAGCACTTCCTTTTTACTGTCTTTATTTGCCATCAACCGAACCGGTTGGCTGCTGCTACTGCTATTGTCTGTTCAGGAAGCGCTCATTCAAAAGAAGGTACCACGTGGATTTAAAGGTATAGTACACCACCGATTGAGTGAGTACGTGGGGTGTGTTATAAAAGAATTGGTTACCCCAAGTCTCGACCAAGATGCCATCGACGACGCACCGACCAGAATTGTCCTTAGCTGAGACAGGGAAAAACAGTGCATTTTGGAATCTAGATGCTTCTTTTTCTCCCATAGCTCACTGCTCCAACGATAAGAGAAAAGTGCGAAAAACTCACAACGCTTTTGCTGCACTCAGTCACGTCAATTTTTTGCATTTTTGCACATAGATGATGATAGATGATTTTCTCCGTTTTTTGCTGCGATTTTTTCCCCTACGGAAGGACGAGCGTTTTGTTTTCATCGCATGCTGAGGTAAAACTTTGAAGAGTTTTGTCTGAACACCACCACTCAGCATCCAAACGAATGGAAACTCTCAGAACAGGGCTCTGTTTTGGCGTGTGACAGCTATTTTGACGTAAGCGCCAATATTGAAATATAATCAAATTTCAAACGAGGTTTGTAGCTTGACGCCTTGAATTGGAAAATGCAACAATAGTGAAAATTGGCCATCGTGGCGTTTGTGTCACATTGCTCCAGCGTGGCAGTTTAGGGCCAGGATGATTTATTATGGCATGCGTGCCTACAGCTCAGCAGAAGTGGAATATGGAAGAATGGGTGCTCGATCTCATTGAGCGCATGTGACAGGAAATGGAGGATGAAAAATAGCTGCTCGTTGCAGAGAATAGAGTGGACTTTTTGCAAAGCTATTGTTTATAGACAAAAGTTGTTATTGAAAATGATAATAATTGAACGATGAGCTGGACGGAAGGAAATTAATCTTCTTCAGTAGACGATGATGTTGACAACTATTTATTTGCTGTTCATCTCATTCCAAAGTCAGTGGAAAAATAATTGAAGATTTTTATTATTGAATGTATATTTTGAAAATGATACACATAAAGCTTTAGTTTCTACCCTTCTTGTACCAAAAGATGGGTATTAAGATCGCTTGAAAACTCGAAAACTTTTTATCATATTGGGGAGAACAGTAAAAAATGCACTGGTGGGCTACTATGACCCACTCCATAAATATTCTCAAATCTTCAAAGCTATTGCTTTAATAGAATGATACTTTATCAATTTATACATAAAACAGTATAACTCATAATTTTGTAGTACAATAAGGCACTAAAACACCAAAATATGATCAAAATGCAAGAAATTGTCATGACTGTACCACACATGCAAATAATACCGTTATTAAAAAAAGCTTTAACCAAGCGTTAATATCCATGGTTTATAATAAATTCATTTCACATGCATTGCACTAACAAAACTTCAAGATAGTATCAAAACTTCACTACAAGTCCATGTATTATTTACAGACAAAATTTTAGACAAAACAATGCAAAACTAAAACTAGGGCAGAACGCACCGTGGCGTTGTATACGTCTACATGCTTAGAAAAAAGTATTAAATGGAGCAGTTAAATGTGGGAAGCCAACGTTGGGTATAATCATGTTAATCATGTAAAAAAGGATGACAAAGAAAAAGCACAATGACGGAAGTGCGAGCAAATTTTGTCATGCGAGGGCTTGCTCCGGCACATGAAAAAAAAACAAACACGTCATGGATTCCAAACCCCCCACAAATCCGAGTGAGTCTGCTGCGAAAGTTAAATCATCCACACCGAATGTCCCAGTGAAACAAGTATCGATGCTCAAGTTCGTTAAACGTCAGTCACTGGCGGAAATTGTAGCTCGGCTGGCAACAGAGGACGTATTTTCGATCAATGCAATCGCCAACAGCAAGTTCATCAGACAATCGATCGCAGATCGTGGATATTCTCTACCAACGTCGAATACATCCGTCATGAAGCTGGTCGCCGAATACTATGGATACGCTCAGCAGCAAACTCGGGATGAAATAGTGAAGCGTATCGATAGCGGTTAACTGGTTAGTCTCACTTTGGACGAGTGGACAAGTCTAAGTAACAAGCGCTACTTAAACGTGAATGCCCATTTCGCTGACGGATCATTCTACAACCTCTCGTGGATCACTACCTGCTGAAAAGGTTTTGGAAATGGTCAAGGATATGGTCCGGAAATTCGGTATTAAGGATGGAAACATTGTAGCATCAACGATTGACGGAGCTCGAGTGATGACGAAGTTTGGAAGATTGTCGGATTACCTTCAACAGCAGTGTTACAACCATGCGATTCACTTGGGGGTTTGCGATGTCCTGTACAAGGATCAGCCACCGGTACCAATAGAAAATGAGGATTCAGATAGCGACGATTCGGATAGTGATAACTACGATTATGAAGTTGGTTCTTCGGGTAAATATATTGGAATGTTCATATTAAAGAAAACAGCTAATTTATTTCAATTATAGACTTGTACACCACGCGATTTGAAGAGTCTCTGAAACGTATTCGAAGAGTCATGACTTTTTTCGAAAATCGCCTGTTAAGAATGCAGCCAATCAGACTCGCTTCGGAGCATTGGGAAGACGAGATGCTACATTGCTGTCTGCGGAAGGCAGCTTGAGATTCTTGTATTGGAAGCTTAAGAAAAGTAACTCCAAAGTAGGAAACGACTTCTTCGATGTAATCACGAAAAGAATCAACGAATGACGCCAAAAGGAAATAATAACAGCGCTGACGTTCCTTCAAGGTCTTCCGTTGTTAATGCAAGTGCCAGCAGAACTGGAAAGCTAACCGAAAACGCAAATGATTAAGTTCATCAAGGAACTGGGAGTTCGATTGTTGCAAGACTGCCAAAGACAGAGCGATGATGATGCTGCCGAGTTGAATGCTGGATTGTCCGGTATGCATGACGATTCAAGATCGACACCATCGAGTATGCGTGAAGAACTGGAATCGGATAAAGGAATATGCCAACCCATCCCAGACTGATTCGGCAATGATTGATTTTTCAAAAGTAATTGCGAAAGAGCTGTCACTTTTTGAGCTACATGGTAAGTTGAGCTCGAATCTTGAAATCATTTTCGGCGGCTTAAAATCAATCAAACCGACGTCAACCGATAGTAAGCGCATCTTTTCGAACTCCGGAAATATCTGTTCTAATAGGCGAAGCTCACTGTCCGATGAAAGCATTAATAACATTTGCTTCTTGAAGTCGTATTTTCAGAGAACGAATCAAAATTGATAAGACCAGTTACTTGATTTGAACCATTGATTTTTTTATTGATGAATAAAACATATTCCTAACCACAAAATTGCGTTTTTAAGCACATTGAAAAATTTCCCGGAACATGCAGCAAATTTTATCTCGAATCCCGGGACAAGCAAATTGGTTGGGAAATGGAACCTCCAATGCTATCCCAATATTGTAGTGCATCATATTCCAGTGTTGTGGTGCGTCTTACCCCAATTTTGGTGTGCATATTGGGCAATGACACAGGCGTTTTACCCCGGTGTCGTCTTGGGATCAAATTGGAAAAGGTTTAAAAAATCATGAAAAATCGTCGTTTTGAATTTAGATCACATTAGATCTACAACGAAAACATGTTAATGCTTCAAACACAATAACTTCTTCTTAAATTTCACCTTTCATTCCCTAGTAATTCACGATTTTGCTTAAGCGGTTCGTTTTGTACCATCTTCCCCTACAATTCGACTCAGCTCGACAAACATGTCTGTGTGTGTATGTGTGTGTGTGTGCGTTACAAATAATGTCATCGGTTTCTCAGCCGTTTGTGAACCGATTTCAGTTCTGCTGACGGCGAATGAAAGCTACAACATTCTCATCGAACGCTATTGCATTTTTTTCATTTGGACATTTCGTTACGAAGATATGAACAAAGCAGTACTTTACGGCCTATTATAATAGTAATCAAACAGTTTTGTCTCCGATTACATACTGAGCTATTTGTGTATCGATTTTAGTTTTGTTGATGCCAAATCAAAGTTATAAAATCTTCAAATAACTGGTCAACATTTAATTTTGATTGGATAATCTTTCATGGAGATATGACCAAAACAATACCTGAAAGCACGTAATTGTGAGATGAAAATATACTCTGAATCTCTATAGAATTAGAGCAGGATCGATTGGCGCGAGTGGTTTTGTCCGGTTTTGAACTGCAACGAGTTCATTCAAAAATTACACAAAGTCTTCATTTACTATAACTGCACAATTCTCAACAAATATGTACTTATTTAGCATTTTGAATCCATATTAATAATCAAAATTGACGTTTGGGATTGTGTAATAGTTCATTCTGTAGATATAATATATGAAATTTCTTATATTGATGTAATTTTCCTCTTTCTTGCACTTACATAGCCAGTTCGTTGCATACAATTATTGCCTATATTTTCATCACATCGACGAAAATACGTTCAGGGTCAAGGGTTGTCTCGCTGAAACTGAGCGCAGAAAATTTCAGTTGATTTGCAGTCAATTCACAACAAAAGGTTTCCGATGATGTTCTTTTGATCAATATTGCAACAAACTCATTACGTCACTTGCACCGATTTGACATTTGAGTTGAAGGAAAACACTGTTTTATGTTGCTTAATTCAGCAGCTGCACATTTTCTGTCAAACTGATGCATTTCGAATTCCAGAGAATTAAATCTAATTCATCATATCATGTTGATGGTATCCACGTGAGACACCCTTTGTTAGACAATCCTGAACAAAGAGTGTATCTAGTTCATTTCATATACTGAATAAATGGAATATCAAATATGTCTGGACATTCCCTTAATTACTGATGAAATAAGTATCCAGTACCATTTTTTCGATTTTTGAGTTCGAAATCCTGGTGAAGTGTAAGAAGGGTTCAATCTCACCATTGGTGGATAAATTCGGGTTTTTAATCTTGATCTCAAACCCAAATCATATACAAAACAATGCTCCGAAAGGAAACCTAACATATTTTGATTCTTAAAGCTTACTTAGGCCTGCGGTCAGGAATAAAATATAATGTTGGTCGTGTCATGTTTGCTGGTTTTTCGTTAATTTCCTATTTAGGTGCTTTTCAGCCTTTGGCTGGTTTGGCACTATTTGCACTACATATGTGACTTAAGCTAATAATGTTGAATACGTTGCACTTGATTTATTGATTGAGTGTTTCTGCGCTCCCAATATAGCCACTATGACAATTACGCCTTTTTTCCAATTAGCCCTTTCCTTCGGTTTACTTGGAATATACATGGATGTGTTCATAGTGGCACAATTGATTCAACTAACATTTCATTTTATTTTGAATATTCATGCCTTCTGAGAAGTAACATTGAAAGTTCAATTACTCGCTGCAAGGAACCCACTTGAGCAAAATATGGCCGTTAGAGCCAATTGGATCAAACACAATTTCATTATCTTTAGCTTGAGTTTTGATTACCGTGCATTTCGTAGATGCTACTCCGTGACTGACTGAATGCAGCAACAGTGCACATAGATCCAATTGAATGGGTCCTGGAGTTAGAAACCATTAACACGGTTCCAAGGTTCTTTACCTAATATGGTCAAAAACGGCGTTGACTAGATCCTCACGATTCATCGGGGAATAGAGAGCTGGTTGATTTGACATTCATTGCTACTAAAAACCGAATACACCTTTGCATCACTACGGGTGTCACGGGAAGGAAAGAGAATAAAAAGTTAAGGACTGTTCATTTAAGAAAGTGGACACCTGCTTATCAATGGCTAAGGGTAAAAACTTAACGAAAAATTGTGAAATTTCGCTCAGAATGTAAAAACATTGCTTACTTAGGCAACACACCTTGAAAATCGAAAAAAATAAGAAATTTCAAACGATAGGTCGGATCATCTTATAAATTCGCAGATTAAAAGGATATTTACATTAGGCCGGGCCGTGCCCAGACCGGAGCCAAAAAGCTTTTATTTCACGGCCGGTATGTTTTGTTTACTGCACACTGTACCGGGATTCTATGATGTATATTTCACAGTTGTTTTTGTTGTTGCTGCGTTTACTCGCACGGTAATAAATTTTTGAAATACTTGTCGACCGCAAAATTATCATCTCCAATTTCTCGCCCGTATTTTTTGGAAGACGAATACTGCTTAAAAAGCTTGTCCATTTAGTCGATGCGTCTTTCAAAACTATCCTCACCAACCAAGTTGCGTATAAACTTCACTGATTGAACATAAAGAATTTCGCTGCTTACCGGAATATGATATTGACTTAGTTTCAAAAACCAAAACAGAATGCTCTGACAGCCTATGGGTAGGGTACTTGTTTGAAATGTTTACGGTGAACTGTAAACAAGAAATGTCATAAAATTTTCCTAAAATTAACTTAATAATTATAAGCCAACATTTAAAAGGTTGTTTAGAATATTGTTCATGAACTTGATTGAACATTTTCGGATATTGTAAATGATAGATAGAGTCTAGATACGATACTTTTACGTTACATCGTGGACTGACAACAATGAGTGTACATACGTGGTTTATTAACAGGCCCTAAACAGAATACCCGATCACTGATTTTTCTCTCTTTAAGCTTCAGAGGTCATTTTCGGAACTCAAATTATCTCACAATTCACGTTAAAGCTAAGACTTAAGTTTCTAGCTATCAGATATGGCAATAAAATTCGTTTATAAGTAATACCATTGATGAATGCTGAGATCAAACCGAATATGAATGCTAATACCTATGCTAATCGTTATAATACTTATGCTAATGATAATTCAACAATGAAAAAAGATTCAACCGTAAAATTTGTAAAGTACCATACTGCGGAATCTAAATAAAATATAAATAACAAATCTGAAGGGCAAGTGCTCAACTCGAGTTTCTCTTCTAGACATAAAAAACGCAATGTTTTGCATAAACCTTCAATTACTAAATTGAAGAGACTTTACTTTTCATTCTATACAAAGAAATTAGTTCAAAATTATTTAACTGAGATTCTTATTTGAGAGCTGGAGTTCCTAAGTTCTTGTTCCAATATTGCATAATATTTTCACCCTTACCCCCTGATTTATCCTTGTTCGCCGACGATACGGACATTTCCGATAAAGGAAGAAGGTAGATCTTTCTCTTCTTATTTACAAAAATGGAAGATTTCTCCCAATGCTTCCGAAATTCGATTTATGATAATTCCACATAAGCCCAGAATTTATTTCTTGAAAACTTGTAGTAGCCAGTGACATATTAGTACTAGTCAAATAGGTGCTATAAACGGAGTGCCAATTTCATGGTCAAGTCAATCGAAATATCTTGGACTGATAGTCTTTTAGAAACATGACTGTAATTGGTCGAATCTTTGAAACATTTATTTTAAAATTGTGTTCCTGGCAAGGGCCTGTTCATAAACCACGTAGACTAATTTTTGAAAATCATAGACCCCCCCTCCCCCCTCGTAGACTTTTTTCCATAACATTTTTTGAAATTTTGTATGGAGCGTAGACTTTGGTCAAACCCCCCCCCCTCCCCCCAGAAAAGTCTACGTGGTTTATGAATAGCCCCCAATGAGAATTTGCGCTAAAGATACGGATCATTTTTGTACAGATAAATTTAAAACGCAATTCAAATTAACTTGGAACACCAAACTAGTTTTCTACTTTCTCACAAAACACATGATTCGTGCTTGTTGTGCAGAGCGCTCACAACTACATATAAATCAAAGCTCATGCTTCCAGCCAAATATCGTTGCCAAGAAATATTTTTTAGCAGCCCGGTCAAACACCGGTGAGACCACGAACATGGCCCGGTGGATTAATGTGAACGGTCGCATACAGCACTCAAACAATCAATTCGTAGCATAACTCGTTCGTGACTCGACCGGGACCCGGCCCGGCCTAATGTAAATGGCCCTTAAATTTGCACAAATGGTTTTCCGAAAAGTTGTCATTTCATTGCATTGTAACAATGCATGGCCCACACAAATCAAACTGTATCGTCTAATTTTTATTGTATGTAATATTTTTCCATGAAAATTGATAATACCTTCGCGAATAGAACAGATGGTAAGTGGGTTGAAAGTCCACCGTCCATATCAATATGGACGTAAAAATGGGGAAACGAAAAAAAAAAGCAGGTGGCAGCGGTTTGCCATTTGAAATCACATAAACCGTGTTCCGTTCGTAAAATTGCCAAAAAAGTGGACATTAGCGTCGGAACTGTGCAGAATATCCAAAAGCGTAAGAATATCAAAACCAGCAAGACGCAGAAAGCACCCAAAAGGACGGATTAACAGAAAGTTTCTTCGAAAATACGGCCACAGAACTTGTATGACGAACTCCTCCAAAAGCCGAAACGGTGCATTTTGATGGACGACGAAACGTACGTCAAATTGGATACCAGTACACTTCCGAGGCCGAAATTTTTCAACGCTAAGCAGAGGACAGATGTGCCTGATGATGTGCCATACATCCGAACCAAAGAATTTTGGAAAAAGGTTTTGGTATGTCAAGCCATTTGCTCCTGTTGCTTGAAGAGTTCTTCATATTTCACAACGTATACAATCAACGGTATCTGTAATTCTCAGAAAAGAATGCATCAAAATCCGGCTTCTACCCATCTCCAGAGAGCATACGGATCGTCCATTGTTTTGGCCGGAACGGGCATCTGCTCACTACTGCCCTAAACTACGTTCTATCAAAAGATGCTGGGCAATAATTAAGTAGCATCTTAAGAAAGATGGAAGAGAAGCAAGCTCTATTGACTGCTTCAAGAAAATTTGGTCTGCAGCACAACGACAAGCTACGGAGAAAGTTGTGCAGAATATAATGGGATTTATCAACAGAAAAGTCCGAGTGTTATTCAGAAATGAGAAGTAAATATTCAAATTCACGTGAATTCGGTCATGTGTATGTTGGTTTTCATTTATGTAAAGCAAACTTATGAATTGATTGGAAAATAGATATTTTCTTTTGAGAAACAATGTTCACTTTCATTAATGAACAGTCTTCATCGTGATGGCTATTAAACTTTGATAGGATTTTTATTTGACTATTCTCAACCGTGCACTCTTAGAAAATATCATGTAAATTTAAATCTTTTTGGATGCACATAAAAGAAGTGGCCCGTAGGACAGAAATTTGCGTCTGTTTTTAAATTTACATGACCTTAAAAACTCAAAATGACAGCTTACATCACTTGACGTATATGTTAGTTGAAGAACACAAAATTATATTTTCCAAATGCCGCTACAAACAATGCAGTGGAGGATTCGTTTTACATCAAATTTAACATACCATTGTCATATTTACCATTGAGTCTTTAAGTGTTTGCGTGCAACAAACATTGCATTACTCGTAATATTCATTATTTTTAAGAGTGTGGACAATGATTTGATTTGTTAAGAGCGTTAAAACAAAGTGTTATATGTTTAATTAAAGGGCAGGGGTTTTTACACAAGGATTTCTGCTCAATTAGCAATTTTGAAACCCAATCAAATTGTAACACAACTAACAAATAACTATTTACTCTAACTGAAAGGCTACATAGATGATTTACATTCAATGACATGATCCTATCATGACTGTTATCGTAGAAAATGACTTACAAATGGTATTTTGATTGCACATATCGAAAGGAAATCTTGTTACGCATCTTCTGAAATGGACAATCAATATTGTTCACGAAAGTGGACTATTGATGCCTTTAAAGTACGTTTTTCATAATAAATTCAATAAACTCAAAGAAACAGAGAATAACATAGACAGCAACTTTGAGTATCCGAGATCAAATATGCAGCAGCGAACGATATATAAAAGGTTCACCTACGCAGAAATCTTCAATCGTTCGGCTGTCTTGACCCGGTGCACCGCGGTGACTATGCAGCTGATGGCCAGGTTGCCTTTAACTTATCAGCTAGTTAAAAGGCAGCCTCTCAAATTCCTGCGATGGGTTTGAAGACATCCGGTTGACGCAACTATGAGGAGCGAAATGAACTTCTGTCGAGTCAGTGCGAAATGAACGTTCTTCTGTTGAGTCAGTTGGCATCCATCCGGTAAGGCGCAACAATGAGTAGTGAAATACAATGCAGTATGGTGTAAGTTAGTTGGCTACTAACGGGTTCACATCTTCTCTAATGTTTAGCGTCACGAAAGGTTGAATAAGTTCTTACTTACCTATCATACCAATGTCGATTGGCCTCTACCGTATATATATATAAGTTGTCTCCATTCTGTTTGGTTAATGGTTGTACTTCTATTTGATCGATCTACATGGTTCGTTGCGCGCCTCTTCTTCTTGTGCCCGTCGGATCGTTATCGAGAATAATTTTAACTGGGCTGTCTTTCGAAATTCTGACGACATGCCTACTCCACCGTAGTCGACCGATTTTTGCGGCGTGGACGATGGGAGGTTCTCCCAGCAACTGGTGCAATTATGTTCGCAACATTTCTGCAATACTTGCTGAACTGAAAAAAATCTGGTCCCTAGTAGCGTGGCCCCCACGCATCTAGCTGGTACTGCTCCACGAACTCCTTTGCAATTGGTGATAAGCGCATAGAATTTGAGAGAGCAACTTGCAGGTGGCGCTCAAAAGTGATTTCACGATAATTGCAGCAATCCAGCTTGTTCATATTTTTTATAGATGGGACACACGTAACTTTGCATTCAATCCTCCGGTAAATGCTCTTTCTCCCAAAGCTTGGTAATTACCAAGTGCAGCGCCCCTGCCACTGCTTCACCACCGTATTTTAATAGCTTGCTTGGAGGTAGGTCAATTCCAACGGCTTTTTAAACGACCAATTGCCTCCTCAACATTCTGAAGGGTTGGGGTCTGAATCCTGTCATCTTTTGCGCGTGTTCTTTGATTGATTACTGTGACACCTTTATTTGCTATAACATTTCCTTTCACACGCTCGTCAAAGCACTGCTTTCACTTTTCAATCACTTAAAACTTAAAATCACTTAAAATAAGTGAATGAAGGAGTTCGTTTAGTTGCACCACACCCGATTTAAAAAGCACATTTTTTACGAATTCTCCAAGGATTTTCTAAAATCGGGCATGGATCGAACTTGTCAGTAAGTAACCAGTTCACCATGTTTATTTTGTAAAAATGTATGTATGTATGTATGTTTGTATGTATGGTAGCATCCATCCCTTCTTAGCGCTTGGCTTGGATGCAGCTCCACTCAATAGCAAAATCAAATTGAACCACCGATCTGAATTCATAATATCGCTGTATGAAGGGCCAAAAACGGAGGAGTGGACTCGTAAGCAGAGACACTTACGTGAAATCCACGGGAAATTATGAATCTCCTTCCAACGATACGATCGAACAAATCGAATAACCCATGCAATTCGCAATAATTATTAAGCTTTCACCATGTTTATTTTGGAAAAATTGTCAAAAACATCCAGAGAAAAAAACAGATTATCGCGTGAGTTTCCAAGAATGATAGATGATGCAAATAAAAAAGTGTTAGAAGTAACTTCTACTTTGCGTCAGTAAATTAAACCTCCATTGAATTTTCCCTTCGAAAACTACTGCAAAAAGTGTCCCCGTGAAAAAGGGATCCTAGCTGCAAAACAGCAAATTGTTTCACTTGTAATCTCTCGCTGTTAGTCCCGACAGTAATCCACTTTTTATGACTAATGCGCCAAGATTACCAGTCAGCCCAGAGCTCGCCCACGCTTTGGCTGTGGAGTAAAACGTAATGAAAACGAAATTATACTGTCTGGCTTTGCCTTCGCCCATGGACTGGGATCTGGAGCAGAAAACGCACCCATACAGTGGCTGTCGGTGGCGTAGCCCATAGTCGAGTAATGAAAAGTAATCCCACTAAATCATCTCATTAGGAACTGCCAACGGGACCTATCCTTTATTTGCTTCTTCCTCTAGTACCACTGGCGCTGGTTGAATTCGTCCTGCCGGCAATGTGCATGTGTCACTCTCGTACACCCCCCCCCCCCCCCCCTTCCACCATTGGAGGAGGAGAAGGACAGATGCTTCAATATTCTCCGTTTTACTCGTTCATCATACCTTTTTTTACAGAAGGAAAGTTTTCCTTTCTGATGACTATGTATAATGTCAAGGCTCTGACTTGAAGTCAACGTTGAATTCCATGAAATGGCAGCTTTGTTTTTGCTGAATTCATCATAACCCCGGCTAGATAATTAATATCCAATGACGAAGCTTGTTTTTAAAGATGACCGTTGAGTGAGTAAATGCCTAAAGATTTTCATTTGGCGAAATAGAGCGTGAAATATTTGATTAACAGTGTGGATGCTTTTAAAGATTTGGTAAACAACAAACAACTTGCGTGCCCTTCATTGTTCACTTCACCATAAATCAGGGCTTAGGTAACAGATAGCAACTTTAATGATAACAAATCGTCGAGGAAATGCGGTGGCAGCTGGGCTGGAGCTTCGTCCTTTTCAGCTCGGTCATCGACGGATTAGGGAATGGCATGTGTTAAGGACATCACCACTATTTCCTAGACTGTAAAACTACGAACGCCTATGCCAAGAAGATGGCAACAATGCGAATTAATGCGTGAACGTTTATCTTTTTAATCCAACCTCGAACCGAAACAATGTACGTGTAGCATCCAGCAAAAGCTCCGACTGTTGTTTTTTTTTTCTTCTTTCATCTCACCCGGGAATATACCCAGTAAGACTACCACGATGAACAACGGGAATGGCTGACAAAAAATAAAATTCCTACTGCTCTTTCACAAGCGGTAGCTAGTGTCACCCTGGAGTGTTTCAGAACGAGCATTTTTGAGGGTCCATCGCACCTGCTCAGTATGCTGCGGCGGAACGCGGTCACTATGGTAGCTCCTCCGCACGAAAAAGCTCCCAACTGAATGACTGCATGGTGTGATTTTAGATGATGATGGCAACGACGATGATGGGTCCAAAACGATTGTACCAGAGCCAGATAACATTGGCCATTGTGACGCAACCCCACCTCGACAAAACGGACAAACGAAATGACGATTATAATTGCGGTATCATCCTGCAATGCGCCCGCCGGATGGACGCATGCGATGGTGTTTTGCGACGGAAGGAGTGAAATTTAAGCACTCACTAGTAGGTAGAATGTCGTTGTCACGTCTCCCCATAGCCTGTCAGAAATGGTGGCAGTTAGGAGCCGGAATGTGTCTTTCCAGTCCGAAATCTGATGACCATTTTCCGAGAAGAATATGTGTGCGCAATTTGGCGGTGGTAATCTTTGACCACGTGGGGTGTGACGAATGAGTTCTAGGTTTTGGAAAAAGGACGATACGGCCACGCCACTGATGGTAACATAGCCTCAAGTTTAGCAATTATTGCACGGCAGGAGATCAACAAAGCGCTGCCATTGTCCAGGATTAGGTTGTTCGCAGCCGGAAGCAACGTGAGCATTGTGAATGAACATACATAAACAATACGATGTGATTCATGTGAAGATTTGACAATCTGCTTTGTTCAGATCATGCGAATCAAGCGGCAGATTTTGGCTCGATATTGGAGGTACCTAGGGACGATGTTGAATTAGAAGTGAATATTATCTTTCGGACAGGTGCATTGGATTTGCGATTATGGAACAATTATTCAAATCAACAGCATTGAAAAAAAAAAAATTTCGATAAATGAAGAAAGTTGGGATATCAATCATTCAAGGTGATATCCTGATCAGCAAAAGTTTTATTGAGCGAAAGAGTGTTACGTTCATATTTTGAACGGCTAAAGATTGACATGTTCCTTTTAATCTTGTATCCTTCCACTCGCACATACCTACGAAATAAGGGGTGTTCAGGCTTGTTGAATACAAGCCTGAACACCCCTTATTTCGACGGCATGTGCGAGCGGAATGATGCATATATTTTTATTTTGATATTTATTCTTCAGTTATAAAAATGTCGTCGAATCAAGAGGAGCTCACACCCAAAGTGCCCCAAAGCCAAAAATCAAGTTTGACGTATTTGTATAATGGTATAGTAAGTAAAGGGTGTTCAATTTGTGTGAGTGGATCAAAGTTTTTATTAATAACTCAAATTCTTTTTCCTTTTCAAGTTTAGTTAATACAGAATACAGGAGAAATATCCAGCTAAGCTTCCTTTTTACCAAATGCGAATTGCAGGATCTTCCATTTAAAACCTTGCCATAAGATTTTGTACAGTCTCCATGTCCACTTTATTCGCCGCAGAACGCCAGTTTGTCTTGAACTGTTTCTCGCTCAAAACAGATTTTTGAGTCTTCCTAAATTTTTGCTTGACGTTGGCCCAATATTATTCGATTGGGTGGAGCTTTAGCGTGTTGAGTGGGTTCTTGTTCTTGGGCACCACTTGAACGTTGTTGGCAGCATACAGCTCCATGGCCTTTTTCCGTAATGGCAAGATGCCAAATCCGGCCAAAATATAACGGAATAATTGTGTCGCTTCAGGAAAGGCAGTAGACGTTTTTTGTAGGCACTCGTTCAGATAAATTTCCTGGTTGACGGTTCCGGTCGCAATGTAAACGTTGCTCTTCAAGCCACAGGTACAGTTTAAGGTGCTTGAAAATATCTGCCACCTTTTCCCGTCCGGTTGCGGTATCGATTTCCTGTCCAGGAAGCTGTTTAAAGTCTGCCTTGACGTAAGTTTCATCGTCCTGTACCACGCAATCAAACTTCGTCAGCATCGTCGTGTACAACTTTCGCGATCGTGCATTGGCCGACGTGTTTTGTTTATCGTCGCGATTTGGAGTCACCACTTTCTTGGAAGTCGACAGTCCAGCTCGTTGTTTAGCTCTATCCACGGTTGAAGGCGCTCCCACTCCCAGCTTCTTTGCGACATCTCTGACGGAGAGGTTGGCCTCCGGCTTTCGATTTCCCCCCGATCCACCTTCCCTGGCTGTCAACAAACGTTCACCGAATACTTTTAATCGTTGATAATAGTTGATTTAGCCACATTCAACAATTTCGCCAACTTGGCGTGAGAGTAGTTTGGATTTTCACCATGCACGTGCAAAATGTTGATGCGTTGCTTCTCTTCCTTCGACGACATTTTGATAACTGAAGTGCTAATCTCAAAATCAAAATAGAGGTATGATGCTACACGCACACATCTTCAAGATGCCAAATCCGGCCAAAATATAACGGAATAATTGTGTCGCTTCAGGAAAGGCAGTAGACGTTTTTTGTAGGCACTCGTTCAGATAAATTTCCTGGTTGACGGTTCCGGTCGCAATGTAAACGTTGCTCTTCAAGCCACAGGTACAGTTTAAGGTGCTTGAAAATATCTGCCACCTTTTCCCGTCCGGTTGCGGTATCGATTTCCTGTCCAGGAAGCTGTTTAAAGTCTGCCTTGACGTAAGTTTCATCGTCCTGTACCACGCAATCAAACTTCGTCAGCATCGTCGTGTACAACTTTCGCGATCGTGCATTGGCCGACGTGTTTTGTTTATCGTCGCGATTTGGAGTCACCACTTTCTTGGAAGTCGACAGTCCAGCTCGTTGTTTAGCTCTATCCACGGTTGAAGGCGCTCCCACTCCCAGCTTCTTTGCGACATCTCTGACGGAGAGGTTGGCCTCCGGCTTTCGATTTCCCCCCGATCCACCTTCCCTGGCTGTCAACAAACGTTCACCGAATACTTTTAATCGTTGATAATAGTTGATTTAGCCACATTCAACAATTTCGCCAACTTGGCGTGAGAGTAGTTTGGATTTTCACCATGCACGTGCAAAATGTTGATGCGTTGCTTCTCTTCCTTCGACGACATTTTGATAACTGAAGTGCTAATCTCAAAATCAAAATAGAGGTATGATGCTACACGCACACATCTTCAAGATGCCAAATCCGGCCAAAATATAACGGAATAATTGTGTCGCTTCAGGAAAGGCAGTAGACGTTTTTTGTAGGCACTCGTTCAGATAAATTTCCTGGTTGACGGTTCCGGTCGCAATGTAAACGTTGCTCTTCAAGCCACAGGTACAGTTTAAGGTGCTTGAAAATATCTGCCACCTTTTCCCGTCCGGTTGCGGTATCGATTTCCTGTCCAGGAAGCTGTTTAAAGTCTGCCTTGACGTAAGTTTCATCGTCCTGTACCACGCAATCAAACTTCGTCAGCATCGTCGTGTACAACTTTCGCGATCGTGCATTGGCCGACGTGTTTTGTTTATCGTCGCGATTTGGAGTCACCACTTTCTTGGAAGTCGACAGTCCAGCTCGTTGTTTAGCTCTATCCACGGTTGAAGGCGCTCCCACTCCCAGCTTCTTTGCGACATCTCTGACGGAGAGGTTGGCCTCCGGCTTTCGATTTCCCCCCCGATCCACCTTCCCTGGCTGTCAACAAACGTTCACCGAATACTTTTAATCGTTGATAATAGTTGATTTAGCCACATTCAACAATTTCGCCAACTTGGCGTGAGAGTAGTTTGGATTTTCACCATGCACGTGCAAAATGTTGATGCGTTGCTTCTCTTCCTTCGACGACATTTTGATAATTGAAGTGCTAATCTCAAAATCAAAATAGAGGTATGATGCTACACGCACACATCTTCAAAATGAGGAGTGTGCAAAATTTTCTAATGCATGATGAAAGGAAATGCGTCAAGTTTAAGTCGACCAAATTTTGATCGAAATACCCTTTACTCAGATTTATTTAAAGACGCCATTTGCTATGCAAACAAGTATCAGTGGGTTTGGAAAAACATCACAACTACTATAAAAGCGCAGAAAATAACAGACGCCTTAAAGGCTTTTTAGGTGGTATAAAGAATTACAAATTCATATAACATGAGTAAACATGTAAGGTTTGGATCACTTTAAGAACTTGATGTAGTAGCTCTTCGCTATCGCACAAAAAAATGCGTATTAATTTGAACGAATCGTTTCGCTAAAAACTACATCGCTTATAAGTAGTTATTTTAAATATATGTTACATTAAGCTAAGTTTTTTTTTGTTTACCTGTAATCTGTTATGTGAACGCTAACAAATTAAGGTTCTCTAGAATTTCCACTTTTTCTCGGAGATTCTATTTAAAGAGAGGTTTAGGTTCGAGTTAAATTCAGGAAGTAATACATTTTAGATAGTCATTTCCTTACTTAGCAACAAATTTAAAGATTGTTCTAAAAAAAAAAAGTGCAACGCACTAATTTTAAGAAGGATAATTTTAAACTTTTAGGGAAAAAATAAACACTAATAAGCTAAGTTTTTGCAAAGTTGGTTTATTCAACTTCCTCTTCTAGGCTAAATGCTCGGTTGGACTTAACGCTTCCCATCAAATCCTCTGCAACACTTGCGTGCGCCATCTTTCTTACACACTTTCAGCCACTCTTCCTTCAAATCTTTGTCGTTTTTGAAGACATTCTCTGTTTTCATTATCGCACAAAATTTTTTTATTGGTTTAAGCTCTGGCGAGTTTGGCGGATTTGCCAGCTTCGCTACGAAAACACCATTGTTGGCTTCTTACCACTTCATCACCGGTTTGGCGTTATGGCAAGATGCCAGATCCGGCCAGTGTCACCTTCGTGGGATCGAAGGAAGGGCAGCAGGTGCTTTGAAGGCGTTCTTCTTTATATATTTGGCAGGTTGTTATGTACAGCTTGCTGAATTTGCCACACCCACAGACCGCTGCCACATCAAGTACTTCTTGACAAATTTGTCGACCTTCTTCTTCCGGAACTTTTGAAAAATATCAAGTTGGGACTTGCCGACGAAAAACTCCAGGACGGGGATCTGCTTGGCGTTCGCTTTAATGTACGTCTCGTCGTCCATTACGATGAATTTCGGCTGCGTCAACCACTCGCGGTGCAGCTTCTTGGCGCAGGATTTGGCCACCGTATTCTGTTTATCGATTAAGCGCCTTCCTAATCTTGAAAACATGAGGTCCGACCCGTTTGATTATCTACTGGACGAACAAGACGCCCCGCAACGTCCCCGGATTGCGCTTGAAGTAATCCCTCACCTTCCCTGCGTTCACGGGGTCGGTCGTCTTTGCTATCTTTCGTTGTCAGCTCGCCGCTGGGTCGTCTAGGTCTACTTGAACGATTTTACCACACGGGACACGGTCGAATTTAAAACATATCCGAAAACACGCGGTCGAATTTAATTGTAATCAGATATTGATTTCTACACACTACCAAAATGTCCTTTAAATTTCGGTCCTCTGAGACCGACACATGCAAGCGTCTTTTTTTTTTTTTATATTCTTTATTTTACGTCGGCCTATTTCCTCACATGGTGGCAATCACCGACGTCAGGAAGACGACTCCACCACCTGGACCCTACCTAACGACTCATGAATATGAGCCGGGACCAACGGCTTTACTTCCCTTCCGAAGGAAGACGTGACCAGATTTTTTCGCCTCAGAAAAACCACCGACGTCGACTGGGATTGAACCCAGACCCACTGGGGTGCCAAATAGCAGTCACGCTTACCACTACACCACCGACGCCGGCTGCAAGGGTGTTTTTGGGAAATAAGGATGGGGTGGAAAAAAAAAAAAAAATAAAATAAAATATATTCTTTTTTTGGGGGGGTGGGGGTTGGTTGGTTTTAGAGATAATTTTTTTTTTTATATTTTTTTTTTTTTTTTCCCCTTTTTTTATACAGCATTTTTTTTTTTTTTATTTTTATTTTTTTACACACTGAGAAATTATGAATTTTACACGAGACGTAATTCATGCTTGTAAAAAGTTCAGGAACGTAAACAAAGACTTCGTGTAAAATTATGTCTCATGAAACCAACACATACGCAATTCTATGAAAAATGGGTTTGATTGGATTTATTTTCTCATCTCTTTCAACTCATTCTTATGTGCAAAAGGACGCTTGCATGTGTCGGTCTCAGGGGACAGAAATTTACATCACATTTTGGTAGTGTGTAGGATTAACTAGTGAAAATCAAAATACAAAGCAAAACAGAGCACTAGGTAATTGTTGTTCTTTCAATTCATGTTTCGTCATTCTTCGGTGACACTGCGGCCGATCCTTCTCAACTAGGGTTGGACAAGGCTCGCTGGCCAACGTTGCGCACTGAACACTCACACTTGCGGTCCGGAGAAGCTTGACCGTTTTTTAGTCTCTTCTCGATATAGTGATAAAACAATTCCCGGAGGCCTTTCGGGAAACCTTCTTAGAAAGAAGGCGGCAATTTCTCTTCATTTTAATGGCTGGAATGGCTCCGTTCTACAGGATGAAGTGGTTGACCCAGTGGTGTTGGCACACACGATGACTCGCGGTTCACTCATGGTAGGGTAGGACCAATTTGATCCAACGCGAGTCACTTGGACCACTTGGACCCAAAATAATGGAGCGAAAATAAAACCCGACTGAACTATTCAACCCGCTTGTAGTGGATCGAATGTAATCACTTAGGTTCGTTCTTTTTGTTACGTTGAGCGGTATAGTCTGTCAGGAAGAGGGTTATGAAGCTTACTTCATAAAAGGAGAAGGACTTGAAGAACAACTTCAAAATAGAATTAGTTTGCAGCTTGGGGGTGTTGCTATCGCTTTTTTATTTAGAACTATTTGGTACCCGTTTGTGTTGAGAGAAAGCGAATTTTCAACTTATGTATTATATATTAGATTTGTATGGGAGCAAAAGCAGTTCATGTGCTTCAATTAATTGAAAAAAAAAAACCGAATGCACGTAAAGTTTTTTTGATCGATTGTTATGAAAATAAAGTCATTCTGCTCTGTCCAACGAGAGTTATTAGTATATGTGTGTGAGAGTGTGCGTTTTTTTTCACAAGGTTGATAGAAATTATTATGGACTAACCTAACACAGAAGCCTGCAGTTGGTCAAAGAGCACTTTTTCAGAGTATGGTCAGGGTCGACTTTGAAGAAATGTCGACTTCTGATCACACTGAAACCCTTACCCTTGTTGGACCATCACAGCCCATGGTATTACTTCATGTGGGATCATTCTACATGTGACAAATTTTATAGACGACGTTAACTGTGCTGGTATCTGCTGGTATCGCGCTTTGCAATGATCCAAATCGTGGGCAGTCAAAGACCACGTGCTCCGATGTCTCTTGGACGTCTGCGCACTCCGGACAGAAAGGTGACGCTGCGTGTCTGAATCGATGCAAGTATTGCCTGAAGCAACAATGGCTAGACAGAAATTGCGTAAGGTGGAAGGATACCTCTCCATGCTTTCCTTCCAACCAGATTGAAAAATCCGATATGAGCTGGTGCGTCCATTGACTATTCTCCTCCGTGTCCCATTCTTGCTGCAATTTGGTCATCGACTTCGCTCTCACAAGCTTCCAAACTGCTCTGATATGTCTCCCCTGATAACACTCACTGTCCTCCACCAGAGGGATGGCAATTGGGATCATTCCAGCAATGATGCATCCCGCCTCTGATGAAATAGTTCTCTACGCATACACGATTTGCATGACCATGAACCTGTGCGTACTGTTCAATTTCAGCCAGTTTCTCTTGGTTTCCAGTGCTACAATTCAAGTTGGACCTCCGTATCTCATTATCGATTTTGATACACTAGCTAGTAGTCACAACTTACTCCTGCTGGGATTCGTAGCTATTCGGCCTGATTCTGACTACCACGTTGATGGCCTTCGCCGCCTTTTCTTCGTGGCTGTTGAAGTTAAGCTGTTCATCGATAATCAAACACAGATACTTCAGCATGCGCTTCGAGGCTATGGCGTACCCTCCAATGACGGTTTCAGCCTACTGTACCGCTTTGCAGTTGCTAACCAACAGCAACTCTGTTTTGTGATGGGCTATCTGCAGCCTTGCCCCCAGAACCCAGTTTTCAATTATGCCGATTGCCTCAGTCGCCAGCATTTTCACTTCTTCCTGTGTTTCGCCATTCACTGATAATACAATGTCGTCCGCAAAGCCAACGATCACTTCGTCTATGGGCAGCTTCAGCGTCAGTACTCCGTTGTACATTCCGTTTCAAAGTGTTTGACCAAGGATGGAACCTTGTGGAACTCCCGTCATGATGTTCGCCGATTTCCACCCTAGGAGGTTTCATAGATCAGCACCCGGTTCTGAAAGTAATTCTTCAGAATTCTGCACAGGTAATCAGGGACCTTCACTCTGTGCAGCGACTTGACAATAGCCTACCAGCTGGCACTATTGAAGGCTATCTTAACGTCGAACGTTACAACGGTGCAAAATAGACCGCCTCTCCATTTTTGTTTGAACGAATTTACGGCTGACTCGACAACTATCCGAATAGCATCCGTAGACTTCTCTTTCCAGAAAGTGAGTTTCATCTTCGATAGCTCGTGTTCGCTTTCGGTACTTCTCGTCAGTCTGTTGAGGATAATCTTCTCCAGGAGTCTCCCAAGTATATCCAGCTGGCATATTGACCTATACGATACTGAATCGCCCGGAAGCTTTCTTGGCATCGACTAACTTCTGTAATTTCCACCTGTCCGGGAAATGGCTTTCCTCTAGACATTTCTGCAGCATATATCTGAACATGTCCGGAAACGCCTGCACCGCCAATTTCAGAGCCACCAGAGATTCTATTCGGTCCGGGTGTCTTCCTCACCAGCCTTTTTGTCACTATCCGACAAGCTTGTCGAGACTTGCGTGCCCTCAGCGTTACTTCTTTCTTCTTTACTGTACGGTGTACGTGGCCACATCAACGATAACCTTCAGTTTTTTCTGGACATAGCTCTGCAGTCATCGTTGGGTCATCACAATACGGTACTCGTCGGTCGCGTCGAGTTGGTATCAGCGGCTCGGCACAGCTCGTTGTACCAGTTCACCTTGCTTAATATTATCTCTCGTTTTAATTCAGCACTGGCCGCTCGGAACACTACCCTACGCACCTCTATGTCTGCTGCGGTTAGCTCCCTGGACACGTCTTCTAGCTCTGAGACAACTAGCGCGGAGGTTGCTGAGTTGCCTATTCCACCAGTAAGCTCGGTGGCGCTTGTTCCTCGGCTCCAGTTTTTTCGGCATTGTTGCGTTACATGCCCTCACTAACGTATTCGTGAGCTCGTCCACGTTCTGGTTCGATAGTTCCTTTATCATTCAATTTCACTCGCAACTTTTTATCCTTCTTATGTAACAAGGTTACAAAAATAACATAAATTTTGTATAAAAAAAAATGAGAAAAACAAAATTAATTTCATAAATATTTCTTCCGTGCAAGCACCCAGCGTACCAAGTCTCTGATCCCTTTAATATGCGATTCCACAGTAGAGGCTTAACCGATAATCTTTAAGGCATGCGTTTGAAAACGGATATACACGAGAAACAACGAATAATAACGATCTCGGGAATTGTCGAAATATTCGGGGAAAAGGCCCATGAGTTTTGCCGCTAGCGATCTCTCAAGCCCAGACCACGGAATACACAAGACTGAAAAGTTGACAGTCTTGCTAAGTTCGAAGAAAAAAAAAAGCAATCAGCAGTTTAAATAATTATGAAGTGCGATTTGTCGTGAAGTTATTCTAGATTAAAAAGTAAGCTTATCTTTTATATGTGTGTAAATTCAATCGATAAAATATTTTTTAAAAATACTTTATAGGGCTAGAAAACAAAAAAATAGTGACATAGTAAAAAGAACAAAAACCGTACATAATTGTACCTCGTGTGTGCGGTTGGCAGGTAACTTTAACCTTAAAATAAGATCTGAAAACCCGAATTCTAAAGTTAAAATGCATTCGAAGGTTTTCCTTCGAATGAAGGTGCACCCCTAGGACACGGCGGAGTCCGTTCAAAAAGGCAGCGACATACATCGTGCAACACTTTCGGCCGGTAAGGCATAAAACATAGCAGCACCGTTAGTGTGTATGCTCCTGCACTCGACTTGACGGGTATCATCGATCACGTCATCATCGAAACCGTCAGCGTCATCATCACCGCCATTACAATCCTTTGATTGCACCCGCGTGGTTGTACCTAGTGTCCACCAGGTGGCCACCAAAGCGTCACCGTGTCGTTCACCACTCGAGTTGAGCACAACTGTTCGAGTTAATTTTCAAATCGTCCCACGTGTGAATTCGTCGACAGGTGGAAGGAGATCACGTTGTCACTGTAGGATGTTACAGGATGGAGATCCGCATGAGAAAAGAGAAGAAGATCAAGTAAGACCAAACCAAATTGTATACCCATACTAACCCTAGACAAAAAATGCGAAAACTGTGAAGATTATTAGAATCGATATATGTCTTTATTACCAGAATGGTGTTAATAAAAACCAGAATCTGGAGTACGTTAGTGAGCATTCTTTGGTAGTTCTTTAGTTTGGTGGAGAGAGTTCGTTTGTTGCAAATTTTCGGGTTTTCGGGACGCGTAGAATAGGCTCTGGGTGGACAAACCTTCAAAGGAAAACTACCCAGCCTGTAAGTTGTTCATTTTTCTATAGGTCCATTATTCGTTGGAGTTAGTGCGTTGAGAGTTTCGGCCGTGAGTAAAAGGTTACGATTAAGGACTCGCCCTGAGGTCTCGCAGCCGGGTACGGGATTCTTTGTTTAGTCGACGTGCGCCTTCGCGGCAAGGTCAAACTTGCCTGGCGCTTAAGCGGAGGTTGTATTTATCCGAGATTTGATCCTTCTCATACCCCGTTACACTTAGTGCGAGAGAATTTCGCTGGCATATATGCTATACCGGATCGCAAGAAGGTCGCTATGGGTATACTCCTCATACACTCTCCAGTTCATCAGTCATTTGTCATCAGCGACGGACTGCAGAAGGTAACATCGATGACAGATTCACGACCGTCCCTGCGAAAAGTGCTGGCGGAACCTACGTTCGATAGTGTAACTTACAGCTTTGCCAGAGCTTCTAGCAGGTTGCACCCTCTAGCGTTAGTACTTCTGCTGCCCCACTCCACCGCACTGTGTAAAAAAAATTGATGTCAGTTCCTAATTATAGTCGTCATTGCAATTAGTTTGGCATCAACTTCAGTGTACTTCAATTCACTATCAAAGTTGCTTCTTAGGTTATTATGCTATCGAGTGGGGTTGCGTCCTAGAAGCAAAACAAACGTTTTAGTATGCAACACGGTACACCCCACGAGCTCAGCAGAACGCGGTTTCATTCAAGATACAGTTTTTCACAAAGTATGGCCACTTCCGAATCACTTCCAAATAATTAAATATTGTTTGACGACTCAGCTATCTGAGGCCACAAAACAGTTATAAACTTTGCTGAAAATTATAGGAAAATCTGAGAGCGAAATGTAAAACACGTCCACCAGTATACTGTCGAACGAGAGTTGTTAGTGTTCAAAAATCTTTAACTTAAGCGTAACTATCTCATTTTTCAGAACTTTAAAATTTCACACGGTATAAAATACAGTAAAGTTTTTCTACGTTAAAACATACCTGAGTGACGTGTAGCTAAAATTGAAAAAAATCTCCTTACTATCTACTTTTTCTTTTTTCTCTCCAATTCGCAGACTGCCTCCACCTTCAACTGTACAGAGACTCCAAAGATCGCTACAAAAATGGAACAACAAAGGCCTCCCTCTCGCTGCAGCACTTTTTGGGAGTCGAATCCGGTTTCACGCTCGACAAGGAGTCCAACACGATAGCAATAATTTGCCAGGATGTGATAGTAGTACTCGCTTTTGACACCAGAGAAAGACTGATACAGTGGCAGGTAGGGTTTAACTGTGTTTTACAACTAGATAACAATAGTCCTAAGTTTTGAATACATTGCAAACAGGTAAAAATATCGAACAACCTAGGCGAAGATATGCAATTCCTGGTGCTGGTCTCGACGGCGCCTCCCAAGGCCAAACTGGCGACGGGACCAGCACGAATGCATATCCAGGATCATCGGTTTTGTCTGACCACTGGCGTTCCCCCACGATTGAATGGAATGTGGAACATTCAACATCTCAGGTATGCCAGTATCCTCACCAAGCAGTTTCCGAGAAATATCTGACAAATTTCGTTTCCTACAGACGATACGGGGTAGTTGACAATCGTTTTTGCTTCGAAGGTGGCGCTAGCTGCGGGAAGGGTGAAGGCCTTTATGTTTTCGTAACGGATTTGGGTGATGAAATCACCCATACTTTCAAACTTGCCTCACAGGGTAAATTGGCCAGCAAAAAACGAGCAGCGGCCAAGAAACTTGCAGGTAAATTTAAACTAAAGCGATATTTGTCGATCATTATTATTCATCTAATGGCTTTCAAACAGCTTTGGAAAGCCCTCGAAAGGGTGCAGAATCTCGCTGCATGAACTACAATGACGAGATTTGTACGCTGCACATCGAAAGCTCGACGTGCGCTTGCAGGATGGCCTATTGGCCGTCAACGGAATCCAGAGATCTGGACAGTAACTATGGTTGTGGTGATACAGCTTCAGTGTCTGAAGGACATGACAGTATCAATGACATGGACTCATTCCCAAGGTAGGAATACATTTTAGATCTTTGTATATTTACAGCACTCATCGTAATAAATTATCCTCACAGGAGTACCGTGGCTAACTTAGAACGTTGCATGAGTTGCATCTCCAAACTGGGAGCCCCATCGATGTCTCGCAGTTCTACGGTAACGGGCACTCCTGGAGCTGTGGCACCAACCCCTGCGTGGCACACGATGACCGAACACAATAATCACATCAATCAATCTCACATTTCAAAAACACCAGCATTAGATAGAATGTCCCTGTGCTCCCATGGTAGCAGTAACAATTCAGAATATTCCATCCCTCGGCAAACGTGCACACCCAGCCAGCAAGGTCCTGAATCGTGGTACGAAAAGGTTCCCGCTACCCAGTTTACCTGTATGCACAATCGACCCACGTCCCCATGCCAGTGTTGTCCCCCAGGTAGACCGCCAAAACCCAAAGAAATGGCTCTACACATAACAGCTCCACTCCATTCCGCCATGATGTCTTGCAAGTCCCCACAGACAAGTAGTCACGTTGGTCCCTATGAAAACTACGACATCCCAAAGACACCAATCGCTATTGACGACAGCAGTAGCACCACGGAAAACTACGATACACCTAAGAAAATACAAGAGTACCTGTCAAAAGAGGCGATCAGCAATGGAAAGAATGATGTCGGTAACTACGGTAACTACGATACTCCTTTGTCGTTAAGTAAAGCTGTTTGTGGTTGTTTGAATGGTAACGAAAATCGATCTACATCTAAGCTGGAAAAAGACTTGGAGGGTCCCAGAGTTGACTGTACCTGTAATAAAGTAATGTCGTGGGCAGATAACTGGATCTCATTACCTTTGTGTAAACGAGGGAGTGGCATAGAGAATACGGGTGTACAGATCAATAAGGTTAAACTTAGTGGCGAAGGAAAAATGCCAGTTGTCGATGCGAGTTCTGAAAATGCCATTTACGCAACAGTAGATATGACCAAAAAAATTAAAAAACGATTGGAAAGTGCATGTGAGTGCAATAAGAAAGGCAGTGAAAGTTCAAAAGAAATGAACAACACCTCAGAGGAAAACTACGAACATGTCGTTCAAGTTCCAGAGGAACAGAAAGCGAATTACATGAATCTTGAATTTGAAAAATCTCTTGAAAATTACGAGAATTCCAAAGAAGTACTTCAAAGAGCTGGCCTCTCAGTGCATGATTTCGAGGAGGACAGAAAAGTTTGCCACAAATGTGGTCATCTCAGTGCGAAGCCACCAGAAGCCGACAATGTAAAGTTGGAGTCCCAAACAACGGAAAAACAGGAAAATTATATGATGATGGAGCCCGCCAACATGAAATCGAAATTCCCAGGTTACATACCTATGTCTCCTGCAGCGCCTACAGCAACAATCGACAGCGATCCTCTACCGGCATCCCCCACAGCTCCTCCACTTCCTTTCAAATCAGATCTTCTCAAACAACGAATGAGTAGGCTAATTGGTGAAAAGTCTGCTAGTAATCCAAGCCTCTGTGGCCCAGCAGTTGACCGGAGCCGTAAACGGATAGACGACGAATCACGTATTCCAGGAAGTGCCATGCTCAAAGCTACCACAAGTCCGTATACTCGCAAACAGTTGCTAGATCATAGCGATCTTCTACCGTGTGATAAAAGACTTTCACCAAGGAAACGATCCGCTTCCGCCGAGTCATCCCGTTTCCTAGATGAAGGTGAGGAAGCTGAAAGTCCACTGAGTGGTACCGCATCACCAAGTACCGAAACGTTGCAGAAATCGTCCACGCCCGTATGTACCCTCAAAGATCGAAGATCGTCTTCGCCTTGTGTCCATCAAGAAACGGAACCATGTTCAGGCCCAGCATGCTGCGACAAATCGGCTCCTATTGAAACGGAAGATGAAATATCCGCTTCTACCAACCCTAGTCAAAACTCCCAATCCGTGTACATCCGAAGATCGGAGAGTGTACCTTGCAAGGCACAGAATCGTGATAGCTCAAGTTCGAATGATTCAGGTGTATCCACAGGATCTTTGCGGCAGCGAGGTACTGACTTTACGGAATTTGAACTTCCACTTACCACGGCCATGTCAGCTAGAAGGCATCAGCGACACATACTGCCACAGCAAAGTTGCGTTCATTCTTCACTTCCAAGAAGGTCAAAATCTTTCGATCCACTTCGTGAACTATCGTTCCAGTTTCAAAAGGGCCGCGTTCCAGAAAAAAGTACGTCGGCCGAAGCCGAAGTTCCAATCTGTCCTCCAAAAACGAAAACGTACGGCAGTCCAGACATTATGGCAACAACCACGGCGCCGTATATCGATTCCAGAAGCACCAGCAGTGGCACCTCCGACATGTCCGATTACATAGAAACGCTGTCCTTATCCAGTCACAGTTCGTCGGATACGCCCGAAGGACGGTATGTTATTTGCTGCTTTGAAGGTGTCAGATGTTGAACATTTCTTAAACCTTTCACTTATTTTCCCACCCTTAAATCATACAGGCACATCCGTCAAGCAACCTCCACATTGCGACCGCGATCCGGAAAGGAGTACCAGAACATTGATCGGTCGATCCTAGCGCTAACGCAGGCCGGTAGCGAATCATCACTGAAGCATCCAGGAACGCCGTCCCAGTTGCGAGGTCTGCTTTCCTGTTCGTCCAACTACGCCAACATCACACCCGTACCGGAGAACGCTGAATCACCTAGTCCAGGCTACCAAAGTGGTAGCTCGCCTCAGGAGGCACAGGGTCAACACTTCATGTTTAAGGTAAGTGGGGGATGAAATGATTGAGCCGGGTTGATTGAATGTGGACCAGATGCGGGATTGTTGTAACAAAATAATGATTATAAATATTTATAAAGACTCAATATTAAACCATTAACTTCACGGATAAAAAGAAACATTGAATTTTCGGTGTTATCTAATGCAAATAAAGGGAATGCTAGATTTGGCAGAAAATAATGGGATATTTTATGTAAATTTCAGCCAGATAACGCCTGAATCTAGCCTGTTGTACGAAAGATTGCAAACATTGTTGTATGGCGAATGAAAGCTTGCAAACAATTTTGTTGTTAACGCCTCTTTGGATTGGAATTAAACGAGGGGAAATTTTACGCACTTGTAAGAATTAATTATTTTTTTCTATGTAACGTGAACCCAACCACAAAGAAATACCAAACCTTCACCAAAGTTGCTCAGAAGGTCAAGGACGTTCGGAAAGAGGAGAGCATGGTTTGGAATTCTGTCAGTACGCGGTGCTAGTGGGTATGTAAAGAAGAGCATTTTTGAACGAGTTTATATCGTGATCCTGATCACCTGTAAAGCTAGAACCTTCCGCAATGCAGTTTAGTTCTACTGCAATGCTATGGCAATGCTTCATTAAGACTTTTTTTGCATTCGAAATGTTCATATAACAATAAGAACTTGAAACACTACTTTACAGCATATCTGATGCTGATGTTATGCTGATATAATGATTGTAGCATCTGAAATGCAGATGAAGCGTTGATTTATTGCATATGCTAATGCTTATTGGTTACCTGAGAAATTTCCTCTTCGTTCTTCGTCATCTTGGTTTTTATGCTCTTTGAACGCTCTTTTTGTGCCCTCAACTTTCTAGAACAAGTTTTCTAGAAACACTTCAACAATTGTTAGTTGAGATTTCGATGGGAAATCGAGAAAATTTCCAACCTGACTCCAGCATGGTTTTGCATAAAAGCTGCGCCTATAGACTGAGCTTAGTGATCATTATCAAATGATTCAAAATCGATATTTGTGTCATTTCAAAATGTTGTCACCTTTTTTTTTCAAGTTATTCCACACTTGTGAGGTTTGACTTTTCATATTCAAGTGATTTGAAACTTTTCAGGCGCGATACCAAATTTTTCAGGTTGGACTTACTTTATATTCAAGTGAGTCTGGACTGAATCACATCGTATTCATATGTTCCCACAATTTGCAGGTAGAATTCAATTTGAAGTTAAGTTATTTAAAATACGTTAGGACTGATTCACTTCATATTTCAATGATTTCAATCTCTAACTCAAGTAATTTGAGCCTTTTCAGGGCTGATTCCAAATTATTGGGGACTAAATAACTAAGTTTTCAAGTTATTTATAGTTGACTCACTTAATATTTACATACGTGACTCCAAACTTTACAAAGCTGGTATTAAAATGATTTCAAGATTTTCTGGGATGATTAACTTCATCTTTTAAGTAATTCAAAACTTTTCAGGTCCATCTCATTTTGTTTTCAAGTGATTCAAGACAAATTCACCTACATAAAAGTAATTTAAAAATGTTAATGTTCGATTCACTTCGCTATAACGTCATTCCACATTTTTCAAGACAGATTTACGTGATTTCAAACCTCTAATAGTAAATTCAACTTGTTTTTCAGTATTCACTAACTTTATTTTCACGTTTTGCAGATGATTTATTTTGTATTGAAATGAATTCAAACTTTTCAAGACTGGTTCACTTCATTTTCAGATGATTCAAACGTTTTCAGGACTAACTTACAGGATATTCAATGGTGATTCATTTTATATTGAAGTGAATGTAGGCTTTAAAGCCTTGAATATGTTGAAATTCAGTTTCAACGGGATGTTTCCGTTATTATGATTCTCGACCAGAAGAAAAACACGTTTAATCAGGTTGTAGCGAGAATATAATTTCCTGTGAGATATACAAATTCGGGAGAGTGGAATTAGAATAAATGTGTGTATAAATAGTTGTAAGCAGTTGTAATATTATACATCATGCATCGTTCTCAATCGATAGTATATGCCTAGATGTAAATACAGATAATAGTAATAACTTACGTTTAGTTCCCTTTTTCTAATTTCACGATAGTTTATCACGGATCACATGAGCTGTAGCGGTAGGTCCTATTAGGCGAGTCCTATAATTTGTAAGTTAGTTTGTAACTTAATTTTAACTTTAGCTCTTACCGACTGTGTCAGTTCACCTACGGTGTACGGTAACAGTGGAGTGGACAATAGGTCTCGCAATAGTTTTAAGCTAGATAATATACGATACTTTTATTTGATTGCTAAGTAGTATTTCGGGGAATCAAACTTACACTATTCTGATTGAAATGTATTTTAAGCACACAATAGCTATTAATAACGATAGAATTTAACTTAATTAACTTCTAAGTAAAGCAAATCCTCACTGTTCAAATAAGAAAATCAATTATTTGGCTCACTTCACTCTACTTGTTGTGTTTAGTTTGTTTTCTTTCGATCTATTCACGCAGATCATGTTGGTGTCATCCGTATTGTCTCATCGCTCGCAGGGTTGCGAGCGATGTAGACAGTATATAGATAGATGCGCGCGCTGGCCAATTGGATTAGGCCAACAATCCCCCAGGGTACGCAAACATCCGGTTGGCTTACTGTTCAACGCGCTGAACGTCCAAGATCGCCAACTTTACCACAGGACGCTCATAAACTCCGCTCACTGTTCTTACGGTCGCTGATCGTGTCTGCCCATCTCGGCTGGCCTTCGTAGATATGACCCTTCCTTTCGGCCAACAATTTCTTGGTGATTTCGGGTCCGCAATGACAACGACATCTCCGATAGCAATGGGTTTGATTGAGTGGAACCACTTAGACCGTCGTGTAATCTCCGGAAGATAATCGTTTACCCAACGTTTCCAATATATGTTTGCTAGAATTTGGGAGGTGCACAGGTTCTGCTTCAGAGCATAACCGCAGTCCTCAATGTTGGCTAGGGATTTTGAACCATTGGAAGAGCCGACCAGGAAGTGGTTAGGGGTAAGGGCTGGACCAGAGTCGTCATCTACAGGAACATGCGTGAGGGGTCGGGAATTGACCACGTTTTCGATCTCGATCAATAGATTCCGTAGAACTTCATCGGTTAAGGTCTTGATACCGCAGACGGCCATTAAATTATTTTTGACGGTTCGTATTAATCGCTCCCAACTACCGCCCATGTGTGGTGCCAATGGAGGGTTGAACATCCACTCGGTCTCCTCGGTCGTGAACTCTTTCGCTATTTCGTCGTGGTTGCTAATTGTCTGAAGCCTTTGTAGCTCTCGATTTGCACCAACGAAGTTGGTACCTCGATCACTGTAGATCTTGCGAGGTTGGCCACGACGAGCGGCAAAATTCCGGATTGCCATTATGCATGAATCGGTGTTGAGCGAATTGACGAGCTCAATATGTACTGCTCGGGTGGTCAAGCAGGTTGCCAACATTCCCCAGCGCTTTTCATGTCTTCTACCGACAACAACTTCAATGGGACCGAAGTAGTCAATGCCCGTATGAGTGAATGGCCGAGAAAATGCTTCTAGGCGTCCGGGTGGCAAGTCAGCCATAAAGGGGATGTTCGGTACTGCTCGCTCGTTCTTACATTTTTGGCAATTCCGACGTACTTGGTTGTAGCATGTGCGTAAACGCGCAATTTGATACTTCTGGCGTATCTCGTTAATCACTGTTTCGTGGTTTTGGTGGTGGTACTTATTGTGGTAGTAATGTATTATTAGAGTGGTGAGGTGGTGTTTTCTTGGGAGGATGATCGGATTTTTTGCATCCTCAGTGGCAAATTGGCACGCGGCGATACGTGTCTTCATCCGCATTATCCCTCGATTATCTATCCATGGAGTAAGCTTGTACAGTGTACTTGATTTAGGAAGAGGTTTAACTTGTTCTTCCTTGCATTTTAAATTCCTTTGTAGAGAGCGAAATTCTTCCGGGTATCCGTCCTGCTGCGCGATCCGTATCAGTCGCGCTTCAGCTGTAGAAAGTTCACTGGTACTCAGAGGTCCTAGGTTTATGGGCTTTTTCTGTGACTGAAAGCGGCAGTTTGTGATGAATCGTAGGACTAACCCCATGACGTGGTGCAATCGCTTCCAGCTAGAGAAGTTTTGAACGCAGATGACCGGTTCCGGAGACGTATGATGGACTAACAGATTTGTCAATAATTCGGTGTCCGTTGATTTACCGCGTTGTGTAGTTGATGGCCAGTTCTCATCACCTGTCCATAGAAAACTCGGGCCTCGAAACCATCTACTTCTGATAGAAAGATCAGGCAACCCGTCCCACTTGGTAGCGTCATCGGCCACGTTCAGTTTACTCGGTATATATCGCCATTCGTGAGGTTCAGTGAACTCCAGGATCTCAGTTATACGGAAACCGACAAATTGACTGTAGCGCCGGTGGTCGGAATTGATCCAGCATAAGACGTCTTGGGAGTCAGACCAGTAAAACCTCTTGATATTTCTAATAGACAGCATATCACTAACCGTTTTCGAGAGCCGTGTTCCAATGACCGCCGCTTGTAATTCTAGCCGAGGGATTGACGTTAGTTTCAGAGGAGCCACTCTAACTTTAGCGGTGACGAGTGAACAATAGGTTTCTCCCGTTTTCACGAACCGTAGAAAGCACGTCGCTGCCATCCCACATTTACCAGCGTCGACAAACGTGTGGAGCTGAATCTCATTGGCGTCATTGATGGGAAATCCTGGCCAGAAACATCTAGGAATCTTAACTTTTTCTACCTGTGGTAGAACGCTTAGCCATTTTCGCCACTTTTCAAATACATCGTCGCCGACTTTTTCGTCCCATGTGATTCCGGATCGCCAGACATCTTGCAGCAAAAACTTCAGATATGCGAGAAAATGAGCCACAAGTCCAAGCGGGTCAAATATGGACATTAGAATCCGTAGTAGTTCCCGCTTTGTAGGACGTCGGTCACCGTCGAGTAATACGCCATCGAAGCGATTCCAGCCGATCTTATAGGTGAAAGCATCCGTTGTCGTATTCCACCACATGCCTAAGACTTTCTCAGTGGCCAATTCCGTTGAATGGTTTAGACTTTTCTCTTCTATTGCATTCCGTTCTTGCAGAGCTTCTACAACTCTTCTGGAATTACTAATCCAATTGCAGATCTCGAATCCGCCCTGTGCATGTACATGCCGAACATCCTTTGATATTCGAATTGCTTCTTCTTCGGTGTCGACGCTAATCAGCATGTCATCGACGTAATGCGACTTAGTAATTGCTTCACATGCTGCTGGAAATCTCTCTTTGAAACGCTCCGCGTTTACATTCTTCACGAATTGCGCACTGCTGGGAGAGCAGCAAGCCCCGAATGTCATAACCGTCATGACATACACCACCAGTTCTCCATTGTCATCCGTCCAGTAAAAACATTGGAATTGCTGATCCTCTTGCCGAATGTTCACTTGATGGAACATCTCGCGGATGTCTCCTGTCACCGCAATCCGATGCAGTCGAAAGCGTAACAGAATGCCAAGCAGAGAACATAGCAGATCAGGACCCTTCAAGAGGACCGAATTCAACGAGACACCATAGGCTTTGGCTGCCGCATCCCATACAATGCGGATTTTTCCGGGTTTATTAAGGTTGGTTACCGGGAATATGGGCAGGAACCAAATGTCGGTGGATTGTTGCTGAATTTCGTCTTTCGAAAGCTTGCGAATATATCCCTTCGCGGTGTAGTCAGCGATCTTCTGCTGTAGTACTTTTGCGAGTTGAGGGTCGTTTTCCATTCGTTTTTCCAAGCATCGATGGCGACGTAAAGCCATCGACCGGCTATCTGGTAGACGGACGTTGTCATAGCGCCAGAGGAGACCAGTTTCATATCGGTTTCCTGAGAGGCGTGTAAGAGAATTTAAAAGCGTTTCGGCTCTTTCATCTTCTGTCGACATAAGCAACTTTGATGAACTAACTCCCAGACTGTCAATGGAGAAATAATCTTTCATCGCTTGATGGAGATCATCGTTAGATTGTTCATTTAACGAGCATACGTGGAAGCTGTAGTGAAACATGCTCGGAGCATCTCCGGATCCCAGGTTGCCACAAATCGTCCAACCTAGGCGTGTTTTAGTTGCGATTGGTTCACCAAATTCTCCTTCGCGGCTTTTGAGAGTTAAACCCAGTTGAGCATGCTTTGTTCCGATTAGAATGCGAGGACGAGCATCGTAATATGATACGATGGGCAATCCTTCCAGAAAACGGTACGATCGTTTCAGCTCATCGATGTCTAAGGTTTGTAGTGGAAGCAGTAGCTCGTTGACCGTTTGCACGTCCTCTAAAGTGAACTTCTTCGCCCCTTCATACCGCCCGGCAACTTGTAGACGAACGATACTCGAATTCTTCTCAAATCGCTCGGTGCCACCCGTCCATCGAAGGCATATTGGACTCGGCGTTCCATTCAGCTGTAGATCGTCGGCTAGATCTTGATCGAGCAGTGTTGTTCCTGAGCCTTCGTCAAGGAAGGCATAAGTATAGATCGTCTTTGTTGGTCCTGTTAAAGCAACCGGAAGATAGCGGAACAGGACGGTACTAGATACCGTTTGGTGTGTGTTGCAGCCAAGCTCAGTACCGACTGTCGTTTGTTGTACGGATTTTGAATTATCTGTCATCGCACTACTTTGCGGCTGTCCTTTCAGCTCGTTATGCAATAACTCATGGTGTCTAAAGGCACAGCCGTTCTTACCACACGGTTTCGCTTTGCATGACCCTTTATGCTGGCGAAGACACGTTCGGCAAAGCTGAAACTCACGAATGACCGCCCATCTGGACTCTCTGGAAAGCTCCAAAAATCGCTTGCATTTTTCCACTGACTTACACGTTCCTTTACACACTGGACAGGTTTCTTTCGGCCTCGTCGCTGTAGATGTTTCTGTTGATTTGGAAGAAGATTTGGTGTTCACATCGTACTTTGCCGGTGTTCCGGAATGAGCATTGAGATATGCTTCACCTTTTTTGTTACGACGAACGTCGTTTCGAGTTGGCTTCGGCTGCAACGATTCAGTCGGGAACGTTACAGTGCTAGCTGCTTCCGCCAAGGAATAGATCCACTTACTGAAAGTTACCAAGTTGACCGTCAGTTGTGCTTTTCTATGCTGAGCCCAGTTCAGTTTGAGCGATGGAGGTAGTTTTCCGACAAGCTGGTGCAACAGTGTTACATTATACATGTACTCATCTAGGCCGCATGATTCCACCGTCGCACAGAAGTTCTGCACGTTAACAGCGAACTCCACCAGCGTCTCGAGACGTTCTTCACGAATGGGCGGTAGAGAGCTGATCTTATTGATTAACGAATGTATGATGATCTCTGGTTGACCGTACAGCATCTTCAAGGTATCCAATATGCCATGTACATTTCCCGGATGCATCAGTCGGCATTTCACTGATTCATAGGCTTTCCCTTTTAAGCTTCTTTGCAATCGCACTAGATTTTCTTCCTCCGTAAAGCCGCACATTGCGGTAGTACTATTGTACATTGAAAAGAAAATTGGCCATTCCTCCGGGTTACCAGAAAACTGCGGCAAGTCCTTGGAAACTGCTTGTCTGGCTGCAATTTGGGAGCGTGAGAGTTGAAATGGGTCATGATCATCTGGTTGCGCTGCTTGCATCGGATAATTCTGTTCTAAGAGAGTTGAATTCACTAAAGGTCGGGGAACTCGATTCAACACTGGTTGGATTCGAGTAGACTGAGGTTGGATGTTGGGATTGAAATATTTTGACATTCCAATGGCTGTCTGTTGACGTTGTCCGAGCTCCTGCCGCGCTGGTTGCTGATCTTGTTGATTTAGCCCCTGCAGTGCTGGTTGCCCATGGGACTGCTGCAATGCCTCTGATTGACAGTCTTTTTCAATCCAATCCACCACACGACTCCGAGAGTTTTCGCTACCGGAAACCCGACTTGATCCTCTTTCACTTGCTAGTTCTTCCAGGATCATGTACTTTCGCTCCAGAAATGCTCTATGTTTCTCTACTTCTTGCTGTTCAACCACCCGACGTCGTTCTGCTTGTTGCTCTTCGAAAGCCCTTTCCTCTTCCAACCGCTGTAGCTGCAATTTCGCACGGTTTCGAGCTGACCTCTGAGATGACGAACATGAAACATCCGACGATGCTTCATCTAGTTGGATGACGGGTAATCCTGCCTGCGACGAAACAAACAGCTTCTTTTCTGTCGCTCTGGTCTTCTGCGATACTCCTCGATCCGATTGACGTGAATGATTCCTTTGGTTGATGGAGCGAACTCCGGCGGGATCTGATGGCTTAGATAGTTCCTGTTTACCGCTTGATGGGATAATTACTGCAGCCGTAGATACATTCCGTTTTGGTGTCGCACCTTTCGACAAGAGCTCATTGTTGGTATCCTTTGACGCTAGATCCTTGTCTGATGTTGACGTTGTTCGCCGGTTCCATGTTGATGTCTTACAGTTAGCACAACTCCAGCTTTGGTCGACAACTTCCTCAGTAACTCCAACGCATTGGTAGTGATGCCATCCATCACACTTGTCACACTGCACCATTTCATCCGAATCAGGTCCTCTACAGCACTTGCAGGTGTATCCATCGACGGTTTTCTCCAGTTCATCCACATCACCACATTGCGCACCCTCATGCACAATACCTACCACACTATCATCCTTGACCTTCTGCCGATCAACTTGACCACTCACCCTATTACCTTTTCCGTCGGACTTTGAACCACGACTTGACATGCTTACAAACCGATGCTTGGATAAACGAAATTATATATTGTTGAAATTCAGTTTCAACGGGATGTTTCCGTTATTATTATTCTCGACCAGAAGAAAAACACGTTTAATCAGGTTGTAGCGAGAATATAATTTCCTGTGAGATATACAAATTCAGGAGAGTAGAATTAGAATAAATGTGTGTATAAATAGTTGTAAGTAGTTGTAAGATTATACATCATGCATCGTTCTCAATCGATAGTATATGCCTAGATGTAAATACAGATAATAGTAATAACTTACGTTTAGTTCCCTTTTTCTAATTTCACGATAGTTTATCACGGATCACATGAGCTGTAGCGGTAGGTCCTATTAGGCGAGTCCTATAATTTGTAAGTTAGTTTGTAACTTAATTTTAACTTTAGCTCTTACCGACTGTGTCAGTTCACCTACGGTGTACGGTAACAGTGGAGTGGACAATAGGTTTCGCAATAGTTTTAAGCTAGATAATATACGATACTTTTATTTGATTGCTAAGTAGTATTTCGGGGAATCAAACTTACACTATTCTGATTGAAATGTATTTTAAGCACACAATAGCTATTAATAACGATAGAATTTAACTTAATTAACTTCTAAGTAAAGCAAATCCTCACTGTTCAAATAAGAAAATCAATTATTTGGCTCACTTCACTCTACTTGTTGTGTTTAGTTTGTTTTCTTTCGATCTATTCACGCAGATCATGTTGGTGTCATCCGTATTGTCTCATCGCTCGCAGGGTTGCGAGCGATGTAGACAGTATATAGATAGATGCGCGCGCTGGCCAATTGGATTAGGCCAACAAGTTTGAACCTTGTATGCATGTAATCAAACTCTTTTTGTTACAGCCAGTGTAGCGATAATTTCGTGTTCGCCCTTTAAAACACAATCACAATCTCAAAAACAGATTTTTTCGATGATGTCCACGCATACACACGGTAGTGTAGCCAACGTAAACATTTGAAATCTTCGGGTTTATTTTCCCGCAAATTCTACTCAAAATTCCGCTTAGAACCTACAGTTTTTTTTTAAATCGTCGAGCTTCATGTCAATTTAAAAAGCGAAACATAACCATCATGTGATATCTTTTAATAGATTAGCCTGAAAACTATGCCTAATAAGACTGGGGAAATATTATAGATAATAAGATAATACGTAACATCAGAAACTAGAATTTTTAATGAGTGACTGACCTCGTGTAATATTTCATTTTATTAATTCCATTTTCTACGGAATCGAGTCGTAGGTTACGTACAGATAATCTAAACTCAAGTAAAAAGATAGACTCATAGATAGTTTGCGGCAGAGAAGAGAGGCCCTGTTGAGCTATAGATGGTTCAGGTTCAAAACTCAGATTTTCAAGCGGTATTAATACCCTTCTTGGGTGTAAGAAAAGTACGAATCAATTCCCAACCTGAGATTGGCAATCTGTAATAACTGAAATTAGAATTAGTGTTTGATGAAAAAAACTGGTTTATTTGTTTTTCTTTTTCAACCATTCTTGCTCTCCCTATCACCACTTGGCTTTATATTGACTTGAATTTGCATAGAACCTAAAATGCGACGAATGCGTAGCGAATATCTTATGAAGAAGTTGTACCAGATGTACATGTTTTGAACCTTTGCTAACCGAGGAGGGTTAGTTGTTATTCGGTATATACCGAAAAAATCTCGAACCAAAATACCCTATGATTTAGAAAAGAATTTACCAAAACAACTGATCGATAAATATGTAAAGAAAATGCCAACCGCAGAGGAAGCAACAAGTTGTAGGCACGCATTGATTCACAGTTAGGCCTATGTATACACCGAAAAAAGCGAAAAAGTAATCTCCGCGGACGCCTAGCTATTATCGCCGCGGATGTGCGTGTGTTTGTGTGCGCGCGCGCGCTATCTAAGAAAGATGGAAGACTTACGCAAGCGACGAAAACGGAGAATGTAAGAATGGTCTGTTTTGAAGCCTACGTATATGAGAAGATCATGTGCCATCGGGCAGTGGTGGAAAGAATTTCCTCAGTTCTTCGAATTTGTACACGGCTACTTGGTTATGCTCATTCACTCTTATGTCTTATAAATCGAAAAGAAGCCCCTCAAGCAATGCCCGTTGGAAACTTTAGAACCTTTACGTTGTAAGGTGGTTCAACTTCCAATGCCCCTTCTGTTCGTGGAGTGGCTTCAGTTTAGTTCGGCGTGTACTACCCGCGTGACGCAAGTGGGGTTTGATTGACCGCTACCAACAACCTGTTGGTAGAAAGGAAGAAAACGAAGACGGAAAACTGTGACAAAGTGGGCCAATGTTATACATTTATTGCTGTGACAGAGTGAATTACTATACGAACTACTGAAATGATAACAAAGCGGATGCCTTCTGAGTGATATGGGGCGGCAACATTACTAGGCTGAATCTTATCGAACTACAAGTTTGAGCAAAATGGAACCTGTGAGTATGATTGATAAGACCTTCATCGACGAATAGAGAACAACTTGATTATTAAGGTGATAATATGTTCGAAATAGCTTGACAATTAGTTTCATTTATATCGTTCTGAATCGCACTAAACACGTTTCGAGTGCAAATACATGCCAATGAAAAGATGCATCGTTTTTCAAACTCGTGGTTAAAAACAATTTAGAACAATTGATATGTTTGTAACCGATCAAAATCATCCCTTTGTATTTTCGATTATTTCACAACAATGGTTCCTTTATAACTCTCGAAACATTCAAAAGCAAGGAAACACTTGTGGCTCGATCGTTAATTTTTTTTCCGGGTACACACTTCTCCTGAGCCATTTCGATGAAATCCCATTATGTCACCCATGTTTCATTCATCGCCCGAGTGAAAGGTGCCTGCAGCTAAATCTGAATGATATCAGCTGAAGGAAAATGTAGGAAAGGTCAAATCTAAGCTCTTGTTCGTCCGCCGTTGTCAAACAAGTCTGGCCGCCGCCGCCGCCCGCACGCCCCAAATCCCAGAAATTGCAACGGCAACAAACAAGAAATCCGTTACCTGGTCGCCCTTTCCCATTGACCGGTGAAAGGAGTGTCGTCGTGGTTTGCCTCCTAATGTTTGTTTGCTTGCGAAGCTCGACAAACAGGCATAGGTATCTAAATATCGGAATTTCACCTTGCCTGGGTGTCGACTAATGTCATTATTTTGACTAGACTTTGCCGACTGCTGAGTAGCTGAAGCCATCTACGTGATGATGCGCTTTAAGTAAGATTTAAGAGTGGAAAATCGTATTACCTAAAAGCCACCGAAGAGAGCTTCTGCAACTGGCACTACTCTGTTAATGGTCTGCAAAAGAAAAATGCATTATTTAAGTTTTCTTTCCCTTTTACATTTCGCTGATTTTGTTTTGTTTTTCTTAAACTTTCTGTACGGGTTTTATTTTTATTACCTTTTGTGCGATCATTCACAACTCCTCTACCAGAGCACCGTTCACTTTTAGTTACGGAGATGGAGCATAAATTGCGATTGTTTTTTATTTCGACGCAGTTGCCAGTTTCTGTTTGTAGTTAAGATTGACAGGATATGCGAACTAAGAAGAAGTTCAACCGCAATCTAGTTGAAGTAAGATGGTCAATTTTTACCGCTTAGCTCGCATTTATTAAGTAGCACAAGTAGTACAAGGGCGGCCAATCAAGAGGGATAGACCGGTAGAATCATAATGTTACAATCTCTTTTTTAATACACAGAATTATTGAAAAACAAGCGAAATTCAAAGAAAAAAGATTTATCGAATTCTGACTCTACAATCCTTGCTGTGGATTTTGGTCTCTGGTTTTCGCAGATACAATTTCTAGATTTTAGGAAGGATCTTCTTCGTGTAGTATTTTTTTCTCAACAAAAGCGTCTGATGTTTTCAGAATTTGTTGTTTCATGTTTCTATTTGTTATGAAACATAAGCAATTAGGGCAGTCATACCTCGATATAACGAAACTCAATTTTTATAACGCAACTCAACCAGAATTCCATTAAATATTGCACCCAGAATTGTGAGCATGTTGAAAATCCTAAGGAAGTGTTACTGAAATTTTATGATTTGTTTAGAATGCAGAGCAAAATTTGCTTTCGAAATCCCTACACAATCCGCATAACATTTTTTCTCAATTGAAGTTCCCAGTCAGACTTCATGAAAAATTTGTGCTAAAAAGTAAAATATACAACTAAATCTGAGCATAACCATTTACAGTAGCATTCGCTCAGAATTTCGCAACTGTCATCTCGACTGAAGGCGATTCATTTGGCGACAACTCGTTCAAGAAGCAGATTTTCAAAATATCATGTATTGTTAAATACTTGTGCTTTATTATTATTGCAAATTTGGCTTACATGTGTTGCTAACTTTAAGCTGTGAGAGCGGGAATATTCAAATGATATTCACCATTGAATATCATTTGAGTATTACAGTGATTCTAACCACTTCGGTATTAAAGTTAATACCGTTCCCCGGTAGAAAAAGGTGGAGAGGCAGCCAAGAGGCGCCAATTTATTAATCCCCAAAATTAGGGAGTCAGCTACTGAAACAAATTATGCAAAATTATCAAATGAATCAAATGACTATTTACAACACTGATCTTGACCATCCCAAAGGAAGAGATATTATAGGGTAGGGTCGGGACGGGTTTTAAGCAGTTTAGTCAGCCCTTGAGACATTTGATGAAGCTGTATGTAATCTATAATTAGAACTGCTAATATTTAGACATTAATCCCTCTGTTTACGTCTGGTCTATCGAAACATACCTTCAGCAACGAGCATTAGGCTCAGAAAATGTCATAGCCATGGAATAAAGTTCCCAATTGCAGGGACTTCTTAAACGCATGCGGATTGCTTTCCGATTAAAAAATGTTTTCTTCAGCTCCTCAATCTGTACATAAACTAACAATATTGTATGAGTGCGGTTCTGTGCATGTGTGCAAAAGCGAAATAAAATAGACCAGTTCTAGGGTTTTTTTTCATTGTAGGGCAATCTACAATTGAGAGATTCTCTCCGGGCTCGCTCTCTTTCATTCATTACAGCGACAATGCAAAACTTTCGAGAGAGATTCTTTAGTACAGATCGAAACACAACAGTGCTGGCTAGCATACTCTACAAATAGTAGAATGAAAAACGTAAAGGTGATTGATTTATGAATGAAAGAGAGCGAGCCCGGAGAGAGTCTCTCAATTGTAGATTCGCCCTAATGAAAACCCCCAGAGCTGGACGATTTGCTGCGAACGTCAATTTCCTCAACCCGCTCCTTCGTTTCCACCTGTGATACGCTCGAAAAACAATCAACCAAAACATGTCGATTGCTACGACCACAACTCGTCTCCTAGCAGGTTATAAGACAGACGTACACGACCAAACTTTTAGTTTGTCATTGATCTTTGGATTGGCAATGTGTATTTCTTATTTCATTTACTCTCACGCACATGTTAGCCAAAGCGACTGTGACGACAAACGGGATGCTTCGTTTGAAAACAAAACAAATGTAATATACAGCAGGCTTCACGTTACATTACCGGTGCGCTATATCCA
>JAHHFK020004675.1:0-21498 GCA_024533555.2 Aedes koreicus
GGGTGCCAATGGCATGTATGGGAAAAAATTGACCATCGAATTTCAAAAACGGGTAGTGCTCAAAAGTTTCGTCTCCTCAAAAAAAGTCCCCATGCAAAATTTGAGCTCAATCGGACTTCGTTAAGTGTTGGACCAAAGCGGTCAAAGTTTGACATTTTTGAAACACGAAAAATTTCCCCGGGGGGGGGAGGGGGGGGGGGTGGTACATGAAAATTTCGAAATCGATTTTTTGTTTTTGATGCCAAATGTCTCAGAAATGCATGAAACGTCGAGATCTAGTGTTATCTCGAAAAAAATTTTTTTTAAAAAAAATTGACTTTTTGGGACTTAGAAATTTTTTTGAGGTGGAGGAGTGAAATGAATTTGATATGGAGGATTTGAATTCAATTGCTGAGATATCCATGGCAATAGTACTGAAACATGTCTTATATCATCGTTGGCAACTGCTAGCATATTATATGTGATATTTCATTAGGGTGGTTCACTTGTTTTGCATTAGGGTGGTCCATTTTATAGAAAAATAAAAAAAATAAGACAATAGTATCAAAACATCTCTTATATAATCGTAAGCCATTATCAATATTAAATATATGATATTTCATTAGGGTGGCTCAGTTATTTTCCATTAGGGTCGTTAAGAACAATAAAAAATATTTCCAGCAAATTTAAACGCTATTCGCATTACATGGGCCCGGCGCGGGGCGAGGCCCGCCCGGGTAATATTTTGAAATGATTGCTTGGGTTTTGTATGTGAGCATTCTCACTATGCTGGCACGGCACGCCCAGCACGGCACATCAGCGTAGTGAGAACAGTCACATACAAAATCCAAGCAATCATTTCAAAATATTACCCCGGCGGGTCTCGCCCCGCGTCGGGCCCGTTGTAATGCGAATAGCGCTTTAATCAGTCAATATTTTTCGTATAGGTTAAAACCATTAAGCTTTCTCACGTCTATCATCTTTCTCTTCCAAGCAGGTAGAAAGAATAGATTGTTTACATACGAAAAAAAAAACAAAAAACGTATGAAAACAATCCTATTCTTTCTACGTGCTTGAAAGAGAAAGATGATAGACGTCAGAAAGCTTAATGATTTCTCACAAAACTTTTCAATATTACCTATCTTACAATGAGAAATTCGCTTCTTTCGTTCTTTTTCATTAATTAGTGCATCAATATAATAATTTCAACCGATTTCTATCCACAGACTGTAAGATTAGCGTACGGACTACCAAAGAGAATTATTTACTAGAGACGCTCTCTTTGTGGTCCTTTTGGAAACTTTTGCGAGACTTACATTCAGAATGCGACACTTCTTTAAGGTGAAACAGATCGGTGCCCTCGTCTAATACTAATCTTAGAGATTAAGCATTGTGCATCAGTGAGTTTCTTATTTCTGTTTTGCACCGTCGTTGCAAGCTAAGATTAAAAATTTCAGAGTTATCTATCCTACATTTACCGAATATTGTAGAGTGGGAAGTCTTCGACTGCAACCTAATTAACAATTTTGACCGAGTAAACGTTTATTCAGCTGTTTATATGAGAAAGTTTCAGCTGTTTATATGAGAAGAGTTTAGTCAGCTAAAATTGTTTGTTGGACCCCTAAGATGGGGAACTATCTCATTAATACGGTATTTGCAGATATAACTAACCTTTTCAATGGTTGTGACAAAAGACACGTAACGAAAGGGAGGGAACGGTATTGTAATATTTCCAAAATTCATGTTGCTAGGTTTTTGGTACATTGCATCGCATATATTTTCTTAAATTACATCTGATTTTTTTGAACTTTTATACATTGTTCGATGTTCTTCAACTAAGTGCAAAATAAACTGTTTCTGATCTTCATCCGTTGACAATTTCGAATTATATGTTTTGATTAATGCAATACCTCGTTCTGCATTGTCGTTACTACTTCCAAGCTTTTAATTCGTTTAATGGCATTTTCATATTCTTGTTTGCTATTCCACTGCGTAATATCAGTTTCCAACAATGATTCCGGAATCTCTAGAGCACATAACAAGTTTTTAGTATGCTGACTGCCTTGAACAAATGAGTGCAGCTGTAGTGTTGAAACGTCGTTTGATTCGACTATGGATTTAGCACACACATTTGTTTTGTTAGCTGAAAATAAAAATATTGTTAGAAATATAATGTTCTGCGTACATCGAATTGAACAAAATAATTACCTGATGTATGTAAGGCTTCAATATATTTTTTTTTATCTGCGATATCCAACGTTTCATCAAATAAACACAATCCGATGAGATTGCTATCCAAATACTGCAGATGTTTCAAGAACCCTTTATATACTGCTTTGGCAACTTCTTCGTCAACAGCTTCGTAGATTTTAAGCGATTTTATCAAATTAAGGTCATTGTTTGCAGACATTGCAGCACACGTAGACAGAAACCAGTTTTTCAAATATACTTTTTAAGCGTAAGCTGAATAACTTCGCGATAATCTTCGCGGTGATGTTGTTCTTTTAATTGTCGCTCAAAAAAATTCAAGAGATCCACCCTCTCGTTGGCTGTTATTGATGATTTAACGAATACATCATTAACACCAGAATGGTATGAGCTCTTTTCTAAACGGTGCCATTCCGTCTGAAACCGCTTAAAAATCTCAACATTTGGAGATTGTGCAGTTTCAAATTGTAGTGCCTTGAATGCCTTGCCAACTAACAGCTCGTGTATGTGATGTCTACAGGGAAGTCCAATCAGCTGTCTTTTAAACATTTTGTCAAGATGTTGACACGCTCCTTTCTTTCGACCAGTGTTTGACGCAGTGGTATCAAATGATGTAAACATAACCCTAAAACACGGAATAACGGTATAATTTAAAAATTATCAACTATTCCTGTTGAATTTTGGATGGGAGGAACAGCTAACAGCTTACGGATGCCTTCACCAGATACAACTATAGCCAATCGTTCAGTTTTGGGGGTGGCTTTAGACGACAATATACTAGGAAGCAGTTTTGAATCCCAATGAACTGTTAAGTTAACCTGTGGCTTAAATGTTGCTCTCAGCTCGTTCTGCTTTTGCACACGAATTTCTTTTCTTGAATTCCTAATGGACTCTTTGTTTAACACTAATGTTGAAACGTCGTGCCCCAATGATTTCGCTATAGATGATATTAGAAATACCGCATTTCGATCACTCACTTTGCAGCGGTCCAAAGCAGCAGCCACATCGACAGTAATGACATTTTTTAATGGTGATTTAGAAGTTGAAGACGATTTGGAAGGACCTAGAAGAAAATTTAAGAATCAATCGTTTGTTAACCACGAAAAACATTTTAAAACATATTTGAAATTAATTCAATTTACACTTACCCGGTATCTGAAAATCTGATGAGGACTCGAAATCACTAGCAGTTAAATTTTTTCTTTCCTGTAGACTTGCTTCTTCCTGCTCACTTGTTCGTGGATTAGTCTCTGTTGTCGCCTCTGCTGTTTCTTCCTCCTCAAAATCACTACACGAGATAGTTGCCGTTGGAAAAGACTCACTTGTTGTTGGAAGAGTTAGTTCTCGTTGTTCTTGCAAATACCGATATGCTTTTCTTTCTACTTTATTCTTCGGTTTATACCTCTTCCCGATATCGAAAAGGTTCTGCAATGAATCAGAGAAATCCTTTCTCTTCTCAATTTCTCTCGCCGACATTCTTAGCTTGCGCTTCTGCAAGATTTTTCCAAGTTTCGTAGTACCGCAAGATTTTATGTTGCACTGTCCTGTCGTCGAGCAAATGGTTCAAATGCTTTTTTTATTCCATGATACTTTCAAAGCTTGTATTGTTAATTGTGCACTTGGTTTAGTCTTTTGCTTCACTGCTCGCAAAATGAAACATGAATTTCGGAAAACTTCGTTGTATGTAGGCAAATTCGAAGATTCGGGGAACAAAGGTAGGTATTTTCCAACTAGCCGAATATCCTCCATTTTGAAAAACAAAAAACTGTTGACTAGACCGCGGTTCCTCGTTCAAATATAAAAATACTGAATGAGTAAAACTAAAAATAACAATTCCTTATATACCAAATGTGTGGCCATTTCATTACCTACTCAGTCTTTCAAAACTGCTCGCTTGGAACGTATTCGTTGCCTACGGGTAGCTTATATTTTGTTTGGGTAGATAACACTTCAGAACAAAAAGCATTCGAAGCAGACGTTGTCACTACCGAAGCGCGTATACCACAGCAAGCGGCAGGTAACGTACTTTTGTTTTGATCCCCTATAACGTACCTACTTGTGTTTCTCGGAAATGAAGCAGTCCAAGGCCAAGAACCTCTTTAGAAAAGATAAACAAAAAACTTTTGTTGCACTTCGTAGTCGCCTATCAAGCTATTGTAATAATTTGGGTACATCAAAAATCGTTTTTTTTTCCTTATTTTTGTCCATATTTTGGTAACGGCACATTTTTTGTTAACTATTAAAAAAAACATAATAAAAATATCTTAACGAAGTGTAGTATGCCAAAAAAGAATCATGGTTTCAAACTATACAAAAAATATTGACTGGTAAATTTGCTGGAAATATTTTGTTGCTTTTAATTTCCAACTCAAAGGACCACCCTAATGGAAAATAAATGAACCATCCTAATGAAATATCATATATTTAATATTGATAATGGCTTACGATTATATAAGAGATGTTTTGATACTATTATCTTATTTTTTTTATTTTTCTATAAAATGGACCACCCTAATGCAAAACAAGTGAACCACCCTAATGAAATATCACATAATATGCTAGCAGTTGCCAACGATGATATAAGACATGTTTCAGTACTATTGCCATGGATATCTCAGCAATTGAATTCAAATCCTCCATATCAAATTCATTTCACTCCTCCACCTCAAAAAATTTCTAAGTCCCAAAAAGTCAATTTTTTTCAAAAAAATTTTTTTTCGAGATAACACCAGATCTCGACGTTTCATGCATTTCTAAGACATTTGGCATCAAAAACAAAAAATCGATTTCGGAATTTTCACCTCCTCCCCCCCCCTTGGGAAATTTTTCGTGTTTCAAAAAAGTCAAACTTTGACCGCTTTGGTCCAACACTTAACGAAGTCCGATTGAGCTCAAATTTTGCATGGGGACTTTTTTTGAGGAGACGAAACTTTTGAGCACTACCCGTTTTTGAAATTCGAAAAGTCGATTTTTTTTGGCACCCTAATAGTTGAAGCTTTCGGGCGCAAATCAAATGCTATTGTTCGGGATATTGCAAAAAAGCTAACCTTGACCAAAAGTTTTATGCAAAAGTTCAAAAAATGGGCTGGGCAGCGTATATCCGAAATCCAAAAGGTAACGATCTGAAAAATGTGGCAGCGAATTCATGGGCACGCAAAATCACTTAAGCAAATGCTGACAAAAAAAACCTTGCTGCGTAATATAGGATGAAACCTATAACAACTGAACATAATATTTAGTTTGAAGAGTGTATTGAAAAGTAGTTAATAGCATTGATTTTCGAATATAAGTGTGAAAAGAAGAACATGTTTTTACTTCAGTTTTTGATTAAATGGAGAAAAATAACCTTTTTTTTATTATTTCACTGTTTATATTTATAAAAATCTAAGTTTCTGTAAATCGCTCACACTCCGGACTTGAAAGTCTTCATTAAATTCTGCACAGTTGCTTTTGTGGCTTTCCTGGTGGGTGCTGTCCAGTTTTTCTGGAACTCCTGCATGTTTTGGGATACTGCCAAATGCCGTTCAATTGGCTGAAGATCCGGACGTTCGGCAGATTGATGTTCTATTTCACGAGTTCTTGGTAAAAATTAAAATTCCTCTACAATTGTGACAATTTTTTATGTTTTCAAAATACTTTTAACTGACAGTGTAAACTTTATAAATAAAAAAATTGCACCATAATGCTTGACTAGCATATTAAATTTTTTCCAAGCGTTCTGACCATTAATCATCGTCAAAGTAATGATAATTATTAAATAATCGATATGGACAATTGACAATCGTTTTTGTTAAGGAGCTGTGAATAGAGGGAATGCATAAATAAATCTTATTTTCGAATTCAATCTGCGGTTAGATCTACTGGTTTGACATTTCTCAAACTCGCATGTTAATTTGCCTTTTGAATAACTTGATCATAACCTATTTGTTATTGTGATGCTATAAGCTACCTAGATGAGACATCATCATGTTTAAAGCATGTTATTCAAAGCATCTCTGGAACGTATTAGTGATCCTTAATATGTATTTCAAAACTCCTTAGGTTACCTAAAAGATGGTTCGAAAACATTGTTTATTGCTCGATTTTGGTCAGAAAAGTGATAAAAATTAAGTTATGTATACTAGCAAAATACACGAGGTCATATCTTAACGATGAATTTTCAAACTTTACATAACAAGTTGTGCTACTTGGGCTACCAACCAAGAACTATGAAATGGGCTCACGAAACACATGTGTAAGTAAAAATGTATGGATGTTTTTTAACAAAACTATCTAAATGTGTAATGTTTACGTTGACAAAATTTCATCACAATCTGTCAAGTGGTTATCGAGGCATCGGAACAAGAACAGATTCACCAAAAAAAAATGTGCGCCATCGTGGAAAATCCGACTGCATCCCACAGATCGATCTTGATCCCACAAAAACACCTGGGAGTCCATCATTCGATGGTGTTCTGGGTGGTGAAGTCATTCAAGGAGACCCAGACGACCCAGCTTCGGACACGCAGCGGCAGAATACCGAAGACAGCTAATCTGGTGAAAGCTAGGAAAGTGTTGAATGTGTTCATGCGTCGACCTATCCTTTCGTTCCGAGATATGACTAAGAAGGCGGATTTTTCCATCTGATTTTATCGAAAAAACTATGAAACGTACCGGCCTTCACGTCTACAAGGTCAGGAAGGCATCTAACCGGAACGACAAACAAAACCCGCACCAATAAGTTGTACGGAGCGTGGCTGACGAAATCAAGGTGCGTCGTGATGGACGATGAGACTGACATCAAGGTGGACCAAATTAATTGCTAGGACAGGAGTATTACGTTGCCACATTACGAGAGGGCGTTTTTGAGGAGGTAAGGAAGGAGAAGGTGGACAAATATGCCAAAAAGTTCTTGGTTTGGCAGGCCATCTGTGGGTGTGAAGAGATGAGCCAGCCATACATCACGATGACCATGAATCGGCAAATCTACCGAGACGAGTGCCTCCAGCTGCCCATCCTGTGGTCTAACCGAGGCGAGACGTTATTTTTGCTAGATTTAGCATCCTACAAATATAGACGACCGATCATAGACTGGTACAGAGATAACAATGTTGTTTAAACCCATAGAAATCGCAGGAACTTCATCCGATTTAAATAGTTTGGGCCAACATGAAGGCTAAACTTCGTAAAACACCTAAAGTATTCAAAAACGGCCCTGCTTTGGTGAAACAGTGGGTAAAAAAGTAGGACCAACTATTGCCCAAATCCTTATGAGTGAGGTAAAGGGTAAAGTGCGGGCATGTGTTCATGAAGAGGATATGCAATACACCAATGAAGTAGAAAACTCACCATAATGTTGTAGTTTATTACGAAAGTTTAAGAAAACTCGACTAAAAATTGGCGAGCTATTGACGACCATTTTTTTCGACTACAACTTTTACATGTAAATTGGTTAGTTAGAAAATGTATTTTTTATTGTTATATCAGAAGTTTTAACCCATGATACTTTATCGTTTAAATTGTTCATATCGAAATTGATTGATTTCTAGAAGCCACCCATAGACTGCACATTATAAAAAAAAGTCACCAGTGAAGATTCAAATAACTGCGTGGATTAAAAATAGAATGTAATTTTTTCGCACCATCTCACGAAAAAAGTCCATGTGACGCCGTTGGCTGTAGTGTTCAACGAATTGCAAAATGGAAAATGGAAATGGATGTTCCGATCAAAATTTGTGTGTGAGTCGATCAAAGTTTTTATTAATAAGTCAAATTCTTTTTCTTTTTCAAGTTGAGTTAATACAGAATACAGGAGAAATATTCAGCTAAGCTTCCTTTTTACCGAATGTGAATTGCCGGGTCTTTTGTTTAACAGCTATAAGATTTTATACAGTCTCCTTGTCTACTTTATTCGCCGCATAACGCCAGTTTGCCTTGAACTGTTTCTCGCTCGCGTTAGCGTTTGAATGCACTTCAGTATTTTACTAAATGTTTAAATAAATTTGATGAGAGGGAGGTAGCTTATCAAAACTTCCGGTCCGCCTCTAGGCATTTGGCTATGCGGTACCAAGTGGGTCTCCACCGATTGCCTGTCGATCTGCCAAATTTGGAAGACATCTGCATTGAGTTATCTCAGATAATAATAATCCGTCCACTTTATCACAAACCATTGCGATTGTTTGAGCGGATTGGAGATAATGAAATCAATGAGTATATTTATTTATTTATTTATTTCGTCAAGCAATGTAGACTACATACAATGGTAACAATGTTTTACTTACATGCTATACATTATTTCTGTTGTCTTTTAGACGAGATTTTACGAGACATAGTGATGCCAATGATTTCGCAATGTAAGTTATACTGGCGCATCATTCGATTAATGGGGCCATTTTTTGCATAATTTGTTCTGTGTGATTTTTCTAAGAATAATTTCCGTGTTCTAAGATGCCGGCTGAGAGTATAAAAGGTCAATTGTGAGAGTTGTACTTCTGATTTTATACTATGTAAAATAATGTCATTTATGTAGAAAAGCATTGCAAATTCGCGGCATTCCTTAAGTTTGTGTATGTATGTATGTATGTATGTATATACAATCCAACGCCCACCGTCCGGTAGTGTTTTTATGGAGGTTTGCAGTAAAAAGTTCTGTTGTCGACTCGACAAACATTTTTAGCCTAAGAGTTGGAAGGTGATAGCTCTGTTGGGTTCCAGTGACCCATTTCAGAATGCCTGGTTACTCACATCCATTCCGAGGTCACTTTCACTTACAACAAGCCCCGCATAGACACAGTACAAACATCAAATGGATATAGGTACTGTGCAAACACTTCCATCATCAAATCTTATTGTTTTGAGGATGGCATGTATTTAGCAGTATCGTTCAAATTTAGTTATAATCATATAGATCTCGCCGAAAATTGTTGCTTATGTACAGTCTTCATTTGGACGGCTTCCCTGTTATTCCAAAGGATGCATTTATGTCCCTACAGAAGTAGCACTCCGCAATTCGGCAAATATTTTCACATCATCACTAACTTAAATTCAAATCTTCATATCTAGCTTAAATTGGTTCCCAAACATTCCCTTGTTTTAACTTAAATTTATTTATCGTTGATGGAGCATTCTTGATGATGGTTTGAATGGGTACTTGATTTTTATCAGTTATCCTTTGCTTAGTTTATAGGTTTTCTTTAATGAAAAATATTGTTCTTAGGAGTCCTAAGGTTGTTGTTGTTAGTATTGTTTGTTCATTTTTAAAAATTTGTGAACCCTATTACGATTTTTGAAACCTTATTTTTTGGAAATGAAGATATTTTGATATCTAGTATGATTTTTCTGACCATAAACCTGTTTTATTTCTTCGAATATTACGAAAAAAGCTGTTGTGGTATATCAATCTGGCAAAATCTTTGTTTAACTGCAGGATAATTTGTATTTTTCCGGATTTTTTTTAGATTTTTAAAGCAATTCTGCTCTATATAAGTAATTGTTTTTCCATTGCTGTAATTTTCAAGTCCTTAACATTTGTTTTCTTCCTAAGAGATGGAATGAAGTTTCTTTCAAGTTATCAATCATTGATTCATATTTTATGCACTCAGCAAAATAATTCCTGGCTTAACCTTAATCTCTCATATGTAAAGTCTGGTTTACGAATGAAGACCTTGACCTTAAAGCTTATATCGAAGCATTCCTTAAGTGTCTGTAAATTGATGGACCAAGTCTCCCCCGGGTGGTGCTAAATCGATGAGCATGGACATCAAAAGAAGCAAGTTACAAGAAGTTGCAAGATGCATCAACGGACTCTAATTTTTATCAGGACTCTCAATCGTAGTTTTGGATGAAGTAGTGTAGATTGTTCTTTATATTGTATTATTAGACTATTATATACCATACAACTAAATTTATTATTCTGTAAATTTTACACTTCAATCTCAATTTCAGTGAGCGAGATTAGGCGCCATAACCTTGGTAAATTATTGCCAGACTTTTGGTATAAATGCCAAAAGTCCACCCACAGACAAAAGGAGCATAAACTAATCTTTCTAGCATCTATGCTCCCAACGATAAAATACAAATTATCACATTATTTAACTCTATATGGAAGCGTTTGGTACGGGAGGTCCACGTTTTCTTCCTTCCCTTGATTCTAAGAAGTAGAGCGATTTCAGACACTCTTTCTGGAATCGCTCTAGTTCTTGGAGTCCTCTCTGAGGCACATGCTACGCAGTTGGCCCTACCGATGATAAGAAAAATGATGTATTCAGGAAGTCGTCATTTTCCAGGATGCTTTCAAGAATTGTCTGCGTCTGTATAAGATTAGATTAGAATAAATAAAAGTTTAAACAAATGTGATGACACTTTCAAATATATTGAAGTAACAAAATTTCTCCAAGGAAATTATAAAACCTCATGAAAAAACCACTGGTCCCGATGAATCAGAGCTCAAATTTATGTTATATTGCATGTAGGTTAGCTATTGTCTCCATAAGATTTATTGGCGAGCACCCGACCGAGCAAATGTTGGCGACAAGCTGCCGACCTGACGAAAACAAAACCAAGTGTGCACTAATCGAAGAATGAAAAACATTACCAAAACGGGAATAATCGCTCCAGCAAATTGAAGCATAATTCATAAAGCTGCTAATAAAGTCACGAACGCTGCCCGTAATGCAATAATAATAAACCTAATTCAATCGTTCTCAATTTAAACGTTATTGCTTGGCAATAAACCGAAGACCGCAGATTGCACCATATTGTGGACGCATTTGTTTCCGTAGTGAGGGTATTGCGAGCCAATCCAGAATCCTTCCTACACCAACGATCCGACAGGCTGTGGTGGTGGATTCATTCGCAACCACCGCGCAAAGAAGACTGGATTGCTTGAGCTGCTCATGATTCAGATAGCCAACACCGGAAGCTTTTTCCATTTCGATTCCAGTGGACGCGCCAGACATGCTTTATAAGCTTCATTCCCATTCGATGGGAAAGTCGGGAGGAATTATTCGGCCAATGCGATATTATTATCCGATTTATCACTCTGTGAACGAGAAGTCGGAGTTAGCTTTTGGTCAATCCAGACGGGACTACTGAAATGGTCTGGATTAAGTGGAGCTTTTTATTGGTATGGAGTTGGTACGAGTTTTTTCTTGATACATTGATTTATATTACAAACTGCATATGTGTTTCCTAAAAATCAAAGATCCGAATATTGATGTATTAAATGGCAGTATTAAAAATTGAATGATTGTTTTCTACAGTATCAAGGTGCGAAATAAATAGAAAAGCTATATAATCTCAGAAAGTGGTTAAAATAAAAATGTTACAAAAATACTTCCACGCCCTACCGATCTTACGGCAGTTGGCCGGAATCGTAGCCATGGTTGACTAAAAGATGAATATCGGCATCCGTGACCTAGGTCATCACTTGCTAATATTTCTTGAGAGAATGGAGCAGTATGACAAGCATTAAATGCTCAATTTGATTTTCGGCAATTCAGCATAGTATTTGCATTTAAAATGCGCAATGATTCAATCAAATACATTCATACGCTTAAAAGCAGTATGAGTGACATATGACAGACAAATGTTTTTCGACAACATCATCAAGACAACAAGATATTTTTATGACAAAATATATTTTTATTTCATTTTTAATGCTCTTGTATAATAATATATCTAGATTGGTGATCAAGAAAATATTGTTGGCGTTGCTTGGGATTTCACATCATATGAACCCCTAATGAGGAGTACTGAGGTCGATGATTGTGTAGACCGATTTTTGCAGAACATTCATTGTGCACTCAACGATTGTGTGCCTCCACAACGTCCCCCGTTGAAACCACCATGGTCGAACCGTGAACTTCTGGTTTGTAAAACGGAACGAATACTGCTCGTCATACATACCGTTCTCACCGACCATCTCTAACCAAATTAGCCAATAAATGCTGTAGCCAACTGTATGCACGACTAAACAACTGGCTCTATCGACGTTAAGCAAGGAAAACTGAACGAAAACTGATCTGAACCGAAAACCTAAGCGATTTTAGAACTTCGTTAATTCCAAGCTTTAGGATACTGCAATACTTCAGATGCGCTGAGGTATGTACCGCTTGATGTCTTTGATGTTGATACCTTTCCTGTTTCTGCAGACATCTTGACCAAGGCACTGTCTAAACTGAAAACGTCGTACCAACCTGGGTCGGATAGATTTCCTACCTGTGTTCTGAAATTGTTCCTCTACTCCACATCTTTCACTTGTCAATACAGCAATCCTACTCTCATGAAGGCTTCTTTCATGTTCCCAGTGCAGAAAAAGGATGCAAAGAAGAATTTAAAGTACTACCGAGGGATTACGTCTTTATGCGCGTGTTCTGAATGACTGGAAATAGTAGTCTCTAACTACCTGTTTTCTCACGTGAAACAATACATCGGCACTAACGGACTATTCATAAACCACGTAGACTTCTCTGGGTGGAGGGGAGGGTTTGATTAAAGTCTACGCTCCATACAAAATTTCAAAAAATTGTATTCAGAAAAGTCTACGACGGGGGGGGGAGTCTGAGGATAAGTCTTAGGTCTTATCTGTGCGATTGAAAACTGGCGGTTAAAATTGGATCATCTATCTCTGGCTGGTTCACTAACTGCACTGGCATTAGCAACTTGGGTTCGTTGCTATTCTCCCTTTTCTTCAATGATGTCGTCTTGTACCTGCCGATGATATGAAAATGTACATGATTTGAGGATTTATCGGACTGCAGCGAATTGTGCAAATAGTATGACGCTCAGAGTCCCCAAATGTTCAGTAATTAATTAGGTAATCACCAAAAAAACGACCTCTTATTTACAACTATGTTATCGGCGATGAAACACTTGAACGGGTGGATTCTATACTGTGGGGCTTATTACGGTATTCACTTCACGGTGAAAACGAAATGAAAACAAAAAACCTTATAACGAATGTCACCCAAGTGAAAAAATATGGAAGAGTTCATCCGAGGTGACGATTCGAATGAACTCGGTGTTATTATGGTTGCCACGGCACCGTCACGCCACCGAAAAAAGTGACGTTAACCGTAAATTTTCTGAGGGCTACTACGATTTTCACTTCAATAACTATCACTTCCACCTCACGGATTTCATTTTTGATCAAGGTGATACCGAAGAAGAATTCTCAGATGGAACAGTTGGTACAAATATTTTTTCATATCAGTGTCCTCTTAAAAAATTAAAATCGGTTCCTTTTGAATGAGCACTCCCCAGTAAACGGGTTGACAGATCTTGTACCTTGAGAACAAGGTAAAACATATTGCCAGCTGTCATATTATTCTCACATACACGCTCATTCGAGCTTACTCAAAGCTTACTTTTCGAAAAACTGACAGCGAAAAAATACAACAAAAAAACAAACATTCTTAACTACTTCCACCCAAATTTTAAAGAGAAAATACCGGATAGGAAATTTTCTATAGTGTTTTCTCCGTAATGCAATTTGATGTGGAACACCCTCTAGCCTGGAAGTGGCACAGAAAACCGTCGAAGAGGACGGCGGTTGACGGAAGACGTACAAGTTTCACTTGGATATGGAAGACGGGAGGTCGAAGTGAAAAATTTCAACCTCTATGAGGACGTAACAAATGACAAAATTACTAAATTTCTCGATGCTTCTGGGCAGGTGCTCTCCATCCGAGAGGAATTGAGGGACGAAAAATATCTATTCGCCGATACTCCGTCTGGTGTTCGACTCGCACGCATGGTCATCAGGAAAAACATTCACGTTATACATCATGATCGACTCGGAGAATCATGTGGCCTATTGCGGTTAGCAACAGGCCTGCCAATTCTGTAGCGAATATGTACACAACGGCGTCGTGTGTGCAGCATAAAAAGCTATTAGTACAAAATCTTGCAATAAACAACGTCTCTTATGCAGAAGCAACGAAAACCCCACAACCTTCCCGTATAAAGCCTCTCGCAGCCAAACAATTGGTCCTAAACCAACCCCAACCAAACCAAGCGGCCAAGCTCAACAATTTACACCGACAGCTGTCGAGCCGTCGTCAAGCAGTTCAATGCCCCCTCCGGCAAGTGTCACTGACTCCCCAACACCAACAACCGGGCAGCATGAAGAAAATGTAACTGACCAATGGACACTAGTGACGCGCAGTTTGCAGAAAAAAAACAACGGTAACGAAACCGATTCGTCCACCTCCAGCAAGAACTCGCACAGGCTGCAAAAAAAAATGTGGTGTGACTACAACAATTTGTTGCAACCCGGGAGAGATTTGGTTCTATTCCCTTATCTCCAATCCGTTCAACAACTCGCAATATTTTGTGATATAGTGAGTGGAATATTATAATTTGAGATATTTCTAAGCAGTCTGTTTACCAAAAGTTGGCAGATCGACAGGTAATCGGTGGGTGAGTGACCACCAGGTACTTCATAACAAGCTGCCAAGAAGCAAACCGCCACAAGAAAGAAATGTTCTCTTTACGAAAAAGATTCACTCATGCTTTCGTGCTCATAAACAAACCCATCGTAGCCGGAGATCCACTCTTTCTGTTCCAGCTCAGGGATCGTAGAAAAAAAAACGGACGACGATAATGCGACTAAAGGGTGGAACTGTCAAAAGTTGGTCCACTCAAATATTACTTAGATTTTTTAATAGTGGATTTAAATAACTTGAACACCCTTCATTTTGTAGATGTATGCGTACGGAATGTTGACTCTATTTTGTTTTTGCCATTTTCTATTCAATTGTCAAAATGGCGTCGAAGCAAGATGAGCAGCATATTAAAATTTTGCACGCGAATAAGCAAAATCCAAATTATTCCCACGCTGACTTGGCAGAATCACTTAATATTGCAAAATCAACCGTGACGAATGTTATAAAAGTATTCGGAGAACGTCTGACGACTACCAGGAAGCTGGGCATCCGACTGTCCTGCTAAATTTGTGGACGGTGTAATAATTCTTGATAAAAAGCGAGGATCTGGTAACACGGTTGGCTCGTTCCAGCCGAAATATCTTCTTAATTTTGACTACAAACTACTCTCCTTTATACTAAATTCTCATTACCGTTGTGTAATCATCCGTCCGTATTACCGTTGTGTAATGTCCACTCAGCTACCATGGGAACCTTTTTGTGAAAACGACAGCCAGCACGTGTTCCAATGCAACAATTGGCAAGAACAAGAGATCAGGGAGGAATGAAACTTCAGGAGACCGGTTCCATTCCCTTCCCTTCCTCACCCAAGCACTTCTTCTTGTCCCCCCTTCCGATCTTCCTTGTTTGAAAATACATCTGCAAACATACCCAAGTTTGTCTCCCCATATCCAACAATCCCCTTCCCCCGATCAAATCTGCCGGTATTACATCGAACAGACTCCACGACCGAGAGTGGAGATGTTCCACCCAACAGTGATTTGGAAGCGAGTTTGGCTCAACATAGGTAGCAGAAGGATGACATCAGCCCAGCGTGGCAACTGGTACTTGCTTGTGAATGAGAAGATGGAACATAGAAAAAACAATTCGACTAGCGGATAGTGAGCAGTACTTGCACTGCAATGCAACGACAGAAACACTCAAGCACAAACTAAGTGAGTGTCGACGAGTGACAGCGTGGTCTCATCTGCAGAGTGTAACGGTCACCGATAATCGCAGGAGGTTTTCGTTCGACGAACTTATGCATCCAGTCTTAGAAACAATAGGCAACACACAAAAACAAATAAAAAGGAAGCATTTCATTAACTATGTTATCTCTATCATAAAATGTGGTAATGTAGTAGACATTGGAGAATAAATTTTTTATTTGGTCGACTTAAACTTGACGCATTTCCTTTCATCGTGCATCAAAAATTTTGCACACCTTTCATTTTAAAGATGTGTGCGTGTAGCGTTATGCCTCTATTTTGATTTTGAGATTAGCACTTCAGTTATAAAAATGTCGTCGAAGGAAAAGAAGCAACGCATCAAAATTTTGCACGTGCATGGCAAAAATCCAAACTACTCTCACACCAAGTTGGCGAAATTGTTGAATGTGGCTAAATCAACTGTCACCATCGTATTAAAAGTGTTCGGTGAACGTTTGTCGACAGCCAGAAATGCAGGATCGGGGGGAAATCGAAAGCTGGAGGCCACAGCGACGACAAAAAGAGTTGCCCGCTGTTTCGAGCGGAACCCCAACCTCTCCGTCCGAGATGTCGCAAAGAAGCTGGCAGTGGCGCCTTCAACCGTGGATAGAGCTAAAAACTACAAGGTACAGCCCAATGGGGTTGTGCGCAAAGGTGACGTAGGACTACGCAGCAATCTAATTCCCATACACGTCAGGGCCATCCGCTAATTGATTTAAGTCAGTCCTGAAAAGGGCCAAGACAATTCTATTGTACACTCTCTAGAAAGCATTTGGTGGCTCTTAATTATGATACGGCCCCGGTTGTATTTTCTACGATGGTTGAAAGGGCCACTATCTCTAACGCGTAGAAGATAGTTATGGATCTGTTGGTTCATTGGTTGTTTAACACGCTTTGCTATTTACTCCGGGACGCGGCGTTTAAAGCAATTCCATGTTCAGCCGGGGCGCGGTAATGGAAATTTCAAACAGCACAAGAGAAAATGTTAACCAAATAAACTCTTTAATTGGAAAATTGATTTGGTCGTCCTGAAAAGGACGGATTTAGTTGACGCGGTAATGGAAATTTCAAACAGCACAAGAGAAAATGTTAACCAAATAAACTCTTTAATTGGAAAATTGATTTGGTCGTCCTGAAAAGGACGGATTTAGTTGACGGGGGAGAAACAGTTCGCGATTGAACTTGGGCTTTCTCTCTTGGTTCATCTCCTCTTCATTGCGGCAACTAGTAGGCTTGGCGGGAAAAAGCCTAGTAGATTTTTCTCGCAGCGAAGTTGACGGGAGCATCGGCAACAACAGCCAACTGCACCAACGCCTCTCTGGGCATCGACTGCTCGTCCAACTGCAGATACTACTCTACACAGCTCCACGACCGCCGGAAAACTAAATCAAAATGTTTAGTAGTAGTAAAATTCATGTTTATTTTTGCATTCTATGTCTTATATACTAATTTAAAATGTTAAGTGTTTTAGCCCATTGGGCTCTTCAGCTTTGTTTTAAGTGTTTTATGTGTTAAATATGTTTAGTGTCTTTTGTGTTTTAATTAATTTTTCAAATCAGCCCTTTGGGCATTGTTAGTTTCAAAATTTGATAACCTACTTAAACTTAAACTATAGCTACAATTTGAAAAAACCTAGGGGAGGGGAACCAGATTCCGAATGATCTGGTGATCCGATGTCAGGCAGCGTGCCCTGTACCGATTGATAGACTCACTAAAGCGATCGACGAGCATTTTTATCTCGGCCAGACGGTGGACCTCAGATGTTCTTGTCCTCGGAGGGGTGTTCAGAATCATCCTGAGGAACTTATTTTGAACACGCTGGAGCTTCAGGTGATGTGTTTTTGCGCAACTCTCCCAGATTGGCATGCCGTACTCGATGACTGGAAGTATGATTTGCTTGTAGACAGCAAGCTTGTTTTTCGGAGATAATGTAGACCTTCTGTTAATCAATGGGTATAGTAGTTTCAACAGAACGTTACACTTTGTGACAGTTTTGTCAACCTGTTCCCTGAAAATAAGCTTGCTGTCAATGGTAATGCCAAGATAGACAGCTGATTTGGCCCATTCCACCGTTGTGTTGTTCAGGCTTATTTTACAATCCTCAGGCGGAACAAGTTTGGGAGAGTTGGAGTGTGGAAACAGGATGACCTGGGTCTTTGCCGCGTTGATACAGATCTTCCATTCGGTGAAGTATTCTGACAGAACATTCAGGCTTCGCTGCAGTTTCGCTGTAAGCGCTCTTGTTACTCTACCATTGTGGACGACTGCGGTATCATCGGCGAACAACGACAGAGATCCGCTTTCAGGGAGCGGTGGTATGTCCGAGGTGAAAAGGTTGAACAGAAGTGGACCTAGTATACTTCCCTGCGGAACACCAGCGGAGATTTCGTGCGCATCGGAAACTGCACCATGCAGCGAAACACGGAATGTCCTGTCCGACAAATAATTTTTAATTATCTTCACCAAGAAGATAGGAAGATTGTATTGTTTTAGCTTGTACACCAGGCCATCGTGCCACACATTATCGAAGGCCTTCTCGATATCGAGAAGTGCCATGGCAGATGATTTCGAAACAGACTTGTTCCACCTGAGGATGTTGATGACTCGATTAAGTTGGTGGATTGTTGACCGACCACGTCGAAAGCCAAATTGTTCGTCGAGCAAGATATTGAGCTCGTCGGCAGATGAAAGAAGCCGACGTTGGATCGCTTTCTCAAACAGCTTGGATAGTCCTGAGAGAAGGCTGATTGGTCTATAGCTCCTAGAACATGAAGGATCTTTCCCAGGTTTCTGGATGGGTATGACTTTAGCTGACTTCCAACACGAGGGGAAGTAGCTAAGTCGGAGACATTGGTTGAAAATCAACGCCAGATGGACATAGAACAGGGGGCTCAATTGCTTGAGCTCCAAGTTCATGATGTTGTCGAGACCTGGGGCCTTCATGTTCTTAGTCGCTTTAATATCGGTCAACAATTCGTCAGCTGAGATCTCTAACTCTTCCGAGAAGTCGTTGGGACTTATATCGATGTTGTTTATAAGCGCGCTAACGGCAGCTTCGTGTGGACTGACGATGTTTTGTCCGAGATTGTGGGAGCTGACGAAGTGTTGACTTATCTCAGCAGCCTTTTCTGCAGGAGTTATCAAGCGATCCTTAGAGCCATTGCTGTCTAGTGGGATCAACGGTGGAATGGGCCTTGGCTTAGTTTTTAAAATTTTTGTCAACTTCCAGAACGGCTTTGCACAGTCTGGGAGAGAGCGGATCTTGTCGGAAAAATTGTTAATTTTAAGGTCCACCATTCTGGCCTTAATAATTTTTGTCACTCAATTACAGTGACTTTTTAGCGTTGGCAAACCAGTTCGCTGGTATTGCCTTCGGATGGCGTTTCGCAATTGTATTAAATCTTTAGTGGGTCTATCAATGGGTACAGAGTTGCTCACCTGATCAATCACCGGTACATGTTGCTCCCGGGCCTGGGAGATCGCTTGCTCGATGTTCTGCAGCTGCCGTTCGATGTCATCAACCGAATCAAGGTGCATGTCGAAATCGATGTTGTCGGAACCTCTCCCAACTGACGCGATGGTAGTTCCGTCTGGTGATTCGATGCCGGTTGACCAAGGAGCCAACTTCGGCCACCACCGGATAGTGGTCCGAGCTGAGCTCCTGGTGTACTACCGGCTGGGCGATGTTGTTCCCCATGTTGGTGAGGAAGATGTCGATTGTCGAATGGACCCCGGATCTGCTCAACCGGGTGGGAGTATCCGAGCCCAGGACGGTGTAATGGCCCTCATGCAGGTCTTCCTGCAGTATTATTCTGTTCCGGTTGCGCCGGGTGTTCCCCCAGGTTTCGTGTTTCGCATTTAGGTCGCCGGCGATGATGAACTGCCCCTGCCTCCGAGTTAGCTTGCGACTATCGTTCCTTAGGACCGTTGTTGTTCCGTTAGCGGTGCTGGCTTGTTTGGGACAATAGGCCGCGATGATGGTGATAGGGCCGACGGTGGTTTCAACCTCGATTCCGATGGCTTCAATGGTCTGCAGTTAAAAACTTGGCAGCAGATGGCAGTTCATGTTGTAGCGCAGGGCGATCGCCACTCCTCCTCCACTAGAGCTGCTACGATCAAGGCGCACAATCCGGTATCCTGGGATGGAAACGCTGAGTTCCGGCTTGAGATGTGTCTCGGTGACAATGGCGATGTCGATGACCTTCCTATTAAGGAAGTCACCGAGCTCGATTGTTTTGTTCCGGATGGAACAAGCATTCCAATTGAGGATGCTGATGGTGCGATTACGGTCCATACTTGAAAATAAATTTCATCGTCACGGATGTGGTGGTTTTGACCTGTTCCTCCTTCGAGCGGCAGGAACGTAGTTGGCGGTAAAGCTCTTGGACGAACTCGACCATTTGCTCCGTGTCATAGAGTTGTCCATCGACGGGTGGTTGCGTGGAGGTATTGCAACTCGGATTGCCCCAGCCTGGAGGAGGAGCCGGCATGGGGGCGGCGGCGGCAGCCGCGAATCGTTGCTGAACGGATGCTGACGGGGGGTTTGCATTGCGATGGTTCAATGGAACTGGCGGCAGATTCGGCACTTCATACCGGAGCGTTGGAAAATTCTCCTCGTCCATTCGAGGTGGTTGGCGGCGTTGACCAGGCCGAGACTTGGTGGACGCCTTCTTGTGGATGGCCAAATACTCCGCTCGTTTGGGACAGGCTCGGTTGACGCCTTCGTGATTAGCGCCACAGTTGGCGCACTTTGATGGGGCACCTTCATCCATCGGGGCGCAATCGATAGTTGCGTGCGCTCCGGCACACTTTCCACACCGGGGTTGCATGTGGCAGTTTCGGGTCCCATGACCAAATGCCAGACACTTGCCGCACTGTGTCACGTCGTGTTGCCTCGGGCGATACCGGTCCCACTCAATAATGACGTTGAAAAGTGCCCGTGTTTTCAATAGGTCCGCCATCGTGACGGAACCCTTCTCCAAGTGGACCAGATAGAGTTGGTCCCGATGATTTCCCTGTTGTTGGCGTCTTATTGGGAACACCTTCACCGGTTTCAGAGCCGCCGCTTGCAGCTCAGCGACTATTTCCTCCGGAGTGAATTCTGGAAGGCCACGCAGAATCACCTTCAGCGGCTTGTTTCCAGGTGCGTCGTGAGTGTAGAACTCATGTTGCTTGGCGACTAGGTGACCGCCAATAGCACGGTAATCAGCCTCCGTCGGTGCAAACATTTTGGAAATCAATCGTGGAATGACTTAGTTATTAACGTTCAAAACCTATATATTTTTCGTGACGCTCCAAATTTTCGCAATTCGAACGTGTACCCCAGTATTGAAAACACAGACGTAGTCCTACGTCAAAAACGAGCTGAACTGTCGCCTTACAAGAAAGTGGTGACTCCAAATCGTGACAATAAACAAAACACGTCGGCCAAAGCACGATCACGAAGGTTGTACACGACGATGCTGACGAAGTTTGATTGCGTGGTACAGGACGATGAAACTTACGTCAAGGCAGACTTTAAACAGCTTCCTGGACAGGAATTATATACGGTAACCGGACGGGGAAAGCTGGCAGATATTTTCAAGCACATTAAACTGTCAAAGTTCGCGAAGAAATATCTGGTGGGGCAGGCCATCTGTAACTGTAGCTTGAAGAGCAACGTTTACATTGCAACCGGAACCGTCAACTAGGAAATTTAT
>JAHHFK020004676.1:0-124844 GCA_024533555.2 Aedes koreicus
ATTATCACCGTGGGTGTGCAGAATTTTTCTCTCTCTCGGCTTCCATCTGGAATAACTTTTGACTCACTGCACGAAACACCGTGAAATTTATACCACAGAAAGTGGACGCCTAGTTAAACAAACCGCTGTAAAATAATTCTTGCAGTGGTCACTTTCCGTGCCGCTGCAACACAATAAGTGATTCCGGATTCTAACTGGACAGAACTTTAAGAATAGATATTCAATTTATTTCAGAAATCATCAAAGAGCTCGGGATTACTCAAATTGCTATCTTTGAAATATAACTACGGACACAATCCAGCTTGTAGCTCGGAGGCAGCTTGTCGACCAACTCCTACACCAGCATCGGGTTGTTGAGGTGAGCTCTCAGTCTTGCAGCTTCGAGATGATCGCACAACTGCTCCAAAAGTTGATGAAGGTCTCTAGCCTATCTCCTCTCGGTGCATGAGCATTCCTCACTTTGGTCATCAGCGTCTTTCGAATATCGCAAATCACATCCGGAACAGAATCCGGCAGGACGAGACGACTTCTGACTGCTTCCAGCGCGTCTGCCTGTGAACAATCTTTTACCCGTACTTCAGATTCTCCAGATTCGAAAACCCACAAGTCGCCGTTGTGTGCTCGAAACTGCTGATAAACAGAGTTCGGGTTCTCTACGGATCTCCGGAAGATGTTGGGACACCGCTTTCCGAGCGCTGCTGCTTTTAAATACGGCCAACTTCGTGCTTCGGCCCGTCAAATACTCGACCGCTTTGCAGACTGTTATGACGACCGTGGCTGCCCTTCACCCGATCCGACGTTTTACTGTTCTCGCTTTCTTCTTCCCGTTCGTCATCGCTCTCGACGAACACCGGCACCTTCGTCGCAGGCTTCGGCTTGTTTCCCGCATAACTGACGCCTGCTCCTCCCACCGGGTCTGCTCCTTTCGTAAATGCTCCACGGAATCCTGTGATAGATGACTTCTCGACCGATTTCTTGCTGTGGCTGTCCTTCCACTTCTCCACTTTCCGCTTCAGATTTTCTTCTTCCGTTCCGCCAACCGCGCCATCTTGGTCCTTTACAGCTTTCACTCTGCTAACGCTTTTCTTCAACTGGATCCAAATCACCTCCCGCTTTGTGAGGAACTCCTGAAGCGCGGCCAGTTGAGCTTCCGGGTAATCACTCTGCTCTTTCTAGCTGCTGCTCCTGCATCTCGCGCTGAACCTGCAGCTCAAGTTCCTGCATTTCCTATTCTTACTCCAGCTGCTCTTCTTTGGACGCCTTTTGCCTAGCGAGTAGCTTTTGCCGCGCCTCCATTCGCTTTAGGCCTAGGTAGGCCTTCTCCTTGACGAGTTGTTCATCGCTAACTAGCGGACTAACGGACTAAATAGTGTCTTGTAGATGTTCAACTTTTTAGTTTGGCTAATTTTGTTCGATCTAAGCATCCTTCGGAGTCCAAAGTAGGCACGATTTCCAGCCATAATGCCATAAACCATCATTTGTATCTCTCTGCTGGTGTCGTTATCGGCGGCCACCAATGTCACCAATCCAGTCACCAGTCACCAATGAGCCCAAATACACGAATGCTTCTACCGCCGATCTGAAAACGTAGTAGGAGGCTAAGTCTGACAATGTTCTCGTGAGCCTCTTCCCCTCATGTATTTTGTTTTAACGCCTTAATACATGTCTCAATTCTACTAACTTAGTCCTTAAAGTCTGATGTACGTTTTCACCATGCCGCTCTCAAAGTTGCGTTCCACCACGATACCAGACTTCCTGAAGATCGTACCACTCGTGTTTATCCTCGCTTTTCTAATCGCACCTTCAAATGCAATTGTAGATAGCAAACATGACAATCCAACACCTTGCCGTAACCCTCTTCGAAAATTTAAAAAAAAATTTTTTTTTTTTTTTTTTTTTTTTTTTTTTTTTTTTTTTTTTTTTTTTTTTTTTTTTTTTTTAAAAAAAAAAAAGGGGACCCGTGAATCCAGCTTGATACAGCCCCCCGAACTTCTTTGCAATTGGTGACAGACGGCGGCATAGACTTTGGCAGAGTAACTTCTAGGTGGCACTCAGTAGCGTGATAGTACGATAGTTGCAGTTATACAGCTTATTTTGTCACCCTTGTAATAGATGGGACACACGTTCCATTCAAATCTCTGGTAAATACTCTTCCTCCCGAATGATAGTAATTACCCAGTGCGGCACCCTTACCAGTGCGCCACAACCGTATTTCAATAGTTCGCTTGGGAGTTGGTCATCTCCAACTGGTTTGTTGTTTTTTTAACGGAGGATTTGGGTCGGAATCCTGTCATCTTCTGCGCGTTTTCCTAGATTCATTATCGAGCTACCTTAATTTACTGGCTCTTCAAAGTACTGCTTCCACCTTTCGATCACCGCACACTCTTTTGTGAGGTTACCTTCCAAGTCTTTGCACATATCGGCCTACGTACGCGAGCTGTTCAACTTCGCGTAGAATTTGCGTGTGTCGTTAGCGAGGTACAGTGCCTCCATTGCTTTGCAGTCTCGTTCTTCCATTTGGCGCTTTTCCTTCGAAGAATAGAGTCCTGCCTGTTCTGTGCTTGTTTGTACCGTTCCACATTCGGAAGAATGGTATCGGAGCTAAACTCATCAAGATAGGCCCTGAGAAGCTGTCCATATGTCTGCATCGGCTGATAGTCCGAATCTGGGAAACCGAACAGCTATCGGAGGAGTCGAAGCAAGGGGTTATATGCCCCAGCTACAAGAAAGGCGACAAGTTAGAGTGTGAGAACTATCACAAGCCTCAAGTGATCACAAGCTTTAAAGCCGCATACAATGTTCTATCCCAAATCAAAAGTAAATGAGTTCGCGGGAAGTTGTCAAGCCGGTTTCAACGACGGGCGCGCGACAACGGACCAGATCTTCGTTGTACGGCAAATCCTCCAATAATGCCGTGAATAGCAGGTCCTGGCACATCACCTGTTCATCGATTTTAAGGCGGTGTGCGACAGTATCGACCGCTCAGAGCTATGGAGAATTGTGGATGAAAGGATGGCTTTCCCGGGAAGCTCATGAGACTTATAAAAACTACGATGGACGGTGTGCAAAACTACGTGAAGATTTCCGGAGTACATTCTTGGGTTTTCATGCCTGTTGTTCAACATAGCGCTGGAAGATGTCATGCGAAAAGCGGGGCTAAACAGCCGAGGTACGATTTTCACACGCTTCAGTAAATTTGTTTGTTTCGTGGATGATATGAATGTTGTCTGCAGAATCTTTGGAACGGTGGTAGAACTGTGCACCCGCCTGAAACGTGAAGCCTGGTGGTGAACGTGTCGAAAACAAATTACATGCTATTAGCGTTACGATACACGGGAATACCTTCGAGGTGGTGAAGAAATTCGTCCACCTCAGTTCCTCGCTTACGGCAGACAATAACAGCCATGGAATTCGAAGAAAAAGCGGAGTTTTTAGATACAGATTGTTTGTTGAATCATAGTTTCTAATTTTTTTCTCAGCTTCATATTTTTCTTCTTCCGTCTCTTCTTCACTTCATTTTATTTGTTCTTCTTCATCATAATCATTATCTTCATATTTTCTTTCAAAGTGATCCACTGTTCAAATAGTCCACTGTTGCGAAGAAAATTTAACATTTATGCTGTTCGTTCATGTGTGTTGTCCAGGGCATCACGCTTACTAGTGTCGATGTTGTTGCTTCTTCTTTCTGCATCGTATTTCCTGCATTCTAATATCAGGTGCCGTACATTCAGCACCGTGCCACAACAGTCACCGTTCGGCGGGGGCTCTTTTTCAATAGGAATGTGTGCGTAAGTCGTGTGTGGCCTATCCTCAGACGTGTAAGTACACGCTGATCAGCTGTGCTACCTTGTACCGTCCATCTGTGAGTGTCACGCTTCACTTCTCTAAGCTTCGATTCTCTGGATTCGTACCATTTGTTGTTCCACCAGTTCCTTATGCGTTGCCTGATAACTTTCAGTGTATCTTCCGCTGGGATTGGGATATCGATGGCCGGTTGTTGTCTAGCTTCGTTGGCAAGTTGGTCGGCATCGAACAGATCGATTTCATGCTGCATGTTCTATCTCTTGAATCCACAGATGTTTTGATTTCCCTGTTTCCAAGGCCGGTAGGCAACGTGTAGAGTCCGATAAAATTGCCAAATCGCTCGAGTTTGGTGTCGCGATCGCCATTTTTATTGCATACGCTCCCGTTGAGAATATGCTGCACTCCTTTGAGAGACTGTAGGTTCCAGCTATGCCATTGTTGTAAAAAGCTGCTAATACAGTATCTCCAGACTTGGATCCGTCGGTGTAGACTACGGTTGACTGGTTGAAGCCTGTTGCCAACAGATGTTGTACGATTGGTCGCACTTTTCAGGTGGATCTTCCGGCTCGTACAAATCGCTTCACGTCCCACACAACTGTTGGTTTGCGAGCGTGCCACACTCGTTCACTCGACCTTGTAAGTTGGCCGACGGTTGGTAACATAGTGCCCGTTAGTTCTTCGAGTCGATCCGAGGCTCGTCAAATCAAGGGGAGGGTATTATTGTTACGGTTCTTCGATAGCATTCTCATGGCCGTCCGCGCTATCGCCTGTGTCGAAAGCAGTTCGAAGGGTAGTGTGACTGAGTTGATCGGGCTGGTCACGAAGGCTCCAGAGCTGAACCGAACCATTCGGTTGTAGACTGGGGCGAGTGTTTGCAAGTTTGTTTGTCCTCCTCGGCTCACAAGTCCAACTCCGTAGATCAATTTCGCGGTAACTATAGCTGAACCAACCTGCTGTAGAGTTGTTCGATTACCACGTGGAAGTTTGGCGCCTATCATCTGCAGGATCCGCAGTCGAGACTCGCATGGTTTCTTTACCGCTTTGCAGTGCGTCTCGAACGTCAACGTTCGGTCCAGCGTGACACCCAGGATCCTCAGACGGTTCGCCTTCAGGACGGGGGTTCGATCGATGATGATCTCTTGCGCCGGCTCTCGACGCGCATTTGGGCTGCAGTGCTTTTCGCCCACTTGTCCACAGCTTTGACAGTGGCCTGCAGTTTTCAGTGCAAGCATTCCCCTTTCGCACGTCGTACCACGAGAAGGATGTCGTCCGCGTACAAAAGAATGTCGACTCTGAACATGGACACATGGAAAATCGAGTCCATCGTAACGAGGAATAGTTTCACAGACAATACGGAACCTAGTGGCACTCCATTCTCCAGCGGGTATTCACGAGACATGTGTCCCCCTATGGACACCTGGAACTTGCGTTCCGATAGGAAACTCTGTAGTAGATTCAGCATCCGACCACGTACTCGCCAAGACTTCAGGGTTCGCAATATGCCGTGTCGCCCGGTAGTGTCGTACCGGTAAGGAACACGAAGTGGAAAAGGAAAATACAGACGAAAGTGGACAACAGGAAGCAGAAAGTGAAGAACATAAACTGAAGAATCAATGCGCTTAAACCAGATTCATGCAAGAAGCCAAGCGACTGAAAAGACAAAGAAGAAGAAGAAGGAGGAGGAGGTCAGGAAAAAACGCTAAAAGAAAGAGAGAAAACAATAAACGGAAGAAGAAGATTGGAGTAAGAGATAAGCAGAAGAAGCGAAGTATTGTGAAAGTGTATAACAGAGATCTCTGTGAATTGAGAAGTGAATTAATATTAAAATGAAGAATAGATAAGAAGCTGTAGGTGACGAAAGTTGTGATAATTTTGGGTAAACTGTCATAGGCATTTCTCATCGTACCTATCATTGAATGATAGCCCTTGATGAAGAAGAGCTGCGTTGGCTGTCTCTGCGTTATTTGAAATCCAAGCTTCTGGTGTAAAGTGGGAGTTAGGTTTTGAATTTACTAGACGATATCCGAACCATTAGGATAATGGAATCGAAATTATGCTAAAGCATAGTTAATCGTTTTGGTGTGGCACCAGCCATCTCGATACTGGGCTAGAATCGATACTGTTTGTTGATATCAGAAGAATAATTGTAAGTCTTGTGTCTTGTGTCGCGTTGCGTGTTATAATTCTCGTGTAGTTCTTATGTCAGCTTGGAAATCATAAATAAAAGTGTCAGGCAAACGCCGGTTGATTTCGGCTATTTTTGGATCAAAAGGAAGCTCTTCCCAGACGACCAGAAGTCGTATAACAATGTTCAGATAGAATCGTATCTTCCTACACTTTCAGTCACAATCGCATACAATACTGGCCTTCATCGTTTTATGTTTAAGTTGAATCGTAAAACGTGCAAATCTGCGACTTAGATACGATGTGTCATTAATCCATCGTACTGCGTCACAACGTAAACCGGATTACATAATAAGATTTTTAAAACTAATCTTATTATTTCTGACTGCATCGCATACGATGGCGACTTAAGACTCGTTTAAGAAAACAATGAAATTTGCACGTATATGGCCTCCACTTTTGCATGCATAAATGATATTTTTGCATTCTATATGATTTGTTTCATTACATATATATTTGTATATCACGAAAACAACTTTCCATGTACGTGAATTTTAGTTGTGTGGGTTCCCTAGTAGCACACTTGTTGCCATTCGGTTGAGATAACATAAATATGACTTGCTTAGTCATAATCAAGTTACTACAACCAATTATGATCGTAGTGTGCTACTTGGGTTTGATTTTGATCAATCGCGAATAAGCAACCAATAAAATCGATGGTTAGTCTAAGCTGAGCTAATCAATTTGAAATCCAAATCGGCATAAAAAAAACTGAGATACTGTGTAAATTTCTATTACACAGATTTTAAAACTGGCTTTAAATTGATCTGTTCTTCAGAGTCCCCAGAAAATCCCACCGCATGGATTCTAACTGGGAAAACCTTCTTGGACTATAATTGAAACTACTCACGTAAATTACGCCCTCCTTACTGCAAAACCCACCACCGAATTTTCCAAACCCATCCATCAACCACTTCTACAGAACAAAAAATCCCTTGTGAACGTGACCGGCAAAATGAAGCCATATCCTCCTCGAATCGAGTTCGTTTCGTTCATTCGGAAATATTTATCGAATTCAAATGGCTAAAAATAGCGAAAATATAAATTGTTTGCTTTGCTCCCTCCCCTTTCCTGCCCAGCCCCCCTGCCCATTTAGCAACAGGATCTCCTCTCATCATCATCACCGCCGTCGTCTTCCACTTTCAAAGAAACCTACCAACGACCGTACTGCCGACAGCAAAGCGTTTTTACATATTTCGTTTTAATTTATAAATAAATGTTCATAAATCAACGGTTTTGCCGCAGTTAGTCGTTGATGTTCGATTCGAATAAACTTCCTTTTTGCTCGTTTGCAGCGCGCAGAACATGGTTCGAACATTCGACGCTCAACTAGAGCAGAAATCTAACAAAGTCAAAGGTGCCCCGGTGTTGTTGCGAGACTCAGGACTTCCAAAAATATAAATAGGCATATTATATGAGTTCCAAAAGATCGCCACCAAGCCGAGGGGCGCTCGGAATTGAATGGTGCGACGCCGGTTTCCGCCTCATTGAACCAATAAAAGTGGTTTATTTTTAGATCTGATTGCCCCTGCGGGCAGGCAATCGCTCATTAGAAGTTGTTCGGAACTCGACAAAGCCATTATTCCAACTTTTGCTCAATGTCAAAAGAGAAACCAGCAGACGTTTTTCGCTAATTGCGTCGTCAGACAATTTGCACCCCAAGTCGTCGATTGTTGAAATGCCATATCATCGCGGGAGAAATGAGCGTGTGCTCCTGCCTGCTCACACAGCCTGACAAGAAGGAGTGGATCCCAGGAGTTTCATTTCCTTCGAAAGGAGATGGCTGGTTGATGCGCGACATGGAGCATGGGAAGGTGTGCGTGTGCTATTTTTAGGTAAGCTATTCCGGTTTGAAAAAATTGTGCAATTAGCGAGTCACTTGAGAAGGAGAACCAAAGAAAGGTAAAATTACGTGACGAAAGGTTAATAGATATTGGGGATACAATTGGTACCGGTTCTATGGAAGGCTGCACCTTTAGTCAGAAGGTGCGTTGTAGTAATTAAGTGACGTTTATTTGGTTTCAAGGAGCGTAATAGTGAATTGTCATTGATCATCTGATGGTCTTCGCGTAGTTTGAAGGAAATGTATCTAAAAAAAACAGTAAGGACTGTATCGAAGAGTAGTTATAAACATTCAAAAGTTAAAATAAAACTAAAGACAATTCGCAAATATTCAAAACATTGTATTTTCTCACAGCATAACATGTTGCAACATCAATTAAACTTTTTTTTTTTTTTTTTTTTTTTTTTTTTTTTTTTTTTTTTTTTTTTGCTGATTTATTCCATCCATCAAGTTCTGTACATTGGTTTTTGTGCCCTTCCTGGATGCTGCTGACCAGTTGTAACCTCTCCCCTGATGTTTTTCCCTGTTTCTCCTTTTTTTAGGTTCCACTTGACGATTGCCCAGTAGCATTGTATATGTCATTGTTGAGGACAATATAGTGGGTTGATGTATTTTTCAACGAAAATAACGTTGTTATCAGAAAACCACGGTAGAGTTGATCTGGCATAATGGGCAGATGCCAAATCCGGCCAAAAGAGAGGAGGAATCTCATGCTTCCGATATAGCGAAATAAAGCCCGATTCAAAGTAAATTTGGACGCATTCAAGTGATCATAACTCAAGAATTAAACAACATACACGGTTGATCAAAACGTCAAACAAAAGGGTATTTATTCAGCTTTCAAACGATATATAACAAGTTATTACATTTCACCGTTTCGAACGAACTGTCGCACTTTACTTGTGATCGATGCCATCATGATCTGCACAGTCGCTGGTGACACTGTACCGGCGAACTTATTCCACTTTAAACGCATTTGTTGTGCATTTGTCACTTCTTTACCGCATCCTCGAAGTTTTCGCTTGACAATTGCCCAATATTTTTCGATCGGTCTGAACTCAGGGCAATTCGGAGGATTAATCTCTTTGGCGACGAAATTAACATTGTTTGCAGCATACCATTCTAGTACCTCCTTAGAGTAGTGGCAGCTGGCTAGATCCGGCCAAAACATAACGTTGGTCTTGTGTTGCCGAATGAAGGGTAAAATCCGCTTTTTCAGACACTCTTTAATGTAAACCTTCGACGTCATTGTGTGAGATGTGATGAAAACCTTGGTTTTAAGGCCACAACTGCAGATTCCTTGCCAAATCATTAGTTTCCGAGCAAACTTATCAGCAAAACAAAAATTTTATACCTGGAAGGGACATCCCCACGACCAGTTGCCAGGTAAAATTTTCGTCCGGGGATTTGTTTATAATCCATTTTGACATATGTTTCGTCATCCATTAAAATACAGCCATCAAATTTCGTCAAAACTCGTTCGTATAGTAATCGTGCTCGCTTTTTGGCCACTAAATTTTGTTTCAGGGAGCGATTCGGATGTTTACTGGCACAAAAAGACTTATATCCTTCTCTTGAAAGGATGTTACGCACGGTGGAAAAGTTGGAATCGTATTTCTTTGCCAAATCACGTATGGAGACACCTGGGTTGCCTTTCACGTACCTCAACACCTTTCTCCTCAGCTCTTTGTCCCTAGTGCCACTTTTATGATAGATGCGCTGTGCTCTATCCACACTCAGAGTATCCTTGTAACGTTTGATTACAAGACACACCGTTGACTTTGGGAATTTTAACACTTTTGCTATTTTTGAGGCAGACCACGAAGGATTCTCTAGATGTTTGTGCACAATTAATTTTCTTTTCTCAAGTTCCATGATCCGTAATTTCGAGATGCGTCGATCAATCGAGAAAAACTTTTCACCAATTTCTTCGTCAATGAAACATCAACAAATGCCTGTCAAACGTTTTTTGTTCCAACCACCAGGGACGCGGTGGTGTATTAAACCGTGCGTCCAGATTTACTTTGAATCGAGCTTTACAAGACCTGAACTCAAGACTAGTTTGGAGTGCCGTAGATATTCTGAGGATACTGTAATATGTCTGCAACGGTGTTAAAATTTTCCTTGTAGTTTTTACAGCTCAGAAGTGGTCAAAACACTCTGAACCTCGATCATGTACAACATAAAGACCTGAAATCAAGGACAGTTTTGGATGATCTAAATCATCACTGTGTCCGTAACATAAGATCGACTTAGGCGCATTGATATAGGAAACTGATAAATGAAAAACGATAAAGAGCGGATAAAAAGAACTGATGATAACAGGCATTAATCAAGAAAACTGATGAAGAAATCTAACGAAGAAAATAGACGATGAAAATGGCAAAGGAAAGCAACAAGTATATGTGAAAAAGTAAAGAAATGACAAAGGAAACTGTTCCAGAGAAGACCAATAGTGTGTCAATGAATATCGACTTTTCGAATTTCCAAAAAGGGTAGTGCTCAAAAGTTTCGTCTCCGCGAAAAAAAAGTCCCCATGCTATCTCGATTTTTTTAAGATCGACCTTCACCAGGACTTTGGCAATTTTGGGGAGTAAATTGACTTTGAAATGAAGGATTTGAATTAAATTGCTGAAATATTCTGACAATAGTATTAAAACATATTTTATATTTCCGTTACGTTGAAAATTACAAAAAATCAAAAAAAAATTTTTTGTTGAAAATTACAAAAAAATCAAAAAGAAATAGAATTCGAATGGAATATTGAAGATAATAGTATTTGCTACATTTAATATGTAATATGTCCATTTTAGAATCCGGAATAATAAAATCATCTGTATCTCGGTAACGGATTGACGTACAAATAAGTTTAATACATCAAAAACAAAGGTAATTCACTGTACTTTAAAAAAAAAAATATCAATACAACTCATTTGTCTTTTTTACGAATACGAAAATTTTTTGCTTTTTCACTCTTTTTTCTTCTTTATTGGCTCCCATCAAACGCCGTACACCTCCGAAGTCAACTTCCTTGGATACATTTGTTCCACATTTTTGGTCATCTGAGTCGCAGTTGTGGTACCGAGCCGTTTTTCCACTTTGGGTTGGTCTTAAGGACTTCCCAAAATCTCTCGATGGTCCGGAACTGCGGGCAGTTCGGTGGATTTATGTTTTTATCGATGGAAGCGACGTTATTATCGCGGTACCACTGGATGACTTCGCAGCTGTAATGGCAACTCGCAAAATCTGGCCAAAACTTCACGGGACCGTTATGGGCTTTAATGAAAGGTAGCACGCGGTTTTTTAGATAGTTACTTCCTTGTACAGCTTCGCGTCCACCGTCTTATTCGTCACGAACACTTTCGGTCTTTGCTCCGCAGCTGCATATCCCTTGCCAAATCATCCAGTTTTTTTTTGGCAAAGTTGTCCATAAAAGCAAACCTGAAACTTCACAAGAACATCTCCTCGTGCCGTTGCCATCTAGAATTTTTTGGTCAGGAAGCTGTCCGAAATCCATTTTGACGTAGGTTTCATCGTCGATGTGCAGGCATCCTTGGTACTTCGTCAAAAACCTGCTGGTGCAATTTCCGAGCTCGAGTTTTGGTGACGAAACTTTGCTTCAACGTTCTGTTTGGTTGCTTGCTGGCTCGATAAGAACAATATCCTGCTCGCAAACGAATTCTTCGAACGGTACTGCGAGCAGCAGCGTATTTTTGTGCGATTTCATTATCTGATAGTCCAGGGTTTGCTCTGACGGTTCTCAACACCTTCTGGTTCAGCTTGCGGTCATATGTTCCACTACGACGCTTACCTTGAGGCACTCGATCCACGCTCTTTCGCTCCCTGAAACGTTTGAGCACATCATACACGGTTGATTTGGCGATTTTCAACGTTTTTGCGATTTTTATTGCGGACCACGTTGGATTATCAACGTGGGTGTGCAAATTTTTTTCTCTCCTCTCGGCTTCCATCTGGAATAACTTTTGACTCACTGCACGAAACACCGTGAAATTTATACCACAGAAAGTGAGCGCCTAGGTAAACAAACCGCTGTAAAAGAATTCTTGCAGCGGTCACTTTCCGTGCCGCTGCAACACAATAAGTGATTCCGGATTCTAACTGGACAGAACTTTAAAAAAATATTCATCGTTTGTTTGTAAAATTTAGATACTTTAGCTAATCAAAATGGCAGTCGTAAAACTGTCTAGTTGATCAGAGCAAAAATCTCAACAATCAATCAGAAACGATCGAGTTATTTGCGTCCAGTGTTTTAATTTTTCATGACGGTAACAATTTTTAAAATTTCTATTCGGCATGCTACTCTTGCCGTAAGTTTGCTTTTTATTTGCTCTTCGGAATAATATAGAGATCGTTCAAATATCCGAGCCCTGTAAGAAATTGTACAGCATAAGGTATGCGACGAATGAAAAACTAAAACTATTTTAGCCAGCTGCCAATTGGCAAACATTTTGAAAGAAATGTATGAGAAATTCCTTCAAAGCAAACTCTTTAGCTAGGAAAATTGAATTGGTCGTTGGGAAAAGGACGGATTTTTAATCGTTTACATTTGAAGTATTAAAACCTCCTCGCTCTTTTGAAAAAGCAGGTTATTTCATAGTTCCACGTTGCGCCTTATGGAAAGATGGCTACCAACAGGAATCTCGCACAAGCACCTAATTTCGCTCCGTGTTTGAGCCCACCGACTGACTACAAATAAATTACTGGCTTGGTCAACCGACTACATAATCAATGGCTTCCAAGCCAGCGCCTGGTTAGCAACAGCAACAGCCATCAGACAAACCGGGCCTGGGTACTTGCCAAACGCCAGCTCTCAATGCAATGCCGCTCCGCTTCAGCTTCAATACAGCAGTCCAAATATAGTCAGTGCACACCGCCATCAGCTGCCATTCCAATTCTGCTCCGAAATGAAGCCAGTGCACCCTCCAGGGTAATGCTGCCACCAGCTGCCAAACCAGTATTGTGAACACTGCTTCAATGCTGCCGAACGAATGAGAAAATTGTGAAGGTGTGCCCCTTTTCTATCGTTCACTGGTGCATATGAGACCTCCCTTGCTCGCATTTGAAATCTGTGATAGGAAAGTACTGTGCATTTAGTAAATTTAACCTGCAAAATGGAATTATAAGACATCCCCTTTTATTTGCCCTATTTTCAATAGTTTACAATTAATCAAGGATATTTTTTTGAATTGATACGCGGGAAAATTTTCAATCTATTGGTGTAGACATCTTGAAAATCTATCGACGATTGATTGAGTTATTAGCGTTTCATTTATAACGATATTTCGTGACGGTCGCAATTTTCAGATTTTCATTTGACAGTCTACGACAGTCTGGTTCGTCACCAACGGCTTTGCTTTGCAAAGGAAGACGTGATCAGAGATTTTTGGTCTCTGAAATCGATACCAGACCCATTGGGGTGAGATGCTATCCCGTTCATCACTACACCACCGTCGGCGTCAACGAACTGAGAATTGGCAACAATAATTTAAAACAAAAAAACAACTCTTTAGGGACTGCCATGAACCACGTAGACATTTCTGGGGGGAGGGGGGCTTCTGACCAAAGTCTACGCTCCATACAAAATTTAAAAAAAAATGTATGGAGAAAAGTCTACGAGGGGGGAGGGGGGTCTGAGATTTTCAAAAATTAGTCTACGTGGTTTATTAACATTCCCTTACGTAGACTGCCGTATAAACGACTGTGTTAGGAAACTGACGAAGAGAGCTGCCAAAAAGAACTGACCAAGGGAACTGAAAAGGGGTTTTGACATTTGAATCTGACAAAGGGAAAGAGCAAAAGGACTCTATATAGGCAACTAACCAAGGATGCGAACAATGAGAAATAATAACAGGAAACTTACAGAGAGGAATAAAAAACGGAGAGATGATCAACTCGCGCCTGAAAATCTCCTTGATAAGTAAAAAAAAAACAATGAAAACGGACAGAGAAAAGTTGCAAACAGAACTAGCAAAGAATACTGACGAAGTACAAAGAGAACTGGCAACGGTAATCAAAAGTGAAAACTCTCAACGTGACAACGAAAACTGGGAAATGGAATTGGTTGTGGGAACTGAAAACGGGAATTCATATTCGAAGCTGGCGAAATAAACTGACAAGATGATCTAGTTAAGATGTTTTGCATGAAGATATACGGATGAAACTGAGAAATGGTTCACAACAAGAACTTACATACGACGAAAAATTGTAAAAGACAGTAAATTGACATAAAAAAACTGGAAAAGAGAAATAGCAAAGGAAACTATTTCGAAGTTGACCAGTCCGTGACTAACAATCTCATTGATATAGAAAAAAACACAAATAAAGAGAAACTAAAAAGAAAAGTGACAGAAAGAAGTTACGGTGTAAGGCCATTAGGCCTTTAGTATTTTTCGAAATCTTATCTGGCATGAATACAATGAACTTTTATGGGCGATTTATTCTTCTTTAAATGTTGTTGTTCTTTCTAATTAAAGAAAAAGAAGTAAGAACTTAGTATTTTTCAATTTTTTTTGGGAATTGAAGCCATGAGCTTTTTGAGAACCTTTTCCATCTTTGAATCTTGAGCATATCTTTCTTATTGAAAAACTCCCAGTATGAAGTCTTGATGTCTCTGGAAAATAAAACAATCGAACTTCCAAGCGATATTTTTTCTCTTTTCGGAATCATGAGCAGCTCTTCGAATTTCAAAATTTTTACTTTGCTACACAGTTTGAAAGAAACATGTTGAATCCTGTCGAGTAATTAGTACACGACACAGAAGAAGTCTGCACATTGTAGACGAAATATGCGTATGTGTCAAGATAAGCAATAAAGGTAGTTGGAATTAAATGGAAATTACAAATCTTTCTTCTCATTTTCTAGTGAAGAAAGATGTACTTTTCTACGTTATCTGGGAAATACTAGATTTGGCTAAAACTCATGGGATATTTCATATCAATATAAGCCAGATGTCACCTAAATCAGATTTGTTTTATGAAATGTTGCAAAAAATTTCGTTGTTTACGCTTGTTTTAGCTTTTAACCGAATGGGAAATTTTACGTGTCTATTAAAATTCATCATTTATTTCTGTGTAACATGCCTTTTTGAATTACGCTAGAAATTATTGCCTCACTTACACCGGATAAGTACTTCATTATTACGGATAGTCTCAGTTTAAATGAGGCTATTCGCTCCTTGAAGCCGGTAGAGTATTCCTCGTATTTTCTCATGAAAATACACGAGCTTTTGAGTGCTTATTTTATCATCACTTTTGTATGGGTCCCTTCTTATTGTTAGATACCAGGCAATGAGAGAGCGTACTCACGTGCAGAAATGGGTGCTATGGAAGGCGATATTTATGATCGATAAATCTGCCTTCAATGATTTTTTTTTCTCTTCTCGTCAAAAATCACTTGTTACCTGGCAGCGTAAATGGAGTAAAGGAGATTTGGGGGCAATGGCATTCTATCATCCTAAAGGTGTGAAGAAATCTTGGTTTGGGGGTATGATTGTGGGTCCCGACTTCATTCGTGTGAAGTCTCGCCTCATGTCCAATCATTATTTTTTGAACGCTTATCTATACCGTGTTGGGCTGAGTGACAGAAATATCTGTGAATGTGGACAAGGTTACTAGGACCCAGATCAGATTATATAGTCTTGTGCTGAGCATCTGAGCTTTATGATTCCCTTCGCGCTCGAGATAGACAACCTAATGTACCGGTTCGGGATATTTTGGCTCTACGTGATCTAGAGTCCATAAAACTCTTTTATGTGTTTTTGACTAACATCCTTAGATTGTAGTTTTTTTAATTTGAAGATTGAACATAGGTTTTCTCGTAATCTATGAGACAAAAATCAATGAATTGTCATGGGATTTGTTTCGTTGTAACTAAGCAACTTTCTTTTCAATTTCAAAGCTTCCGCTAACATGCCTCTTTGAAGTTTTTTCCATCATTGAAAGTGGAACAGAAAGCGATTCTAAGCAAATCAAACAAATAAATAAAATTATCAGTCACTCAGTTAGCTTAGGGACCTATTCGGCCTAATAATCCATTCGGCCAATGTAACCAATGTCCTTCTGAAGTTTATCAATATCATATTTATGAAAAATCATGAAGATAGAGCTGCTGCACGGCATGTTTTCGAGTAAAACCGTAAATGTCCTCTACTACAGGTTTCCCCGGGGACGTTCCGGTGGTTCCGAGAGTGGCCAATGTAACCAATGTCCTTCTGAAGTTTATCAATATCATATTTATGAAAATCATCAAGATAGAGCTGCTGCACGCCATCTGAATCAAGTCAATATTGATCTGAGTTACTCCACACTTGATGAAACTAATCTCACCTAAGTAGAGCTCATGGTGTGCCTTTAAAAATCAATGATTTTACTTTGTTTTTTTATTTCAAAGTTGTCTTCTGTTTGCTTTCAGCGCATCAAAAGACAACACTATAGGTTTGTTGAATTTGTTGTTATCATGTGTCAAACAAATGTTATTCTCGTTTTACTTAAAACAAAATACACCCTTTTGAAATGTTTCTAGTGTTCAAATCAAGACCATTGAGAACGTCCTTTCATTCAATCATTCAAAACAAATGCATTGGTCGAAAACATCGTTGACCTAAAACAAAACAAAACAAAACAATCAAAATTCACGGGCCCAATTTCAAACCGATCAATTTCGTCGGAAAAAATGATCTATTTTTAAAAACCGATTAAACTTTCTCCTTCATCGAAAGCGGTTTTCCATTTGCATGAACACGAATGACGCACGCTTCGATTGATGATAACGGAGCCCGCTCTCCAGCAATGGCTCATTCATTCCATTGATATATATATTTATTTACACCTTTGTAATGGAAGATCAATTTAACCGAAAAATTGCAACCATTTTTAGATCATGTACGTACGTGGGTACCGTACCGTTGTACAGATCGGCTTTCGGATTCCGTTTCTTTTGTTTTTGCTTGACTTCTTTGCGGAATGATCTTATTTTAGGTTTTCTTCGTCTCATGACGCACTCTACTCTGCGATGCCGGCTGACTGCAAAAGACGCACCGGCTCCACCTACGTCAGAATCGCACAATTTGGCGACCGAAGCCAAGTGCGGCCACAGACAACAGAACTGTATTCAGCATCGATTTGGGGTCGAATGTGACAACTAATCAAATTTGTGAAAATTAGATCCGCTTGTCTATGCAATTTTACCTCAAGAATCGGCGTCTCTTGGGAGGTACCGCCATCAACACACGATCGCTTCTCACCCCGATCAAATGACCATCAGTCAGCGAATACCTCTTACCTGCAGTGGAGTAAAAATACCTTTATTGTTAGCGGGAAAATCTCCGCCCAAAAATATGATGTGGTGTAGGATAGCAGATTGGTTTCCAATTTCTTCCTGTTGACTGACAGCACAGAGCTTTCGCATTTCTATTGAAATTTGAACAACGCAGCATGCGGATGTTTCACCGAAAATAGACTACACGCACAAACGTCATTCACATGAGGGTGGATTCGCAATAAACAACGGAAGCAAAATACGTACTCGGGATAATTTGTTTACCATCAAAGCAGCTTGTGCGCGGTGCGTTCCATGTCGGGATTAAATTCCGTTAGAAAATGGAATACTGTGAGTTGTAATGGCGGTTTGACATAGCCAGGATGTGTGTGTGTTATGTATGATTTTATGGATATTAGAGTGCCCAGAAAAAATGAACTACTCCGCATCGTAAAAACACGTTTTCGCCATGATATCCTCGGCCTCTGATTCAAATTTGAGCCAAATCGGTCAATATTTACCCACTTCCAAATCGGGTTGACTTTTGTATGGGAAAAAATCATCAAAAGCGGTTTCAATGTTTTACCGCTCGGTGGCGCTGTAGCTCCTGATAGGAAATTCTATTACCGCTAATAAGTCTTCTGGGTTTACTCAAATCATCTTGCAGTCTCCAACAAAGTTGTTTGGTTGTTTATTGTGTGAACACTTACAACGTCACCTAGTGGCATAAAACAAAAACCGTAGTCTTTTTCCGTACATTTTGATGATTTTCCCCACACAGACATCAATTCGCTTGGGAAATGGCTAAATGTTGACCGATGTGGCTCAAATTCGAACCATACGATAAGGGTGACATGGGGGACAATTGACAAAATTTCCCTGAATTCTGGGCACCCTCATTGTGATGGGTAGGAATTTTTAAACGATGAAACGATAGCTTTCACAACTGTGGAAATAATTTTTCGGCTCGATATTAATCACGTAGCGGAATTAAATTGAAATTTTAAGTAGTTCACAAGAATCTAATAGAATCGTTCAAAGAAGATTTCTTAGAAAATTTTCCGGAAATTTCCACAAAACTTTTAGTGGAAATGTACTGAAGTTGAAAAAAATCACTGTTAATGTAAGCAACTTTCAGACAAGCTCACAGGAATGCATAAAAAGTACTGAAAGAATTCAGAACTTCGAGAAAAAAAAAATCAGAGTTGGAAAGCTCTCAGGGAACTTAAGAAATATATATTTCACAATTATTGATGAAAAACATAAAAGAATACCAGGAATTCGTTGAAAAGTTCACTGCTTCCAAAAATAGTTTACTTTAAACTGTTAAAAATTTTTACCAACAACTTCTCGAAACACTAAAAAGTCTTGGGAGAAAAAAACTCCAAAGAAGTTTTAAAATAAATTACAAAACCCTGTACACTTATTGATAGATTCATAGGGCACATCTTTAAAAAGAGATACTATGAACCAATAAACAAATTTAAAAAAAACTGCAATTGCTGGGAATTTACGGATACGAATAACCTTTTTTTCTTTACGTTATTTAAATTTAATAATTGTTGTTACGGTGGGCAAAGACCCGATTAAATTTCTGCCTCGGCTTCATAACTCTTTTAATAGGATTAGATAACATCCCGCCTTAGTCGCTTGTGGTACGGGGGTTAGGTGTTGACCGTACTTCTTAGGTAAAAGCTACGGACTTACCGTTGGTACGTATCTCGACTAGTACTCCACTATTCTTGATTCGGGTTGGGTTTATGATCCCGGCGATTAGGGACTCCTTGTATTGTGAGTTGAAAAAGGTCCTGGAACTCTTGCACTATAGTCAGTTACGTTATCATATATCTAGGGCTCCGATAGGCTTGACTTGTGTTTTGGCAGGCGACTTAGGGTCCTCCTCATACTTAGTTGGAAAAGCTCTGGGACACTTGCGCAGTTATAGTCATGTTACGGTCTCGATCTGGGACCCCTATTCTTGTTCGGTTGGTTTGGATCCAGACCATTAAGGTCTCCTGGTACTTATGGTTACTTGCCAGCTCCTGCCGTGGGTTTTCATGATCAATAGGCGATTTTTGTACAATAGCTGGGACTCCCAGGTTGAGTTCGTACTAATTGTTGTAGGGATCAACCCCTATTTTCTATTCCCTAATCTGAGTTTCTGTATTGTCCTGGGACTTTTCACAGTTTGGAACTCAATTTTTGATAATTGAGATAACTATTCTCCTATTTTTTCATATAAAGGGGAGGCATTGCGCCCCGTTCGCTTGCCGCTCGGTCTCTTCATTCAGGGAGATAACTGTTATGATAGTTCCCGTTTGTTTTGTTCATTTCTCCACCGACCTTCTTCTTTAATATCATAGGGTTTGGACCAACTTTTTTTTTTTTGGTGGACCATTTTTTTCTTGATAGCTCGCGAACTCGCGGGGGACGCTGCTGTTTATAGCTGTCAATTATTTTAACTCGTTCCGTATTAGTGGGGGGTAGGTATGAAATCTGTTTGGGGAGTGAATATGGAGGGGAACGGGACTTGGTGAGACGCGGGGGGAGCCCGCTCGAGTAGATCGCTACTATCTATTTCCTAATCCCACTTCGCGCTAGATATTGGACATTCTAGGTGGAGCGATGAGTGCCTTGGGCGCATGCGAAGGAAGTCGACTCCTTGCGCCCTTGATAGGGGACTGCCTTTGTAAACAACACTTTGTCTGGTTATCGAAGTTGAAACTCCTTCTGAATATAGCGGGGTAAAGCTTCTCTTTTAGAGGCTTAATTTGTATTGAGACCTTTGGGGGCCCATGTAAAAGCGATCGTATAATGTTGGGGTTGATTACGGCCCGTGGGAAGACAGCCCGTGTAGTATAAAGACGGTTTGTCGTATGGGTGCTCTTTATTGGGAGGCGGGGGGGGGCGTAGCGATACAGGGGACATTTCACTCACTCTCGATATATTTTCGTTGGGTGGACCGGAATTAAATTCGGGGGGACGTTTGGACGGGGACGATGGCGGGGCGGTAGGTTTGGGGCGTTTGGGTGGTAACTTTTGTGGGGAACCTGTTGACCTCAAGGCGGTGGGTGGGATGGGACTAGGGGTCGCTTGGGCTCTCTGGCTGATAAATTAGGGGGCCCGGCGCATGTTTTTTAAATGGGGGGTTTTTGACGGAAGGGGGGGGTGGAATGAGGAGCCGGTTCTGGGTACGAATCATTCACTTACTCGTGGGCGACAGATAGGGGGGGCGTCGTGGGGTGCCGTACTACAAGGGGACGGGGGGGCTTGGGGAGGCGCGAAGGCCCGCCTTGTGCCAGGGAACGAGTAGGGTGGGGTGTTTTTGGGGGCCCTTGGCTGGTTTTGCTAACGCGGCTCATAGGGGGTGAAGGAAAGTGGGGTGTGCGTGGAGGAATAGTGCTAGGCTACACCGGCTTTGGGGGACGGGCGCTTTCTTTCCGCCGTATAATAGCCTGCAGTATCACTTCCGCCCATCGGACACGGAACGATACGCACGGTACCACTTAGTTGGGGGGCGGCCGCTTTGTGGTGGGATGTGGTTGTATTACTTTGGGGGCCGGCCTCGATGCCCTTGCGCGGGATCCCTGGGGGCATAGATGATGATATTATTGTATCGGGATATGAAGCTGTTTTTCGGGTATGTTCCGCTTTAACATCTATGAATGTGACACTACGCGGTGACGTGTGAAGTTTGAGTATGGGGGGTTATGCGGAAGTTCGGGTGGTTGAATGGGCTATGGGTGGGAGGCGTACCTTCTAACCCCGGATTAGCTTTTTGAGTAGCAATATGACGTTGGGGTCTACCATAAACCGCTAGGCTGGGGAGATGTACACACATCCATTTTTTCTTGATATCTTCCTCTATTTACTTCCTTAGGAGCTTTGGGCCTGCTTAGAGGCCCAGTACTTTTCAATTGTAGGTGGTGCGTGGGGGTGAGCTTGGGAATGACCTCTTTGACCACTCCAAACCTCTTTGAGAAGGCGGGCCGGCCGAACGTAGGACCATCGTGTGACCTCGGGGGTAGACGCTTTTGGACATTCCTTAGGTTCACCCTCCCAAGCCGTCGGTATGTACGCCGTAAGGGTGCGTATTAGTGGGGAGGCACCCATTGTCCTTCTGCTTCGCTAGGTGGGGGAGTGGGGTGTCCCAGGGGTGGGAAGTAGCGCTGTACACATCGCGGTTGTGTAAAAAAACGCTGTAACGCAATAACATAGGGGCATGGGGCGGCTTGATTCGGAAAGTAGCATGCTGAACTTACCCTACGATGGGTATTCTTTAACGGTTTATAAATTCGACACCTGGATCCCGATGTATAATAATTTGATAGTTTTCTTCCCTGGGGGGCCAGTCCTTTACTGGGGACGCGCGCGACATAATATAATTGTTATATCATTTAATTATACATCCCTTCACTATTTTTTAATGTTATTTGCTCGCTTTGCGTTGAGTTTTGGCCCACCTAACTCGTTATGTATTTGAAAGATGGGATGGTTTTTTACATTTTTTTTTAAGTGGATAAACTACAAATTCTAAAAATTCTTCGCAAGTTAACCCTAACATTGTTTAGACCTACTTCTATTTACAGACATGATCATTAGGGCCCAGTAGGAAAAAGATATCGGATTATGTCATTCATTTTTAATTTTTTGTGTTTTGTATTTATTGAGTTTCCGTTTTTGGGCGTAATCATATCAATGGTAGCTATTTTCTTTGTATCGGGGGGCCAATTTGACTTGGAACCATTCTGGGCATTGTGAAACTCAAGTATATCGGACTTCGATTTATGGTAAATGTAATGATTATGGAAATAATACTCCACTTAACTAGAGAAAAATGCCGAGCAAATTTTGCTTCCAAAAAACGCCATGTTCAACCTTCTGTAACTTTGTCAATTATCAATATTTTTGGCTGAAAATTTGACAACACTATAACCAATGTATAGACCTTATGTGACCAAAATTCGCCTCGGCTTTTTTTTTGCACCGATATTTCAGCATGGTCAATATCGGGTGAAAAAGGGAAATACTCATGTTGGTGCGTCAACTTTGACGCCAGCTGTAGTCCAAACCACTTGATGGAAACAGTTCAAATTTTGTCCACATTATTTTCTATATTTTTTTAGGCTATGGTGACATTTTTAATATGCTACCTAAATTTTTCACAGAAATACGGATTTTTGAAATTGGTATGTCCAAAAACGACTTTTTTCACATATGTTATGAAAACTTCAAATTTATAAACCTTATCAACATGAAATTTTGGTCACATAAGGTCTATACATTGGTTATAGTGTTGTCAAATTTTCAGCCAAAAATATTGATAATTGACAAAGTTACAGAAGGTTGAACATGGCGTTTTTTGGAAGCAAAATTTTGCTCGGCTTTTTTTTGCTACTGAGTGTAAGGGCGAAATTGTTGAATGTGGCTAAATCAACTGTTACCAATGTATTAAAAGTGTTCGGTGAACGTTTGTCGACAGCCATAAAAGCTGGATCGGGGGGAAATCGAAAGCCGGAGGCCACAGCGACAACAAAAAGAGTTGCCCGCTGTTTCGAGCGAAACCCCAACCTCTTCGTCCGAGATGTCGCAAATAAGCTGGGAGTGGCGCCTTCAACCATGGATAGAGCTAAAAAATGAGCTGGACTGTCGACTTACAAGAAAGTGGTGACTCCAAATCGTGGCGATAAATAAAGCACGGCGGCCAAAGCATGATCGAGAAAGTTGTACGCGACGATGCTGACGAAGTTCGATTGCGTGGTACAGGACGATGAAACTTACGTCAAGGCAGATTTTAAACAGCTTCCTGGACAGGAATTTTATACGGCAACCGGACGGGGAAAGGTGCCAGATATTTTCAAGCACATTAAAGTGTCAAAGTTCGGGAAGAAATATTAGATGTGGCAGGCCATCTGTACCTGTGGTTTGAAGAGCAACGTTTACATTGCGACCGGAACCGTCAATCAGGAAATTTATCTGAGCGAGTACCTACAAAAACGTCTACTGCCTTTCCTGAAGCGACACAACTGTTCCGTTCTATTTTGGCCGGATTTGGCATCTTGCCATTACGGAAAAAAGGCCATGGAGTGGTATGCTGCCAACAACGTTTAAGTGATGGGCATCAAGGACAAGAACCCTCCCAACACGCCAGAGGTCCGCCCAATCGAACAATATTGGGCCATCGTCAAGCGGAACCTTAAGAAGACTCAAAAAACTGTTGTGAACGAGAAATAGTTCAAGGCAAACTGGCGTTCTTCGACGAATAAAGTGGACAAGGAAACTGTACAAAATCTTATGTCAGGTGTTAAACGAAAGACCCGGCAATTCGCATTCGGTAAAAAGGAAGCTTAGCTGAATTATGTATTAACTGAACTTGAAAAAGGAAAAGAATTTGACTTATTAATAAAAACTTTGATCGACTCACACAGATTACTGTTTGACCTAATTTTGATCGGAACACCCTCTATGTGCGGTTACATATGGTTTTCAAGCGTACACATTTAAAGTATCTGTCTGGCATGGAGTTAATTTTTTTAGCCTTATTTCAAAAATCTATGTGCGTGACATATATAAATGTTTAGAGGATTTTCTGTATTGTACGAAGCTTATGACACGTTCTTCGGGAACATAGAGAAAATTTCGAGGAGGCTTAGGATTAATTTGAAAATTTAAGGCATGTTCCTATAAAATTCAGGACATGCGGCTAGAATACTTAGAGCAATTTCAAGTTCTGAGAAAACTGGGAATCTTCCTAGTTGTATATACTGCGAAAATTTAAAGTAAGTACTGAGAAAACTTTTAGCAAGTCTAGGGAATAGCTACTTTCAAAAGAGCCTCGAGCAAGATCTCAGAGGACACACGACATATTTCTAGAGTTTTTACGGCAAATTGTCATTAAACCTCTAAATTAAATTTTGGTCTACCTACTAAGGGAACTTGTGGCAAGTTCAATAGAAACTTAGGAGATTGTACTCGAAAAAAATGGAACAGACAAAAATGATCATCATTCATTTAAGTAAGATATTTTAGAAACTCTCAGGGAATAAATTTAAAAAAATATTAGCTATGTTTTTGCAAAGTTGGTTTATTCTACCTCCTCTCCTAGGCCAAATGCCCGAAACTTGGCCTTAACGCTACCCATCAAATCCTGTGCAATACTTGCGCCATCTTTCTTACACACTTTCACCCACTCTTTCTTGAAATCCTTCTCGTTTTTTGAAGATGTTCCCCGTTTTTGAAGACCATCCTTGTTTTCCGGAGCTTGCCCTTCATAAGCGCCCAGAATTTTTGTATTAAGCGAAGCTCTGGCGAGTTGGGCGGATTTGCCTCCTTCTTCACAAAAACAATATCGTTGGCTTCGTACCACTCCATCATCGTTTTCGCGTAATGGCACGATGCCAGATCCGGCCAAAACAGAGTGTCAACTTCGTGGGACCGGAGGAAGTACAGCAGGCGCTTCTTCTTTATATATTTGGCGATTGATGGTACGGCTTGCTGAATTTTCCGCATCCACAGATTGCCTGCCACATCAATTTTCCACGAACGCACCCATATTTTTTTGTCGAAGCACTTCTTGCTTGGAAGCCACCTCGATAACCACTTGACAGATTCTGACATGTAAACATGTATACGATACACTCTAAACTAGCCGAGTATTAGTTCACGACACTGAAGAAGTCTGCACATTGTAGACGAAATAGGCGTATCTGTCAAGATAAGCAATAAAGGTAGTTGGAATTAAATGTAAATTACTAATCTTTCTTCTCATTTCTAGTTACACAGAAACAAATTATGAAATTTAATAGGCGCGTAAAATCTCCCCTCGTTTAATTCCCAGCCGATGGAGGCGTAAACATCGAAATTGTTTGCCATCTTTTATGCGCCATACAACAATGTTTGCAATCTTTTATACAACAGGCTAGTTTCAGGCGTTATCTGGCTTAAATTTACATGAAGTATCCCATCATTTTCTGCCAAATCTAGCATTGCCTTTATGTGCATTAAATTACGCAGAAAATTGATGTTTTTGGAGGCGAATTAGCTTCATGAAAAAAGAAATTCAAAGTTAAGCTTTGAAGATAAAATTTTGAATTCAATAGATTTCAACATTTTTGAAACTTATACAAATTTTGGAAAACATTATAGCTGCAAAAAATGAAATACGTCAAACTTGTAGCCTACCACAGTTTATTTTTGTATTTTCACTAAAAAAAACAGCTATGCGTCATGTGGTGCTGGATATCGATTCCTAAAGTTGTGGGTTGCATAAACAAAATTGACCAACAATAGCAATCCATTCATAAACAGTCAAATTATGGCTATTCGTCAACGAAACAACGTCAGAAATAATTCCTTGCCGAACCAGTAGTAACGTATTCGTTTCCCGACCGACGTCAGCGAAACAGGCGTTTGCCTATCTTGGGATTCATTTTCCGACTAAACCTTACAAAAAAATTGCCCTGCTGTACTATCACCTCGACGATACCCCAAGGATAGGGAAGATGGCGTGTGAGTCGTTTCTAACGCAAACGGAGAAAAGGCACGATTCATAAAAAATGTAAACGCCAATCTAGACTGGCGCTCTTCGTAATAGCATTTGCTCGCTACTGGTGCTGTTTATTTCTATCGAATAGTTGGTGATTTTGGAGATAAGCTAGCTTCATAACTCTTGCAACACACATCAATATAAAACAGTTGAAATAATTTGCTACAACCAATTCAGACGGTTGCGTTTTGCTTGGGAAGAAAATTTGTTTTAAATCAGATGTTTGAGATAATTTGTCTCTAAGACTGAAGCATGTACAACTGGCAACACTGCTCGCTTCTGTCATCATTAATCGCTCGACAACACGTCAACTCCCGAAGGGATACTCTTTTCCGGTATTGCCATCGTACTGTGCTGCTTTCATTAATGATAAGACGCTGTAGTTGGAGGCCACGTGTATTGGCTGTATTCTTTGTGTCACTGGCGGCTTGTTCACCGATTATGTGTAATGAACATAGATATGCAAGTGGTTCCCAAACTTTTGTCAATTGTGATACCCATGGTAAGATAGCATTGAACATTGAAAAATCGTTGATAAGACATGCTTTTCATTTAAATAACTCCCAGCGTAGAGGGGATCGGATAATCACGTATTGGTACCGTTAACGGAAACACACAGGATTGGCCTTGCTTTTGTTTGGACAATGTTTTGATCGAACAAATTGGAAAATTTAAACTAACACTTCATTTGGTCTTTTTTTTTTAAATAAAAAAAATTATAATAAAAACTGAAAAACTTTTTCAAACTATCATCAGTCAACGTGATCAAGTTCCTCTAAATTCCACTAAGAAATGCTTATTCTTTGACAGATAGGCCTATTTCGTCTGCGACTTACAGACTTCTTCAGTGTCGAGTGCTCGAATGTTTTGATGGAAATTCACGTTTGTGAGGGTTCGAGCTCTTAGGTTGTGTAAATTTTTTTGATTCGAAGCTTAAAAATGGGTGGATATAAACATATATACATTTCACTCGTAAAATACACGACGATTATTATTCAATTCTTTATTCTTATGCGTGGCCAAAATAGGAATTTTTGGACAAGGTTGATACACTTACTCTACACAATTTAAAAGAACCTTGTGCTTTTCTTCGTTATCTAATACACTTATTTGGATTGCTAGGTTTGGCATAAATTTGTGGAAAAGTTCATGTAAATTTACGCCACATACATCCTAAATAATGTCTGTTGTATGAAAGATTGCAAACAATGTCGTTGTTTACGCTAGCTTTGGCTTTCAATTGAACGAGGGATAATTTTACGGGTTCTTGAAAATTTATCATAAAAAGGCTCATACATCTAATCGATTAGAACGTTTTAATGATCGTTTTGGAAAAACATGCGCCCTTTGTTTGCTACCTTTCCCTATCCCAGGCGCCGCAATCGAATACAATCTTAAAATTAAAAAAGAAAAACAACCCATGACCCGCGTCCCATTGATTGGGAAATGCTGAAAACTCCTTATAAGCCCCAAACATCACCTCAATTTTTTTTCAGAATGTAAACACCAACAAATGCGTCACTATCTGGAGTTTTATTTTGGGTGCCCTTACATTCGATCTTCATGTTCTCGTAAACACGCAACTGTGCCGGTTGATGCCAATAAAAAAGGTAGATTAACTGAGGGCTATTTTCGGAGCCTTGCGGTGAAGTCATTGATGTTAGCGAAGGGGCCGAAAGAGGCGTTGGGTGGTGACGTCAAGCTGCAGCCCAAAGCTCAGAAAAAAAAAGCTGATTTGCTGCTATATCTGAATTTCGGCTCGAGCACGAATGCCGCAAAACGATGACGTTGGTGGGTTGGTGAATAAATGATACATTCTTACATGTAGGTGGAATGTTGCTGTTACTCCTTTCGATAGATTTCTGCGTCAATTTTGCGTCACGCTGTACTGTTATCGTGTATTTAATTATGTCAAATACATCGGGTCGTAAAACCGTGGAACATATTTCAAGTGTCAAGATCGTAAATTTTCTTCTCACGTCAAATGGTAGGGAAGATGTACCTATATTAATCTCATCACTTTGCAATTCATCCTACTTGAAATAAAACGATATACCCATGACAGGATTAGTTAGTAATGTTTGTTGTAGTTATTTAACGTAAGTAAACATTATTAGAAAACGAAACCGATCCTTCAACTGCCCAATTGTTTGATTCATTGTAGAATGAATAAAGGAACAATGAGATTAATATGGGGGCAGTTACCCTAGTTGTCGTTTCCTTTTGTTACTTGAAAAAAAAAATGCTGAATTTTACTGTGCATGTTGGCATAAACAACTTTAATTGTCTTTTTTGAAAGGATGTAGGGGAAATGGTGACTTCGGCAGTGTTGCCTATTCTCGGCAACCGATTTTCAAACCTCTAATTCTATATATTCTTCTATCAAAGCATTTCACTGAATATATTCATATAATCACTTGATTATTAAGCTTTAGTTTGATTATTGCAAAGTAGACCCATGCGTTAAGCAATCCTTTAAACAAACGGCAGAAAAAGGGGGGGAGAGGGGGCCGGTTACTTCTTTTACACGGGAACGCGTTGGGGGTAGGACTTTAAATTAGGACCGTAAAAATCGAAACCGTAAAGATTGCTTATGGGATTTCACTAATTCACTAATTGGGGAAAATGAATGAGGTCTCTCAGGTTCAGTGATAAAAGTCGCAGTGGTACGGGGTAACCAGCTGTCCGGTAGGGGCCCAGGTAATGGGGGGGTGCAGGGGACCCCGGCGGCCGACGGTATTTGTTTTTGCCGCGCGGGGGGTGTATAAATACTTTCGGGTAGGGCGCCGGACCCGCGGGCCCGCCGCCGGGGGCCGAGGGGCGGACCAGGGCGCCGCCTAGTGTTTCCGACCGATTGTTGCGCAATGTACGATGGGAGGTCCCCAGCAGGGGCAAGTTGCGTGGTTCATTCCACAATGCCCGTTCCGTCCCGTTAATTAGGACTGTAACCCTAGCGCTTTATTCTGGTTATAATATGGGCTGGGAAAGAATTATTTCATGTCAGGGGGGACCGGCGGACCGTCCGGTTTATTGAACATATTGTCTCGGCCGACGGAAGTTTTTCAGCGCAGTAGTACTTATTACCTTATTAACGCTCCGGGGGCCGCGTACACAGAGTTCATGAACGGCCAGGCGACCGCCCCGGCGGGCCCGCGCTCATGATCAATCCACTTGTCGGGCGCTTGTACCTGCGGGTTTCGGAACATTCGAGCGCTTTAGAGCCCCCCGACGCCGATTTGGAAGACGGGGACGGGCCGGGCGCCGCGCCGTCCGAACGAGTCGTCCACCTTCCGTTCAAAGATTCCAAGGGCGCGTTGGTCCTCCGCACTAGCAATGTCCATGTTTCGTGGCCGTAGAGAACTTTTACCGGTCTAATTAATGTCTTGTAGATGGTAACTTTGTGTTCCTTTGTTCGATCTTTCCTTCCGGTCCAAGTAGCCTTGCCCCTATCTTTGTATTTCTCTGCTGGTGTCTTACCGTCATGCTGCTTGTAGTTTTTTTTTCGTCTACTACCTCGATTTCATCACCGTCGTGCTGGAGGTAAATTTTTTCCCCCGTCCTGCGGCTAAGCTTAAGTGCTGCATGCTCGATATAAGTTTCAATTGTCCAATGTACTACTGTATCAACGTCGTCGGCGAAGCCAAATAGTTGGACAGACTTCCCCGTTACGTGTCTTTCCATCTTATTGTTTAACGATTGGTTTTTTTGTATGACCACCTCTAGGAAGGACTTGACACTAGCACAAATTTGCCGAAGAGAATAACGAACTCATTAATCACACTTTCGTTTTCTTAAAATAAACAATAACCTCATATCCTAGGTAGTAGCGCCACGTAGGGAGGAGTGAATTCCGAACGTATGTGATCATCATCCGGATGGACTTGGTCACTAGAACGAATTTACTTAAGAAAGTAATATCGTGATTTGTAAGGCTCTCGAGATACAGAATAATCAAATTGAAACATCATATGCACACTAGCGCCGTGTAGTGAGAGAATTTCAAAAATATGTGACTATCATCCGAAAGGGCTTGGCCACTAGTACAAGTTTGCTGAAGAACGTCTTGCTCACAATAGTGAGGCGCGCGATATAGCGCACTCACAAAGCGAAAGTACACACTCTCGCGGTGCGACATTTGTGTCCCCATCTCGAGGAAGGGTGTGGACACGAGGACAATTTCTCAGACGACTGTTTCGCTTTAGGGGGGGCGGTCGTGGAGACATAGAATGATGCTACTTACCACTTCTTCCCCCATCGCACCACAGTCCTCATTTGTAGCTCGTCAATAGTACGGCTCTTGCAGTGGTGAACCCCACTACTCAAGCGGCCAATAACGCAACAGTTTTGTTGCTCCACCCTCGTACAATTCTTCTGCTGACGATAGTTCTTGTTCACTTGTTGTAACTAATATAATAGTCCTTTCCCCCCATTAGTGGTGATACCATTATCTGCGGGGTGGTATCGTTCCTTTTTGCCCGGCTCGAACGAACGCAACCGTATTAGAGCCGTTAAAGAACGAAACCGAAAAGATCGGTACCCGACTGTATTTTTACACAAGCAGTTCAAATGGATAGCCGAATAAAAAAGGGGCTGCCGATAATACTCACTTGAAAATTTCGGCGCTTTCTAAAATCAAGTTCAAGCCGTTCTGGATAGTTCTATCGATTGTAGCAGATAGAGGATCACGAAGCAAACAAATGAAGTAAGCAAATACGTCAGATGTGTGCACGGCGCAGCAAAATAACTCCTAAAAGGGTGGACTCTCCTTGGCTTGCCTGAATGGGCAAATCCCCCTAGATTCTGAATACTACAAAGAAATTAAATTTTATTCTATACAGTTGGTTTCCAGTTTTTGGCAATCTTGCCTTTACAATTCCACAAATTTTAATAATAATAAATATGATTATCCAAGGAAGTCAGAAGCTCCATTGTTATGCGGAGAATCTACGAAAAATATAAAGTTTTGGGTTACCTTTGACACCGCGAAAAACGTGTTGCCAAAATCGGCAACTTACTGTGTGACGAAATCGATCGTATGTTCTTCAAAACAATCTGTTGTTTTCTGCGAAAACGAAATTGTTTTGTAGTGCGTAAGAAGCTAGTTTTGAGTAAAACTACAACTTTAAGGGTGTCCCACATCAAATTGCATCACCGAAAAAACTCGAAATGTAATTCGAAACTATCGTGTTTTCAACAACCAGTTCAATGGATCAAAGGAATGTTCTAGGGTTTCATTGGGATGCACGTTAAATCGCCGAAAATATTTCATACTCGAGTTAAATCCTGTGCTGCTCGGACATAACTAAAAATAATTGAGCACAGGGATGTAATTTTGGCCTATAGTTCGCAGTTTTAAGGCCCTATCGTATCGTTGGTCGGATGAAAAAAAAATCGTTATTGTTTTTGTATTGTAGAAAACATGTAGATTGACATCAAGAAATCATTGGGCCATGAACCAAGTAAAAATTCGAGGGAAATAGTTTTTACCAAATTTTCCCTGGAACCGAAATTATACATGTGTATCGATGACAGATAACAAAGCCATCCTCCAATATGAAAAAAAAAAAAAAGTGAGGACAGGTGATTTTTCTCAATATGCATAATCCTAGATCCATAGAACCAAATTACCTCCATTCCCACTATATGGGCCACCCCTCAGAAAAACGATTAAATATGAGACTTCGTGCATTTAGGGAGAAAAATACGCTAAGGTTTTTTCACACCGTTTTTTTTTTTGCACGGTTTTTTCCAATCCGTGTAAAAAACCGTGCTAATTCCGAAATCCATGTAAAAAAAACTGCGATAACATGCTAAGTCTTTTGCAATGAAAAACACTAAGAAGATTTTGGGGGCATTTGTTGAAAATGCTAAATTTTGCATGCTCACTAGCGCAACGTAGCGGGGTAACTCCAAACAAAATCATTTGAATGCCCTTGACCTTCTGAACATCTTTGCCGACGACTAGAACTTTCCATCTTATCAGAATCACGAAATAGAACAAGTTGAAAATGCTCAATTTTGCATGCTCACTAGCGCCACGTCGCAGTAAAATTCCGAACAAAACGGTCCATCTCTTGAATGCCCTTGACCTTCTGAACAACTTTGCTGAAGACCGAACCTTTGCAGATATTAAAAGTCTCGAGGTAGACCATCATTAATGTATCTGTATTATCCCCACTCCGGTCCTATTTTGTGTTCTGGCCCTGGAGCCCTCGCTCGTCTCTTGGACCTTGTTGGGCTATCCATTCCACTGTTCACAAAATCTTCTAAGTTTTTTCATTGGAAAAGACTTAGCATCTTATCGCATTTTTTTACACGGATTCCGGAATTAACGCGGTTTTTTTTACACGGTTTTTTTTTAACACGGTACGTAACCCCGTACCCGGTTTTACGGTACGTAAAACCTTAGTGTATATTTTGACCTCAATCGATCGACAATACCTGTGTGCTTTACTGATCAGTTTATTTGTGTGTAAGCCTTTGATGTTACAAAGAAATAGGCGTTTCTCGGCAACTATTGGACCCATTTGCCTGAAACAAACGCCAAATGGAAGGTATACTAGTCCCATTGAACGCTATTGAATGTTTTTTTGGAGTCAAACCAATTATAGTGTGTTGGGTGTGTAAATAGGTTTTTTTTTGTTCGAATAATTTTGTATGAAATATGCATTGATATAAAGGAATTAATAAAGACGATAAAAGAAAAACTAAAAAAAAATTCAATGGAACAAATTCTCCATACCGCCTACGTTTATTAAGGCGTTATATACCTTTTTCATTTTCAAAAAATCGAAACAAATTTTATTGCTTTATCTTGAAGAACAACTCCTTGAGAACATTTTCCTAAATTTTCATAAAGATTTGAGCAGTAGAAAGGAAATTACAGCGCTCCTAGCCGCGCGCCTCGTCCCGGCCCCAAATCGGAGCGGCCGGACTTTAAACGCGAATATCTCGAAATGGTGTTTTTGCTAAATGACTTTGCGGTGATATGGATTGGCAAAAAACTACTGAACCGATTTTCTTCAAATTGTTTTTAAAATGTTCGTAATGAATTTTGTGTGTGCTTGAACGATCCATTTTTCATGCACAAATTTTTATTTCGCCGAAATTATTTTTTTAGTAAAACCTCTAGCGACCGAAAAATTAAATGTTTGCATAAAACGTTCCTTTAAAACGTACTTTAAACTAATGATTTTTTTTTATTTTTATGGTTTCAGTTGACCTGTTCGACCTGGGGAGTTATCACCGCAAGGCTCTTCCAAAAAAAGGCGTTTAAAGGAAACAGCCACCCCTTAAAAACTATTTAACATTTTTTTCACAAATTTTTGCATAAACATTGTCAACAGACTGTACGGTCAGAAAATAAAATCATTCATGTAATAAAAAGATGGCTACATACCTAAAAAAAAAATCCAAACTTTCTTATTTTTTTTCGACAAAAAAGGTATCCAACCTATTAAGCCTTCTACAAAAAGCGTCGACGTCTGACTGATCAGTCTTATAGCAGTTTGCCGAAACCTTAGGCATGGCCGATGCAAAGATGGATGTCAATATGTTCTTCAGCTGTTTCTTGGCCCTGGCGATCAGCTGCTCCTCCGTTTTGGCCACGAAATTATTAGAGTAGATCCTCCGCTTGAGGTCCGCCCAAGTTGGAACTTCGTACTGTATACCTCCCCGTTCACCACAAGCCCCGAAGAAAAGAACCCCCACTTTGAATTCCCTGCTCGGGAACTTGGTGTGGAGATATATTTGAAGTCAACACTTACCTCTTTGATAGGGGACGGTAAGTACTCGATCCCCTGCTATTCGTTGCCGTCCAGCGTCAAGTGGGTCTCGTCATCCATTATGACCAAGACGTCGCGCTTCGCCGGAAAGAAGATGTTTTTCATCAGCACTTTCAGCCGCTCCTTCTGGGTGATTACCTTGTGCTCACCCACGGCCGGCCCCGGTTGATGCTTCCGTATAACGTTGTTTTTCTTGACCACGTACGTCTTCACCGTTTGGCCGGTTCCGTGCCATCGAACGTAGTTCTTCTTCTTCTTTTTAGAGCAAAAAATTCCTAGACCAGACCGGCATCGAACCCAGCCACCCCCAGCATGGTGTTGCTTTGTAGCCGCGCCTTTACCGACTGAGCTAAGGGAGGACCCATCGAACGTAGTTGCCTACTGTTTTTGCCATGGCGCCATCAACCGACAAAGCTGTCAATTTTTTCTATACAAAACAGGGCTGCTACGATTGGCGATGCTTAGATGGATTACTCACCAGGTGACAGGGTAATCGCATGAAAATTTGGTAAATTCTGTCCATTTTTTTAATGCATACGTTAGTATTACGATTTTCTTCATAAATATATTGAAACGATCTCACCGAATCAGCGTCAATAAAATAGAAGTATCTTGATTATTAAGATTTTCAGCCTTGGGTTAGTTCTTTTCCATTCGTAGTCAATCAAACATCTCTTTGGGTATTTTCGCAACTTGCTCGGGGGTGAAATTCGAACTCGTGACTTTGGAGTGAGAGGTATGGATGCTAAGCACTACGCCAGGGTCGTCCCTTAGCATTAAAATCCTGGGATTTTTCCCGGATTTCCATTTATGTCCTTCCCCTGAAACTTCAGCACTGAGAGCCGGACATAAGGGTATATGTGTTTTTAGATATAGATTTTTCAAAAAATCATAACTTAAAATCCGCAGGTTGCGTGTGAGAAAAAGCTGTAGATAACCAATTAAACTTTCATTGAAAAAATATTCATCGATTTTTTTCATAAAAGTGTAAATAAACTTATTGTTCGAATTAATAATCCTTCCAACGTACAATTTTTGTCATTTTTTTTCTTGAAATCTTGAAGTTATAAGATATCAAACAACAGTTTCTTAAACATGGAATTTATCGTAAGAGAAAATGTTTATTTTTCTTCAAAACTTAGTGTTCGCGTATCAAGACGTGTATTTTAATAATAGAATGTGCTTCTTCAACTAGAAAATGAGAAGGAAGATTAGTATTTTCCATTTAAATCCACCTACCTTTATTGCTTATCTTGACTGATACGCGTATTTCATCTACAATGTGCAGACTTCTTCAGTGTCGTGTACTAATACTCAACGACGAGTTACAGGTATTCCACTAAAAAGCTCTCACTCTCCAGGATGCTTCTTCAAGTTATTTTCAATCAAAATGCTCTAGTAATCTTTCTCCTAAATGCAACCGGTTTTGAAATATATTGACAACAACTGTGTTAATGTAACGAAAATTTAGAGCGTTGTTCAAAATTCGCTTATAAAAATACCTTTCAGATAAAACGAAAAACTGTTATCAGCGTACACATCATGTCTATTCTACTACTATACACAGAAAAAAAAAAAACGTTCTCGAAAATGAAAACGGACCGTGAACTTGTTCACGTTTTCAGGATTTTTTCCCATTAAACGTAATGTAGTTTATGATAACGTGATTCAGTTCACGGTGTATTTTCTTGTTCATGAATTCATGACTGCAGTTCACGGATCTGGGCATGTATTTTTTTCCGTGTATACACAGAAACAAAAGCGTTGCCGAAAATGAAAATGTACTGTGAGCTAGTTCACGTTTTCAGGATTTTTACCTTTAAACGTGATTTTGTTCATGTTTACTTGATTCAGTTCACGGTGTAGTTTTGATTGTTCTCGAATACATGACTGCAGTTCACGGATTTGATCACGGATATTTTCCGTGTAACAAAAGTTGAAATTTGCTTTAATCAATCATATTTGCGAGTAATCTCCGTTCCAGTATCCATTTATGATAATGTTATTTTTCTTCTCTTTTGCAGGTAACTAACTACACTAAACTAACGAAGTGATTCTCGATCAAACGACGTGGTTCCAAAAGGTAAGATGAATCATTAAAATCAAGAATTATCTAGTCAGGGACTAAAAAGAAACCTTGGAAAAACATTTAGGAAGAAATAATTAATTCCTTCGTCGTCGTACATGATAGACGTTTGGCGTCTTCATATAAGTTGTTTGTGATTAAATAAAGCTTAATTTTATAAAATTGTTGCTGGGTTGGGCCCTATAAAAATGCAGGTCCCAAGTCGAACTTTTTTTTAATTTTAAGTTCTGACCTTACTATGCCCCCAACAGGGTTTCAATCGTTTCGTCCAGGATAATATTGAATTGACTGACTTGAATCACCGCAAGCCTTATATCCGGCCGCGTTGCCTGCGCTTGATAGGTAAGACGTCTTACAACGCGTTCGGCGTCATTGAATGTCCCATAATCATGGGTTCATAGTGCTCTGAATGTTCCGTAACTTAATAACGCAGCCCGCAAAGACTCGTCGACCTTAAAAATCGATTCCCGCAAGCTTATGTCTCGTAAATATCAGCTTGTCATATCTTTCATTCGTTTTGGTTAGTATTTGAAAATTAGTATCGATTCATACCAACAATACGGATGCTGTTGGAGCCACCCACAAAGTGTGATGATAATTTGGATAGGAATTTTTAACTACGTGCCCATTAAGCGTTAAACCGATTTAAATCAACAGTGGTGATGCTGTTAGGGCCACTCACAAATTGTGGTTGGGCCACTCTTATTGTTTTTGGGGGGGTTTTATTGGGGGGGGGGGGGGTTTTTTTTTTTTCGTTTTGTCTTTGGGCCCTTTAGTGAGAAAACCTTACACCCCTTGTGGTCTTTTTTGTTTTTTGTCGGGGGGGGGCGGGGGGTAAAGGCGCGGCGGAGGGGGTGGGGGGCGGCGCGCCCCCGGGCGTGTGGGGTTTTTTGGTTTTTTTAAAAATTTGGGCGCCTGGGGGGCGCGGCTTTTTTTTTAGGAAAAAAAAAAAACGGAACATTTTTTATAAAAAAATATATAAATAAAATTTTTTTTTGTTTTTCTTCGAATACCACTCATCATATTTTGGACACTCTGTTGGCTAACCTGAGCGGCCATTTTGTTCCACCATCTCTTCAACTCTGTTGCATCCCGAGTCACCTTTCCACTCTTCTTCAACTTCTGTTTGACAACTGCCCAATATTTCTCAATTGGGCGGAATTGAGGGCAGTTGGGTGGATTGATGTCCTTTTCGAAGAAATCCACCCCGTTGTCTCGATACCACTGTAGTACTTCTCCGCTGTAGTGGCAGCTTGCCAAATCAGGCCAAAACTTTACAGGTCCATTGTGAGCTTTAATGTACGGAAGAATACGTTTTTTTCAGGCACTCCTGCTTGTACATTTTGGAATCCATAGTCTTGTTTGTCACGAAAACCTGGTTTTTTGTCCGCAGCTGCAAATACCTTGCCAGATCATAAGCTTTCTTGCGAATTTATCGGCAAAAACGAATTTGAACTTGCTAGGGACATCACCTCGACCAGTGGCTTTATAGAACTTTTGTCCGGGAAGCTGCCCATAATCCATCTTCACGTACGTACTTCGTACCTCGTAAGAACCTCATTGAACAATTTCCGGGTACGTTTTTTGGCCACTAGATTTTGCTTCAGTATCCTGTTTAGTTACTTACTGGCCTGAAAAGATCGAGGCGACTGCGCGAACGGATAGAGTAGGTGTAGATGGTATAGGTAGAAAGAGAATCAAAACAAAAACAAACCTAAAATTAGTATTGAAATAGTGCGGTCTTTTCGGAGCCAAAGTTAAATAATTAGTATTTACCGGTTAAAATCTATATTTTCGGTAAAAATTTGGTTAAGTGCAGTTCCAGTAGGAAGGTGCAATTGGAGTAAATCACGGTATGAAGAAAAGACAAATTGAACGAAGAACAAACTCATTTGGATGTGTATATTTGTATATAGGTTACATTAGGAGGCAAGTTTCACCAGTTTCATTAAACTAGTTTCTGTAATCGATCTGCAAAGAATTGAAGTGAGTATTAGCGATTAAAACTTGCGAAACACTATTAAATTAAGTAAGTAAAATTCTATTTAGACTAGTGTTGAAACCATTTGGGATCGTGGAGTTGAAGTAATCGTTGTAAGAGGTGTAGCGGAGAAACTATCTCTGTAAGTATTAGGAACATAATTTGTTAAAATGATTGACAATTAATTGAAATGAATTACAGTTTGAGCGGCGAAATCAGCTGCTACGAAACGGTGCTGCATTCCTCAACGAATTCCGAACACTAGGTCTTAACGAACACTGCCGACAGTGCACGGTTTCTCTAGGATGTTCAGTTATAGAAGATAATTAGACTTAATTAACTTTTTTGGAAGCCGCACAGCTTCTTATTAGTAAGTGTTGCAGTATCATCTAAGGTGTGGCCCAGTTAGAATTGGAACATATACTATTGCGCATATTTCGGATATACATTAACAAAATAGTATTCTGTTTTGACTAAAATGTTCGACTTCATGTGAACTTAAGAGGGAAAATACAAAAAAAAATCATCTCGATTTCGAAGAAATTTGCGGACTCTTCCCGGAATACGTTTCATCAACCGGCGCACATTATTCTCATCATCGTTTTGGAAATCTTATTCCACTTGGTTCTCAATTCATTGATGCTTTTGACGACACTGCCATTCAAAGCCTGTCCACGTTAAATTTCGGACACTTTTCTTTCAGTGTAGATTTTGAATTATTTCACGGATCGCTGAAACGTTTCACTTATATGACAGCTGAAACTCTCCACTTTATTTCGTGGTACAACATGTTTACATTCTTGTTACATTCAGTAAAATGGCGTCGAATCAAGTGGAAGTGCGCAAACGCATTTTGTACGAACGGCAGCAAAATCCAAATTTATCGGTACGCGATCTTGCCAAGAAACTAAAACTACCGAAAAGTACCGTGTTTTGTGTTTGCAAATCATTTGACCAGCGCTTGACTGTGGATCGGAAGGTTGGAAGTGGAACAAATCGAAAAGTATGCTCCCGACAAATGGACAAGAAGGTGGTAGCCATTATTGAGAAAAATCCCAATCTTTCTGTGCGAAATGTGGCTCGCAAAGTTGGGAAGTCAAAATCATACGTACAAAAAGTGAAGCAGAGGCAAGAACTGAAGGCGTACAAAGTGAAAAAGGTGCCCAACCGTGATGACAAGCAAAATTTCACTGCAAAAAGTCGTGCTAAGGAGCTTTACACCAATTTTTTGCAAACATTTTCTTGTATCATAATGGACGACGAAACATACGTACTCGAAGACTTTAAACAGCTTCCGGGTCTGGCTTTTTATACCGCAATGCAAAGGAACGCCGTTGCCGAGCATTTCCGGACAAAGAAGGTGTCCAAATTCCCGAAGAAGTATTTGATTTGGCAGGCCATATGTAGTTGTGGTCGAAAATCTAAAAGTTTCGTCTCTACCGGCACTATCAATAAGGATGTGTACGAGAAAGAATGTCTGCAAAAGCGGTTGCTACCGTTTATCAGAAGCCACGACTCTCCAGCTCTGTTTTGGCCTGATTTGGCCTCTTGTCACTATGCGAAATCCGTCCTGGAATGGTATAAGGTACAAGAGGTCAAATACGTGCCAAAAACAGCCAATCCACCAAACTGTCCAGAACTTCGCCCAATAGAGAAGTACTGGGCTCTAGTTAAGCGGAAACTCTTCGAAACTAAGAAGAAAGCAAATGGTACCGATGATTTCAAGAGAAGATGGAGAATCGTCACGGCTGGCGTATCTGAGGATACCGTACGGAACTTGTTGGTGGGTGTACCACAGAAAGCTCGAGAATTTTACAGAAAGAAGGATTAACATCTTAATCAACTGTTTCTGGATTTATGTATATGTTGTTGCTATTATTTTGGTGTCCGAAATTTAACGTGGACAGGCTTTAATATGCCCGGCTGCATTTGTTGCCGCTGATGTTCTCAATATCCATTATTATCTATATTGCTTCATCAACGAAAGCTGAAATTCACTTAGAACCTTCCCATCACTCGCTGCTGAAACTAGACGGGGGTGAAATAAAAGAAAAACACGCGAATCAATTTAAAAATAACCAAAGCATGCTACAAGCCACCCTTCTTCCCTGTCGGGTGGGGGAGGACCATCCACCCCAGGTATACTCCTTACATTGTTCGTTGACGTTGTTTTATTAGAAACAAACCCTCTCGTTGCTGCTGTTGATGTTTTCATTTCTAGCATCAGCTCGATTTAAACTCGAACCAATCTGCCGGTTGACAGTTTACAGGTGTCGAGGGAACGTGACTTTGTGCGAATGTTCTGATTGATTTATGTCCGATTACCTGGGTGAACACCAGCTCTAATCATCGGGACCAAATATAAACTCAATCATCGGCTGGTTTTAATTATGTAATCAACGTTGCAACAAAGTTAGACACACGTCTACTGAATGTCAGCCACAGTGCACCGTCACCATTTTGCTTTCAGATCGAAAATAAACATTTGCATTACAGGAGTTTCCCATTGGAAAAACCTTTACATTTACATTTGATTGCTTTTTGTTTCGGAAAAATTGTTGGGGCATGTAAGTTTAAAAATAATCCACGTTCAAAGTATTTTTCGAAAATAGCACAATCGTTTAAATTGGCACAATCTATCGTTAAGAATGTCCATCGTATATTTCAATCACCTAAAATCGTTCGGCAAAATTCAGCTTTTCATTTGATTATCGTTCAACGGCCGAATGTCCGAATGTCCGTACATTTGCCTTAACACCACACTGACGTTTAAGTTTGCATATTTATCCATATTTTCTTCATTTCTTCAATTGTTCCGACTACTTTTGGATGTTTTTGAAGATTCTGCTATGGCCCAGTATGTTTCAATCAGCCGCAGTTTCAGTGTATTTCAAGGACTATGATTTTTCTTTCTGAATTTGTTTATACCACTCCAGTATGTTCTTTGCTCAGAGGCATGAAGACAAATCCGACCACAAAATCGTAGAACAACTGTGTGACTGCAGAGTTGGAAGAAGTCGCTTTTGAGACATTCTCCCAAACACAGCTGTCCATTCGAATGTTGCATTGTCACCAAATCGGTGCTCTGCCTTCAACATGAACAAATCGCTTGATACAATACGAATTTCTTGGCAAATTTCGACAATTTGTTAGTTTCACAATTCAGACAATTCAGTTTCTCTAACATTTGATAATATCCCAGGTAACCAATAAGCAGTTCCAAAGCGTCTTAACTGCAGCCCATCAAGCAATTAAGTCGCCTTAAATGCAACATAAATGCCCTTTTGGCCCAATATACGGCTGCTTTACTGCAATGCTATGATAATGCTTCATTAATGCTATTTTGCATTTGAAATGCTTATTACAGGCTACAAGCATTTAAATAGCATTTGAAATGCAACTTTACAACAGATAGCATTCAAGATGCTGATATAATGCTTGTAACATCTGAAATGCAGATTTAGGGTTGATTTACTGCATATGCTAATGCTTATTGGTTACCTGGGATACCTGTCAGTTGGGTGCCTACGAAAATCGACTTTTCGAATTTCCAAAAATGGGAGTTCTAAAAAGTCCCATGCTAAACCGGTAAGCTACATGAGGTACAAGACATTTTTTTTTTGATGCCAAATGTTTTTTTGAAAAAATCGGCTTTCTGGGACTGGGACTAGGAGTACATCGAACAATGTATAAAAGTTTAAACAAATCAGATGTAATTTGGAAAATATATGCAATGTAATGTAGCAAAATCTAAAGGGTGTACTGTTTAAAATCCGCACACACGAAATTCATTCTCAAAATTCGAGTTTTTATCCGATTAAAGGGTGTCCCACATCAAATAGCATCACGGAAAAAACGCTGTGGAAAATTACCCATTGGGTATTTTTTCTTAATAATTTGGGTTTATTTTTATCGTTGTCATCACCCGAAAAGCAACGTCCCGAATTGATTTTGTGCAAGCACCTGGAAAATCCTTAACTTATCGGGACATCGGAAAACAACTTGGAATCGTGGAGTCAACGGTGAGTCGTGTGATTACACGTTACTATGAAACTCTGAGCATCGAATGGAAGGAGAAATGTGGTCATAATGGATATTCTATTAGTGATCAGGATCACAAGCGTGTCATGAAAGCGTTTATGCGGAATCCCAATGCTTCGGTCTGGGATGTGGCCAAAAAGTTGAATCTGTCCAAGTCCTTCGTTCAGAGAGTCAAGGACCGAGAGGGACGGCATACGTAAAAAATGCAGAAGGCTCCAAATCGTAACGAACGGCAAAATATGGTGGGAAAGTCACGGGCCCGGAAATGGTTCACCCAGATGCTGACAAAGCCTCATGATGAGACTTACGTCAAGGCGGACTTTCGGCAGCTTCCGGGGATGTTTGAAAATTGGAAATATCCTTCTTATCAACATGCAACCATAGGAGTGGACAGCAATTTCTGCTAGAACCAAAGATGTAAAGAGACTGTATTGATAGGTTATCTTATGATGTCTGTGGACATTTCAGAATATTCATTGAATATGTTTTGAATATTTATCGTAGATTTGTATAGCCCAAAAGACTACAGTTACTACTGTATATCTTGAGTTCTGAATCCAAGGTCAGTTTATATGAACCTGAATATCCCGACATAATCTGATAATGACTGGTGAGCTTACAGATGCTTCACTGAATGTGTTTTAATGCATATCGTCACCTTTCACAGATTATAAAGCTATAGATCCTAAATTCTGAACTCAAGGACAGTTTTGATGACCTAGAAAATCCCAAGATATCGCATTCTATCGGTTGACCTTCCAAAAGACTCACTTAATTTGGTCAAATACATATTGTAACTTTGTTTAATCCAAAAAGCTGTAGATTTTCAGTTTTGAATTCCAACATCGGAAGATTATCTCATAATGTCTGTTGTTCTTCCAAAATATTCAATGAATATGTTTCAATACACATCGTAGCTTTGCATAGCTCAGAAAGCTTTTGTTACAACTGTAGGTCCCACGTTCTGATCTCAAGGACAGTTTGGATGACCTAGAACATGTCATATTGTTTTATAATGTTTTTTGACTTTTAGAAAGTTAATTGAATATGTTTGAATATTTATAACAACTTTGTATTGCCTAAATTTACTGTTACGATTGTAAATCTTAAGTTCTGAACGCCAAGACAGTTTGGTTGGCCTAGACCAACCCAAGATTATCATCTTGTGTATTTCTACGTTCACTGAGTATACTTGAATACGTGACGTAACTTGGTACAGCCCAAAACATTACTGTTACTACCGTAGATTTCAAGTTCTGAACTCCAGGACGGTTTGGATTACATAGAGGATCTCAAAGTTATAAAATAATGACTGCTGACCTTTCAAAAGAATCATTGAATATGTTTGAATAAGTATGTTTGAATATATAGCTTAAAAAACTACTGTTACAACTGTAGATCTTATGTTTTGACCTTAAGGACAGTTTGGATGACCTAGAACCACCCTGAAAGATACAAAAATATTTAAAGTTTATCAACGAAAATTTAATAATACGTATGCATATATACAATATTCTAAAACAACGCTTTACACTATTAATAAGGCATTTATTTGTTCTTCCTGAACTTCTTCATATTCAGGACGCTCTTGGTCGTCAAGTAGGCTTTAAACTCCAGTGTTTTTTTTTTTTTTATTTTCCAGATAGAAAAATTTATGGAAAACAAATTTGCCAAAGACAGTGTACACTTTTATTCAGTCTGTGGGATTTTTACAGCCATTATCCTCTTGGGGTCATATATAACCCCTTAGGACTGAAGGAGTTAATATACTTTTTAAGGCAAGACTTAACATTAATGATTTTTTCAATAGTATGTGGCCCGAAATCAACAATGTTCTCTATTGAAATTGATGCGTAGAAATACTTCCAACCGATTGGTGTTAAAATTTTGAAAATCTTTTGAGAAATGACTGAGATATTAATGATCGAAACCTGACCAGTTTTCGTGACGGTCGCAATGCGTTTTTTTTTTAAATTGTACCCCAGTGTAGAAATCAAGTCAAAAATAAATTTCGAGTTAACTCCAGATCTCGACGTTCGAAAAACCGATTTCAGATGCTTCGCCCCCTTGGGAGATTTTTCATGGGTCAAACAAGTTAAACGTTGGCTGCTTTGGGATCCACTTAACGAGGTCCGATGTAGCTCAAATTTTGCATCTTTGAATCTTTATTTTTTGCCCTCTTAGACGAACAATTGCTAGCATTCATTTTTAATTTGCCAGAAAAAATTTGGCAAAATGCCTTGTTTTTCCAATCAAAAACCACCATAACACTTTATTATTGCCCCCAACAGCATCATTACTGTTGATTTAAATCGGTTCAAAGCGGCATTTAAGCGTAGTTTAAAAATATGTTTGTTTTTCCAATGAAGTAAACTACCATCACATTTTGCGAGGAGCCTCTAGAGTATCCGTACTGTTGGTATAAATCGGTCCAAATCGGCTCTCGAACGTTGATATACGAATGTGTAATCTTCCAATGGAAAATCACCATCACACTTTTTGAATAGCATAAACAGCATCCTTACTGTACAAATCGGGCCAAATTGGCTCTCAAGCATTAATAAAACATACCTTGTCGTTTAAATGAAAAACCACCATCACATTTCATGAGTGGCATCAACAGCATGCGTACTGCTGGCTTAAATCCGGTTCAAAGTAGCTCTTAAGCGTATTTTAAAGGAGTGCGTTGCTTTTCACAGTAAAGTTAACCACCATCAAACTTTGTACGTATCTCCAACTTCATCCGTGCTATTGGTAAAATTGGGCTGATCGACTATCATGCATAAATGAAAAATGCCTTGTCTTCCCAATCATAATCTGTTGGTTCAAATCGATTCAAAGCAGCTACTTGGCATTGTTCAAAAATTGTTTGTTTTCTCTATGAAGTAAACCACCATCACGTTTTGTGAGTGGCTCAATATGACTGTTGGTTTAAATCTGTACTGATATTTAAATCGTTTAACGACCTGTATTCGGACAGGTCTAGTACTGTTATGATCTCCAGTTTATGATCTCCAGTTTTGACACATTGAGGATCCCAAGCATCTATTGGTGATCTGTGTAATTGCATCTAATCTGGCAATAACGGAGTAGCAATCCCGGGTGGTCAATAATACTCATGTTCGTGCGCATTTTAAACGGAGGCATTTTGTTTCCGGTCGAAAACCCCATTCACCTGCTTGTGATCCTTTACAGTCTCCGGACGATTTGTTTTCTTCACACCTTTATTGGCAATTGAATGTCAGACTTTCTTCGAACCGTTTTAAGATACGACTATCTGTAGATTGTACGAGTCCCTGCTTTTTTTTCCATGCCACGATGTGAAACATGCTGATTTTCGAAGTACGTGTTCAAATTTTTCTCGCGAACGAACTGTTTTGTTCGATTCCCTGTTTCTTACATTTGCTCAACTGATGATGAAATTCACACATTAAATGGAACCCCAGACGGTCAAAAGTTGGATCAATTCGCGTTTGATGCAATTTTATCGTAGACACCCATTAGTTCAATGCTCCGAAGAAGCATAGCGAACGCAGGGTGGCCACCTAATCGGGAGAACCGGGAGAACCTGGAAATAACCACGGCTTAACTCGAACGGGGAAAACCGGGAACATGATTGAAATCTCAATAGATTATCAAAGTATCGGTTTTCATCGCGCTGCATTTCATACTACTTGGAAACAACGGATTGACGCCCGCGTGGGTGGGTTTGTTATGTTTGCATTTATTGACAAACATATCGGGTATCAGAACCAGAGGCGCCTCTTGATTGAAAGTTCAACCTGATCTTCATGCAGACTGTGATTGGTTAAGTAAATATCATTATCTTATTTCAACATTCCATAGCAAAAGACAAGTATGACTCACAAGATCATTAAAATGTATAAAATGAGTAATAACGCTGTATTTAAAGGGTGTCCACAGTTAAATTGCATCACTTTAAACTCGTCCTCCAAAACAATTCTCTCAACCGATTGTCATGAAATATTCAGGGAATAAAATACAATGTATAATCTTTAGGTTTAGGTATTTTTATTTCACAGTATTTCTTTACCAAATCCAAAAGCCCGAATTTTCTTCTTAATACCACGCATAAGATTTTATACAACGCTCGAACCGATATTTTTTTTCCGCTTTCAACCATGACTTCAACATTTCCTGTTCTGTAGTGACAACTTTAGGATGCTTACGAAGTTCATGCTTCATTATAGCCCAATATTTTTCGATTGGCCGCAACTCTGGAGAGTTTGGGGGATTAAGATCCTTCGGCACGCAATTGAAACCATTCGTCTCGTACCACTCCAGAACATCCTTGGAGTAGTGACAAGAGGCTAGGTTCGGCCAAATAATTGTAGAAACGTTTTGTGTTTTGAGAAACGGAAGCAGTCGTTTTTCCAGGCATTCATTCATGTATACTTGACAATTTACAGTTGAAGTTGTCACGAAAGGCTTGCTCCGTTTACCACACGAACAAATCCCCTGCCAAATCATGAATTTCTTGGGGGACTTTGACACTTGCTGTTTCCTGAGAGACTCTGGAACATTGAACTTGTCTTTCGCAGTCACATACTGGTTGCCGGGAATTTGTTTAAAGTCCGCTTTCACGTGTGTTTCATCGCCCATGATGCAGCAGTGTGGTTTGGTCAACATTTGTGTGTACGTCTTACGGGCACGTGTTTTAGCTGTCCTATTCTTTTTTTCATTGCGGTTTGGAGGTTTCTGAACTTTGAATAAACGGAGCCCGGCTCGTTTCTTGGCTTTCTGCACGAAACATTTGGTCAAGTGCAGCTTTTTCGCGACATCCCGAACGGAACAGTTGGGTTTGCGTTTAAAGGTAGCAACCACTCGCTTGTGATCCTTCACACAGTACGGAACACTTTTTCTACCACTCACCTTCTTCCGATCGACAGTTAAACGTTCCCCGAAACGTTTTCTGACACGAGACACTGTAGACTGGTGAATTTTCAACATCTTTCCGATGGCTCGGTGCGAAAGAAGTGGGTTGTCGAGGTGCGTGTTCAAAATGTTCTCGCGCACTTGCTGTTCCTTCGACTCCATTTTCGAAACTACGACACATTTCACAATGAAACTCACGCAGTGTAAACAATACACGCGGAGATCATTTCACCTAAAATTTCGTTGAAATCAACCCAAAGGGCGAAATGTAACAGCTTATTGAAAGTGATGCAATTTAACTGTGGACAGCCTTTAGCAGAGAAGTTTTTTTTTCAAGCACTTCTTTCAGTTTGTCTTTGATTTCGCGTTAGCTTTACGGAACATATATTCCAACAGTCCGGACTCGATCGTGGTGAACTAGAGGAAAGAAAAGTTAATTTTTCAAGGAAATAACGGCAGAAGGCACATAGTTCCATCAAATTGTAAAACTTAGCTTTGATTTTTAGTGTCCCCGAAATTTTAAATCTGTTGTAAGAACAGCATTGGCAATTTCAAAATTCAGGTGTATCTAATGAAATTTTCGGAACTCATGAGTCCACAGCGTAAAAAACTACCATTCAAGTGTTTCTCAAGATTGTCGTTCTCATACGACTCAAAAAAACTTAAGTTTTATAAAATAGTAGGAAATGGTGAGACCATTCCAATTATAAAGATAACACATTCTAGCCCATTTCGGTTTACAATTAGATTTTGTTTTGATCAAGTTTTGAAATGAAATTCGATCGGTTGTATCACACCTATGAACTACTTTCTGTCAAATTTCATGATTAGAAATAAAATCAAACGGCAACATAGGGGTTTTTGCTTTATCATACATTTCAGGCTAAAAGTCTCTTAAAAAATAAACCTAACCCAACTAACCTCGTCATTAATTTTCAAATGAGCAAAATCATCATCATCAGAATTCAAGAGCAATTCAAAATGTATCCACTGTTCTCCGGTTGGTGAGTAGTAAACAGTGAATCCATTTTTATGAATATTATTGTGATTCTGAATGGAAAAACTGCTTTTGATTTCCTGAGAAATTCAGTGTTTTGATGAAACAATTGACTACCGTTGAGCGGGGTGACTTCGATCAACGGAGTGACTTCGACCGCCAAGTCAGATATTTATTCAATTTAAAATTATCCTTCTCCAAGTGCCTGAATTTTTTAAGCTTTGAACCATATATATTCAGCATTTATTAGGGTATATAAATGCATTTGTTTTTAGCATTTCTCTATATCCTTCGCTATAAAAAAATATGTTTTAAAAAATGCCCCTTATGGTACTTTTTACTAAGCCCAACAACAATCATATATTCAAGCAATAAAATGATTTTTAAAAAAATCGACAACTACATTTTCAGATTACTTAAACATTCGTCTCTCTAAGCTAATCGAAAAAATATTAATTTTGTATACAGAAACAAATTAATGAATAAAAAAAAAATTTGATCGAAATTTAAGAGCAAACGAATAAACGCGACAACCTTCTCGAAGTGTTGCACTACCTTCCAATCTGTCAAAGGGTTTGTTTTGTTTTGTTCTGTGTTGGAGAAAAGGTGTGAAACATTTATTTCGACAATTTAATGGCATTGAGAAGTCCAAAATGCCGAGAAAGTAAGCGAAAAAAGTTGGTGGAAGAGCTTATTTACAGTACAGTTCCGAATCGATGGATGCTGCGTTGGAGGCAGTACGAAAAAAACGATAATCACTGCGTGAAGCTGCTCGGACCTACAGCATTCCTTACAGCACCCTTTATGATACACTCAATTGACGGCACCTGCAGACGGTTGGTGATCAGACAATCTTAACCGATGCCCAGAAAGCGGATCTCCGGGAAACTATCAAAATTGTAGGTGAATGGGGATTCCCTTTGACTCCGGCCAGCGCAAAGCTACTGGTGAAAGGTTTTCTGGATAGTAACCAGATAAAAACGCGATTCCACAACAACAATCCCGGTAAGGACTGGTTCACTTCTTTTATGAAGAGATCGCATACATTGACCACCCGTTGGTCAGAAAATATAAAGCGGAATAGAGCAAAGGTGAGTCACGCCGTTGTGAATGAATATTTCGACAACTTGGCGGAAACGATTCGAGATGTTCCTCCAGAGAACATTATAAATTTTGACGAGACAAACTTCACCGATGATCCTTACACCGGTGTAGTACCGAATTAAAAACGACCTGAGTGAGGTAAGGAGTGTATCGAATATAAGCTATCCACATACATTTGCGTTGTACGCATGTATTTGTGATGGTTTTTTATGCTCTTTTGTTTACTTGTTTGTGCGGTTCAAATTCTGCGTTTTCAAAATGTCGCGTATTGAAAAGGAAGTGAAAATTAAGGTTCTGGACACATGGCTAAGTGAGAAGGGTATTACTATGCGAAAATTGGCGAAGCGGTTTGGAATTCATCATGCGAGTGTTAAAACCATCATTAATAAGTTTGGGGAACAGTATTCTTTGGATGAGCTACCAGGAAGAGGCAGAAAACCCGGTTCTTCAAACCCGAAACTGGAGCAGAAAGTGGTATCTCTAATCATGAAGAACAAATCAATGTCAATACGTGATTTTGCCAAACAAGCAGGAACGAGTGTCGGAATGATCCAGCGTATCAAGAGGCGAAACCACCTGAAGACCTATAAGAAGCAGAAAATCTCGAAAAAAAGTGCAGAACAGAAGAAGCGAGCAGCAACAAGGGCCCGGAAATTGTATTCGCGTCTTTTGCAGCGTCCGGATGCATGCGTTTTGATGGACGATGAGACCTATGTAAAGGAGGACTCAAAAACCCTTCCAGGTCCACAATACTTTACTGCCGTCGTTGGGGAGGATGTGAGCGATGCGGACAGGTTGATTCAAGTGGAGAAATTCGGTCGAAAGGTACTGGTATGGCAAGCAATATGTTCCTGTGGTTTGAAGTCAACCATTTTTTACACTACCGGAACTATAAATGCGGAAATCTATCGATCTGAGTGTCTCCAGAAGAGATTGTTGCCTTTATATAAGAAGCATAGTACACCTCCACTGTTTTGGCCGAATTTAGCGTCGGCTCACTATGCCAAAACCACTCTCAATTGGCTTGCGGAAAAGGGTATAGATTTCGTTGAGAAAAATATCAATCCACCAAATTGCCCTCAGCTTCGACCCATGGAACGTTACTGGGCAATCGTGAAGAGGGTCTTCAAGAAGACTGGTAAGGCAGCTGGAAACATGCAGGAGTTCAAAAAAATTTGGGCTCAAGCGTTCAAAAAAATTTGGGCTCAAGCGTTCAAAAAATGCGATGCAACACTTGTCCGGAACTTGATGAAGAGCATTCGATCCAAAGCTCGAAAATTCGTGAAGGAATAACTTAAATTTCATCCGGTCTTCATTATGTTCAAGTTTAACCTCGTACAATAAAGGATCAATTTTTTGTATGAATAAAATATCGGTTTAGCTTATTTTCGGGATAGCTTATTTTCGATACACTCCTTATTTCTGTTTGTCTAATATTATGGTGAACTACTGAAAAATAGCAATGGATGGGTCGCTCATAAATTATGTAATGCTTTTAATGGAAGGGAGCTTTGGGAATTGTGATAATCTGTACACAAAATTTAAGGTCCATAAAAAAACATGACAAAGGGGGAGGGTTTTGAAAATGGTCCTTTTTTGCGTGACCTAATTAATGAACGTTCCCTTTGGGGAATGCTCCACCCCTGTGCTATTCGGGAGACATCAGCATCAAACGGTTTGCATAAAAATTTGGTGTTTTTTTATTCATTTAAGTTAAAGTGCTTGGATAAAATTGATTTTGATCGAAGTCACCCCATTATTGAAAATTGTCCGCGGGACTTAAACAATTTTTTTAAAGTTCATCTGACATAATAAATTTTTAAAATTTCTGTGTAGTGTTATACTACAGATACCAGTACTGGTTTTAAAAATGTAAAACAAAATTTTAAAGATAATTATCATAGAAAATGTCAAGAAATATTTCAAAAAGCGATCGAAGTCACCCCGTTTTACGGTACCTGTTTAATGAACACGTTGCACATGCGAACGAGTCGCTGTGAATCAGAACGTTTGCTCTAGGAGCACGTTTCTCTCCAGATAGTAGATTTGTGCGTTGCCTCTTATTACTTTTATTAGTTACACATCAAATGAAAGGACGTTTCAAATTCGCAATTCACAACTATCACATGAAGAAGATTACATTTGTTGAATATGCGCCACGAGCTTTCACTGAAATGCTACAGTTTATTTAGATACAATTTTGTTTGATGACATTGTTTCAACAACCCGAAATGAACTTTGCTTCGTTTAATATGAAGATTTTTTTTTGAGCTGGGTTAGGTCCTTTGAAAGGAGGACCGTGTTCACTGAATAAAGCTCCTCAACGAAAAATATATCTACCTGGCAATTTTTATTATATATACTTTTAACGTGTCTGTTTCTGTTGAACTTTTCGACTTGAATGGATGTCTCAAACTGATTCCAAACTTCCCCTTCTTGCACCGTATAATATTGTGGCCCCGGCAAAGATTTGCAGTCGAATTTCACGTAGGTTACGTCATCCATGATTATGCAGTTCGAATTCCCGGCGAGCATCGTATCGTACAACTTTCGCAATCTGGGCCTGATCGACTCGGTTTCGGTTGCTTCTGCTTCTTATACGGTTCGAAGATTCAAACGTTCTTTATCACGATGAGCATTGGACTTCGAAGTGACAACTTTTTTGGCCACATCCAACCCTGAAGTCTCCTTCTTGTGCTCGAATGCGCTCATCATACGTTTATCCAAACGATGGTTAGCAGAACCTTTTTTCGACCCGATTTCGGTTTATTCTCAAACGTGTGATCCTCACTGAACCTCCTGATCGCTGTTCGCACGGCTTTATCACTTACTCTTTCCATTTTGGCCAACTTTCTCAGTGATATTCCGGGTTCTGTACACCATTTGTGCATAATATTTCTAAGTTGTACCGCTGGAAGTCCACGAATTTTGAAACAAACTGTTGACAACGATTAAACTGCTACACAAATGCTGAGAAATAAAGGTAAACAACAGGATGCAGCCATAGAAAAGAACAAGTTTTATAGCTATAAAAAAGAATCAATTATTGCGAAATGGCAGCGGTTTCTGACTTCGTCCATACTTCCTGGGGCAGTCTTTATGTCTCACTTCATTTCGAACTTGATGAGGCGTACGAATGATTTCACCAAGGAGTGTATTTACTTAAATTCACTAAAATTGCATTAACTTAATGACAGCCTACGCTTAGATCCAAACTGTCGATACTCTAGCGTCATTTGGCGGCCAACATCGATAGAGAGATCAATTAACTCGAATATTTTTAATTTTTCATCATCACACCCCAGCGTGATCTCACACCATCCATCAAGGTATCATGCAGGTTTCTGTATAAGAACGAATAACTGCACATCAGTCGCCCGCTAGATCACGATCTGTTCGTTCAACGAACTACGTCATCAAAACTCCACCGGATCGCTCAGCTATCGTTCAACTATCATGACTTCACATGTGACTTTGTACGTCATCGTTGGTGCATCACAACCAGCGAAACAGAACTTGTCGGTATATATCTGCGGAGGAGGCCCGCGCCTCGTGGACTTTCTCGCGTGATCAATCACAACCCATCAATCAATCAATCCAACGGAACGACGGAGTGCAGTGCTCGCAATTATGCCTCATTATCTAGCCATGACGTCATTGTTGGGCTGCATTCGATGTAGATAGGATTCTGCATTCGACGTAGATGCCATTGAATCGATGGTGTGATTCAAGGTGATTCGAAACATCGCACCTTTACTAAGGAAGGAAGCACCAACCTACCGGAGAATCGATTCTTCGTTAAAGCCAAAAGCTTTAAGCTTCCTTTGTGGCATGTGACTTGTGACCTTTGCCATTATTCGATACTGCCTTTTCAGTCTCCACCAATGGATATTCGAATGTAATGGACCTAAAGTTATGCTCGGTTCTTGGTGTGTAGGCGTCGCCGGTCGTTGTTTTCCTTCGAGGATGGGAAATTGAACCTGCAATAACATAGAGTATGCAGTGTTTCCATTTGACATTTGGTCAGGTGCAGCGTTTTCTCTTTTGGATTCCATATTCATCCATGGTGGGCGGTTGGAGGGAGCTTATAAAACAGTCAGTAAAGGCGTGGTTTTGCAATGTAGCAAATGGTGGGTTCGGGAAAATTTCTTAGACCCTCCACGGACGATGGTAGTAATTGTGCTTGCCAACCAAAATAAGCCCAAATTAATTTAAAACAATGTTCCGGTTGGGGGCTTTGCATTCCTCGAAAGTACATCTTGCACACTCCTGGATTTTACTGCCTGTGATTTTAATTGTAGTCACTAGCGTCTCACATTATGAGATAATTTCGATAGGGCTGGCCTAACTGATATCTTAGTAAATGACTCGTTGGTAACGGATAGTTAATCAATCATAACAGCTCAAGTTACAGCAAAGTTACAGCTATATAATTGTTGCCTCGAATATATTTTGGAACTCACATAAAAACGGTTGGACTTGACACCGGGAGAGAACATAAAAGAAACACATAATTAAACTTCATGGTTTATTAGAATGCTTAACCAATTGCAAATCTCAAAATGATCGCTTGACTAAAATTTTAAATAATTGACGTTGACTTGAAAACTACTGGTTCTGATGAATATTTCTATGACAATACTTATTGCAAATGTCATAACTTACAACTTTGTCACAAATAGTTTTTAAGGAAAACGTCAACCGAAATTGCTATCAATTAATTTAGAAAATGATAATCTTCTGCCATGATCATGCAGCTGACTATTCGGCAACACTGTATTGGGCAGTGTGATAGAGCAGTCATGGTTTTTGTGTTCTATTCCACATGTCAGAAATACCAATGTATGAGACAGTATTTACGTTAATGGTTCATAACTTTTGTTCTTTACATTTATTCGAAACTTTCGTAGGTTGGCTGAACATTTTCAAAATAAATTGATATGGTGAATTGATAGAATGATGCAAACACAAAATTTGAGTTTTTCGCAGTAATTCCCATACAAACTTCGAACAGTTTGGATGAAGTCAGTTTTAAACTAAATTGGTTGCAATTTTGGAACTGTTCCACGAGCAATGTTTACTGAGAATGTACGACTGCTCACGGTTCTTCGTCGTTGGCAGATCAGCTGACATTGTTCAGAGAACCAACAGACGTTGTTTGCGACTGACATGCATCATCAATGGGTTAAAACTGATTAGAGAATTTCATGTAAAATTAGGTCTTTTTTTAGATGCACACAAACAAAGCGGACAAAGGGCCCGAATTTGCGTCCTCTTTCAAATTTGCATGAACCAAAAACTGAACACTTTGTTTTACTTATTTATATAGATTTCTAAGGATCTATAATGTTTTCATACTCGGCCCTAGAATTTATAGATCTAATAAGTACTAGAGAAAGCAATTACTCTTGTGCTGCATTATTGATTATTTGATTCAAATGTTATGTTTAGCCTTGTAAACAAAAGAATCGCATTATTCATGTGCCTTCTAGAAAAGCTCTTTTAAAAATAAAGGCAGACCACCAAAGATTTTTCCTTTAGTAAACTTAGAGGTATGCGTAATTATAGGACGTCTGTATTCATGTGGTGGTCCTTAAATGAATCGTTTGTTTGGCTTTTAAAGGTTTTCGCATCGAAACATTTTCTTAGTATGCCTAATGCATCGATTTCATTGATATCTTATTATTCAAAGTGAATAATTGTAGGCGAAATTGTGACTCAATCCATCATTGTTAATTTTTACAATTTATTCAACGTATTGTCGTTGCGTCTTCCCACAGCTGGCTGCCAAATGATGAGAATATGTACGATAAGTTAGGAAAATTTCAATCAAATTAATCGAGGAAAATAGCATGAGTCGTAGAATGAAAAGGACGGATTTTAAACGATGGCCATGAGCGCAGTAGGATTTAAGCCTTCTCGGTCTTCTTTAAAAGAAGATTGTTTCACTTAAGTGCCTTCACTCAACTGACTGCCTTGTCACATACTGTAAGGACATTGGCTGCTCGCCACTTGATATCTGGCCACAGCTAGCTGCCAGACTAACACTGACTCCTCACTGCCCCTGTCATCTCGAAGGCAGCCGAGCGAATGAAACATATGGCCAGGGTGCACTCCATAGGCATATACCGTTCGCTGCTGCATATGACATCTGTGATGAGTCGTTAGGCCGAATGGATCATAAGATTCTTGACATCCTTACTGTTGGGATCGGTTCTCAAACTCAATGTTATAACGTATTCTTGTATTCCATTGAAATAAACCACCCACACTTCTGAGGGGCCTTAACAGCATCCTTACTGTTGGTTCAAATCGGTCCTCAAACGCGGTATTTTAACATAATTTTATAATCTATTGATATAAGCCATTCATTCTTGTGAGTGGCCTCAACAGCATCCTTACTGTTGGTTTGAATCGGTCCTCAAATTGGATGTTTTAAAGTATTTTTGTATTCTGCTGGAAGTAAACCACCCAAACTTTTTAGTGGCCCCAACAGCATCCTTACTGTTGGTTTAAATTGGTGCCTAAATTTGAATAACTTTAATGCCCATCTCTGTACAGAAAATAAACCGGGAGCATAGTTAAATATCTTATTCGCTGCCGACGTCAGTTGAATGAAGCACACCGTTATCCAAAACGGATCCTGCTGCAAACCCAACCATTTTATCGAATATCCCAGTGATTTCTCGTGGAAGTGCAGAGGATTTCTTCGCTTCTTACAAAGCGAGTATCACGTTAACATATTCCTACCCACTCCCTACTTGACCGAGATTCGGGTGAGACCGGCGCCGGTATTGTCTTAGTTTGGGATCACCAGCATTGAGGATTCTAACACAAGCTTCAAGGTCAGATGATTTCAAAATCAAGGTAAGAAAATCATATTTATTTCTCTAAATTTTTCATATATTTATATAGCACCATATTTTGGTATGAAGGGAGGGACCTTCAGAGCGCCTGATTGAAGCGGGTAGGAAGAGTGGGACTGCCAACTTCCTGTTGTTAACATTTTCGTGAATAAAGGGCGAACTCTTCTCCCCATCTAGTGGGACTTTTTACTAGGCGAGGGCTCAGTTTTGTTGTGGTTTCTGCAAACTCCTTTCTAGAAGGAGATTCTCTCTAGACCCCTGTACTGCCCTGGGATGCATAGTTGACGTAACCACCATCATGCCGATTGTTGAGAGAACGCGTTTTTCTGAGTTCAAGCTGAAATGCAGTGTATATCAACAATTATGGACAAATGTTCTGTCCATTTGATGAAGTTTTATTAATGAAAGTTGGCCAGCATGATAATTAGAATCGTTTAATTTTTTTTATCATCTTTAAAACGCATACGCCAACTTATTTGAATAAACAGGCATATTACTGAACGTTTATTCTCATAGTTTGGCGTAAAAACCAGGCTGCTAAGCTCTGAATAAAGGGCGATACGGTCAAAATTTGGTCAATATCAACTTGACGTATTTCTTTCAATTTTGCATTTAAAAAACCTGAACACCCCTCATTTTGAAGGTGTGTGTGTGTGTGTAGAATGTTGCTCCTATTTTGATTTTGGAATTCACTCTTCAGTTGTCAAAATGCCGTCCAAGCAAGAAGAGCAGCGTATCAAAATTTTGCTCGCGCATCGCGAAAATCCGAGCTACTCGCACGCAAAGTTGGCAAAATCGCTAAAAGTTGCCAAATCAACCGTTACAAATGTAATTAAAGTGTTTGGGGAACGTTTGTCGACAGCCAGGAAGTCTGGATCGGGGGTAAATCGAAAACCGGAAGCCGCTGAGACGACAAAGAGAGTTGCCGGTAGTTTCAAGCGAAACCCTAACCTATCTCTCCGAGATGCCGCAAATAAGCTGGGTGTATCGTCTACAACCGTGCATCGAGCCAAAAAACAAGCCGGACTATCGACTTACAAGAAGGTAGTGACTCCAAATCGCGATGATAAACAAAATACGACGGCCAAAGCGCGATCCCGGAGGCTGTACACGACGATGCTGACGAAGTTTGACTGCGTGGTAATGGACGACGAAACCTACGTCAAAGCCGACTACAAGCAGCTTCCGGGACAGGAGTTTTATACGGCAAAAGGAAGGGGAAAGGTAGCAGATATTTTCAAGCACACGAAACTGTCAAAGTTCGCAAAGAAATATCTGGTTTGGCAAGCCATCTGTACCTGTGGCTTGAAAAGCAGCATTTTCATAGCTTCCGGGACTGTCCAAGAAATTTACGTGAAAGAGTGTTTGAATAAACGTCTGCTGCCTTTCCTGAAGAAACACGGTTGTTCCGTACTGTTTTGGCCGGATTTGGCATCTTGCCATTACGGTAAAAAGGCCATGGGGTGGTACGCCGCCAACAACGTGCAGGTGGTTCCCAAGGACAAAAACCCTCCCAACACGCCAGAGCTCCGCCCAATTGAGAAATACTGGGCTATTGTCAAGCGGATCCTAAAAAAGACCAAAAAAACTGCTAAGGACGAGCAGCAGTTCAAGGCAAACTGGCTTTCTGCGGCGAAGAAGGTGGACAAGGTGGCTGTACAAAATCTGATGGCAGGGGTCAAGCGTAAGGCCCGGCAATTCGGATTTGGAAAAGCGGAAGCCTAACTGAATATTTTTCCTGAATTTTATACTAATTGAACTTGAAAAAGAAATTTAATTTGATTTTTTAAATAAACGATTTCACCGATTTACACGCGTTTTCCCTTGACCAAATTTTGACCGTATCACCCTTTAATATGTCGTACATTCACGAATCGGGAAGCAACTGGACGCGTGTGTTGAAACGTCAGATTTTTTTCCGAAAATTCAGTGATTGACAAATAAAATTCATTTGAAAATGTTCGACAAAGCTGCTCTGTCTCTATTGCTGTCCTATTCAAGTTCAGATAACGACGGTGAGAGTGATGCAGATTTGACGGTGGAAATTCCTGATAATCAGCCGATACCGCAAGTACAACAAGGTAATGATCCTGAGGTTAATGACCCCTAGAAAAATGAGCTCGAAGTGCCGGCCGACGCTTTTGTTGTAAGACATAGTGTGGTCGAAAACCATTTGCCGAAAGGGCGTGGCCGATGCTATATACTACCAGAATACCCTCTGGTTCCTGTAAAAAAGTCGATCGCCTAGCACTTCCACATTTGTTCACTGAGAGCTTTCTATGCCAAAGTTGCCATTTATGGATTCGTATCATGGTGTGGCCGGTACAACGATACTCTATTCCCAGGGAAGTTGAGATAATTTCCTACCTGTAAATTTCCTGGACCGTACCGGTGATCGAACCGAGGCACCTTCAGAATGGTCTTGCTTTTGAAGGCCCTAAGGATGGCCGAGGTGGTGTTATAGCGGGCTTAATTTCTCGGAAAGTTGTGAGCTTTCGGAACGTGTACAATAAATGATGCCGTCAATTTCAACACCCACTTGCTAGTTTCTTCTGCAATGTTACTACCTGTGGTTTTAATTATATATCAGATTCCGATAAACCAATGATGTCAAAACTTAACCATTTAGTAGTACTTTATTTCCAGAAAGTTTGTAAAGAATCGGGCTCAAGGAAAATGTTTGGTGACCTACTTTGTGTGTCCAAATTTCATCGAATACAGTCTTTACAGTACTAACGAAGTACATAGAATTTCGAATGTTGAGACTTTAGAACAAATGTCCAACAAAGTAATTAATAATTTCAGACAAAAATCGTTGCAATCTTCTATTGCAATGATTATTTCCCTTTATGCTTAGTTACGATTAATTTTAGTTTGTTTTTAGTTTTAAGATTATTATTGTTATACTGACACGCAGGAATAAAAACCTGTGTAAAATACTGAACTGCTAAGGCATGAACAATGTAAACAAAATTAGGTACATATTTTAACAATTAAGGTTGATACGTTACGGTAGTAGCTGGAGCACCTAGATTAACATGAAATGTAAATATGAATAAATTTGGAACAAATAAAGAGTTAAAAAAAAAATCCTCATAAGACTTCTCATCGAGTATCCCCCTATTTAAAAAAAAAGTTGCAAGAAGCAAGTTTGACTGCATGTTTCCACGTCAGGGCGGAAGTTATATCGCTAAGGTGATAAAATTGCAGTCAAATTTGCTTCTTGTCACCTTATTTGAAAAGATGGCAAGTCGATAAAGAGAATTCGATGTCTGATTCGCCATTACTCCTGGTCGATCATGAATTGTAGAATGTACAAACTAACAACATTATTGACGTAAGTTGCATGCAAAGCCACATATTCGTATGTTTTGCCGTAGTAGGCAATAAAGAGAATCGAAGATCAAGAATAGGCTCTTTTCTAATGTTGCGCGATAAATATATTCATCATTTGAGATTGAGGATATTCAAATTGGTTCAGATCTGTTTGTTTTAATGCAAATCTAATTTTCGGGTGGGAAACCATCCGATTGATTTCATTCTTAGTTGGACCTGGAAATATCCACACTACTCTCGTCTAATTGAACAGCATAAGGGATTCTTTCTGATTATGATATTATACACAATTACAATCACAAGCGGTGTTGTCGATTCCTTGTTAAAAATTATGGACTGAAGTATGAGGAGATTATCGGCGGATTATTGACGTATCGCAATCGCCGTACAGAATAGGTATGTCAATTTCGGTTTCGGCAGTTTTGGCAATCCAAATGATTTAGTAAAATATTCAACTTTCTGAAATCAATCATTCTCAGACCAAGAAAAATCCGTCTAATTAATTTGAATCAATCAGAATAACCTTGCGGGTGTTATTTTGCTTATTATTGGCAGACAAAACACACAAGCATCGCGGCTGATCAGCTAAACTTGTTTTACCGAGCACCATCAAACACAACTCGCTCGATGAGAGTCAAACACAGATAGAATCCACCACCGTCATCGTTGACGTCATATCGATCGTATTTCTCTGAAATTCACCGCCGGGTATCAATACAAACCGATCACCATCACTACCACCAACCCAGACCGCAGGCAGTTTGGGTTAATGTAGCAAAACCCGCAGACATAGTCTGCGAGTGAGGGGGGCCGGCATTAATGTGCTAAATGACAAGATCACGCGTCCACCTGATTCCGAGGCCGTAGCAAAAGAGCCGGTTCTCGAATCGTCATTGTTTTCGTCTCATCGTCATTATGTAGTTAGAAGTGGGTTGGATGCTGGTTGGTGATATCGTGGGTGAAGCGCACATAGCAACGCGACGAGTGATCGGGGGATCGTGACCGTGTCCTCGAAGTTTGGCTACCTATAAATCGTCAAACGAATCCAGATAACAGCTGTTGCCGTTTGCTGAAAATGTACAATTATTTGATGCTGGTACGCACCCATGAACTGTGGCTCTATTCAGTGGCGTCTCGTTAGCATGTTCAACTTGTTCATTGAACAGGTAGTCATTTGTTTCCTAGCACTTTTAGACTAATCTTAAACATAGCACAGTCACAACGTATTCAGTTGCGCGAATGAACCATTAACTAAAACATCAAAGTTGCCATTGGTTCTAGTTTCCAGTGTTAAAATTCGCCTAAAGATAGATTACAGGACGAAAACGTGAATTTTTGGATACTGTCTTCATTGGTTAACTAGATTAGATAAGATTCAAAAACAAATCGGATATGAATTGAACTGAGCTTGAGAATATTTTGCAAAATAGGAATGAACTCACAAAACTCCTGTATTTGTTAGTTACAATAGTATTAGTGCCTTCTGCTGTTTTCCTCAGTTTTGCACAATGATTTTGTGAACTTAGTTTTAGGCATACGATTTTCAAATAAAATAATCATATTTACTCAAAATTCCAAATTGATGTTATAAAATAGACACGAATACAAATAACCATTTAACCCCTGGAAGATCAGGAACATTCGTTAAAGTGGCCAATCCTCAGACAACATTCTAGAGCTCTCTTCTAACTGCTTGAAATTGCGATCTATGAATAGAATTTTGAAAAAAAAATATGGCTAGTGAACGGTTCTGCAGGAAATCCGGAAAAACCGGAAGAGTGGCCAATTCTCGGACACCATCATGGAGCCCCCGGTTTCGTTTTTAACCACTTGAGAATGAAATTTGGGTAGTGATATAATCACGGAGCCTAATAATACGCTTTTCCAACTAACCTCAGACCCAGCTTTCTGATTACCGAGAATGTTAGCACGCTAGCAGGGAGGTTTGTCATTTCCGTCCAACCAACAGTTGCAGCATCCTTTATTACGTGGTAAAAATGCTATTTTAATTTATTCGTAATCATCAACATCATCGTCGTAATCACTAGGATACACTAGAGATCGGAGGGCATTTTGGCAGTGCGGTGGAATGGGCCGTGGGTGGAAATGTGATGGCAAAGTATAAATATGGCATACATAATTGAGTTCAGGCAAATGTACCTACAGGAATAATCACGACTGCCACTGCATAACGTTCGGTATCCCAGCAACAGTTTAGAAAAGCAAGTTATTTATTCCACAGTTAACTCACTTCTTTTCTCGTCTCTGTTGTATGAGCCACATGCATAATAGATGATGATGGCTCTGCTTTACGTTATATATGAAATCATTAGCTAACATCACATCTAACTGCTACTGCTTAAGGCTAATTGAATCGTACTTCTATAACTCGAGTAAATAAGAGAACACCAATGGCGTTTCATCTGAATGTTCAAACTACTGAAGTCAGTTTTTACAAAGTTTTTAAAATCTGATGGTGATGATTAGGTTCCTCTGAAAAATAAAGACAAACCAAAACGCAATGCTACCAATAATGAACCAATCGAACGAAACACTTTAATTTACATTAATTGACAGTTTTTGTCGTACATTGTCGAATTATTTCGCAGCCAAAGTCGTGGCTTAAGAGATGAAAGGAGGAAAATCCTTGGCTATTTTGCAACTTTCACTTCAAGGAACCCATACAATGTAAGAAATAAAATACTCTCTTAGAAGCTCTCTCGAGTTTCGCTAGCTCATTGCCAAAGCTAGCAAATAAAGCGGCGGCTGAGAAGATGCTATTCGTGCACATTTTTTGGCAACAAGAAAGCAGTAGTTTGTGGTTTGAAATGAGCTCGTTTTAGTTTTTTATAATTGAAATGGTCTCACCAATTTCTGCTATTCGATGAAATATAAATATTATTCGATGAAATATAGATATTATTGCGAAGAACAAGATCATACTAGCTTTATTTAACGCTTTCAAGCCATAATTTTTCCAGGGTTTTTTTAAAATAATTTTTTTTTTTTTTTTTTTTTTTGGGGGTGAAAAAATAATAAAAAAAAAAAAAAAAAGAAATTTTGTTGGGGGGGGTGGGGCGGGGGGAAAAAAATCGTAAAAGTTAAAGAAGAGATGGTGGTAACGATTTTCATACAAAATAGTCATGTTTGGAGGCTTGTCTTTCACTTTCCCGTGAAGTAATTAAACTGAAATTTTGGCAATAGCCTAGAAATAACCTGAATTTTCATCTTTAATAAATGCATAATTTTTCATTCACCACTTCAGAAACTACAGACACCACCTACGACAAAACAACAAGACCTCCTTTTGATATCCATAGTTTAGGCCATGTTGATGAGTTTGAATTACAAGCTATAGTATACTGATATTAAAACGACCCGTACATCAATAGTAAAAATTCAGATCCTCAAATTCGAGCATTCTTTATGGAAATCAAAAAGTGGTCTTATTATTTTGTCGTATGCGGTGTCTGTAACATTTAAAGTGGTGAATGAAAAATTATGGATTTAATGCAGATGAGAATTTAGGATACTTCTGGACCACAGCCGAAATTTCAGCTCAATTGGTTCTCGAGAAAATGAAAGGCAGCGTGACTAACATGACCATTTTGTATGAAAATCAGGCTTTGGTCTCGTTGTATTGTCCGTCACTGTATTCAATCATATTCAATGAATGTACTGGAAGACCTACAGACATTATGAGATAATCATGAGATATTCTATGTCATCCAAACTGTCCTGGAGTTCAGAACTCAATATCTACTGTTGTAACAGTAGCTTTATCCGCTATACAAAGTTACCCAAAGTTACTTGGAACAAATAAACCACTCTCCCATTTTGTAAGTGACCATCGGCACTCGTAATGTTGGTTTAAATCGATTCAAATTGGAAGTATACTAATTTTTAAATATACCACTTACCAGCTTATTGTTGACCCAAACGAACCCTACTGCCACCCAATCATGTTATCTAAAATCCCAGTTATTTCTCGTGGAAGTGTAGTGGACTCTGCGGCTTCCAATAAAGAGAGTATCACGTCAACATATTCCTACCCTTTCCTTACTTGACCTGCATTCGGGCGGGGCCGGCGCCATTATTGCCTTAGTTTGGGATCACCAGTTTTTACACATTGAAGATGTATGTTAGTCCCAAGCATCATCTATTGGTTCTCTGTGTAATAACAGCTGATCTCGCAACAACGTAGTAGCAACCTCAGGCGGTCAATCATGCTCATGCTCATGCTCCAGATAGGACAGATATGCTTTTATGGGCAGTATAGGCTCTATATTATTGCATGGTGCCGGTTCATAAACCACGTAGACTCAGTTTTGAAAATCTCAGACCCCCCCCCCCCCCCCCTCGTAGACTTTTCTTCATACAATTTTTTGAAATTTTGTATGCAGCGTAGACTTTGGATCCTCACTTCTCCTTATATATGTTGACCGTCCAGAAGAGTCACTTAATTTGGTCAAATACATATTGTTACTTGGTTTAGTTCAGTAACCTACAATAAGAGCTGTAGATTTTATGTTTTGTACTCCAGAACAGTTTGGATAACCTAGAACATCCGAAGATTATCTCATAATGTCTGTTGTTCTTCCAAGATATTCAATGAATTTGTTTCAATACACATCGTAGGATGGGATGACCTAGAACATTTCATATTACTTTCTAATGTTTGTTGACCTTTAAGAATATTAATTGAATATGTTTGAATATTTATTGTAACTTTGTATTGTTGTGATGTGATGTGATAAGAATCCGCCATCAATGCAAGGATTACCTATGTCTGCAGGACTATCCTCGGCATGTTGCCACGAGAAAATAGCCTACGTGATGGCTTGTTGTAGCAGGGCCCGTCGATCTCAATGAGGACCTTCGGATGACTACGACCAGAAAACCGCGTGTCTTCACATGACAAGGGATTGGCGACTCCACGAATCCTTGCCCAGTCAAAAAATCCTTCGACCGTGTTAGGCTACCCCTCCAATTATATAGTTGTTATAGGAACAGTGGAAATGTTGAGCTTTAATGATGAGCTTTGAAAAATGTTAAGATACAAAATGTACGAAATTTCACGACTGTATTTAAGGTTTGATTCAATTAACACATTTATTTTTGTACAAGTTAATTTGTGCTGAGATATTGAAAATTTCTACTTTTCCTAGTTAAATAGTTGTAACATTTAAAATACTTACCAAAAAAAATATGTCAATATATTAAAAAATAAAACTTTCAAAGAATTTTTCGTTGTTTTTGTAGGTCATATGTTTTATAAGTGATCCAAAATGATATGGATCAAAAATAAATACATTTTTAATTTATTGTATCTTTGTATTGCCTTAAATTACTGTTTAAACTGTTTGCATCTTAAATTATGAACGCCGGGTCAGTTTGGATGACCTAGAACATCCCAAGATTATCATCTTATGTATTTTTACGTTCGAAAATATTCACTGAATATGCTTGAATACGTGACGTAACTTTGTATAGCCCAAAAAGCCGCTGTTGCTATCGAATATTTCAAGCTCCAAACTCCAGAGCAGTTTGGATCATCTAGAGGATCACAAAGTTATACAATAATGACTGTTGACCTTCCAGAAGATTTATTAAATATGTTTGAATACATATCGTCACCTTATCGAGCCCCCTTGTTACAACTGTAGATCTTAAGTACTGAACTCAAGTACATTTCGGATAATCTAGAACATCCTAGAAGAATACAAAAATGTTCATCAGAATTTAATAATACGTATGCATATGTATCATTTGCTAAAACAACGCTTTACACCTTTAATAAGGCATTTATTTTTTCTGAATTTCTTCTTATTCAGGATGTTTTAGGTCATCAATTAGGCCTTAAACTTATATGTTTTTTTCCCCAGAATTGATGTAGATCAAATTTTCCTGAAGACAGTGTACACTTTTACTCAGTATGTGATTTTATACAGCCATTTTCCTTTTGAAGTCATACCCCTTAGGCCTGATGGGGTTAAGAATCAAAAGGAATTAGCTCATACTTGTCAAACCCCTACCTTAGTCCCTAACTGTGCAGCTACAAAGCAACTGGAGCTCCTGGTGGAGGCTGAGTTCGATTGCCGGTCCCTGGTCTAGGAACTTTTAGTAAAGAAAAATGTCTCAACGCCCTGAGCACAAGGTAAGACTCGACTTGCCACACAACCATAATAATGCAAAAATGGTACTGGCATTTTAAGCTCTCCATTAATAATGGAGGGAGTGCATTTGGAGCCCTCAGTTGAGAGCAAGCAATAAACTAATTAAGAAGGCACTAAGCTCGAAATGCTAAGAAAATAGCAGATCATCACCTTATTTATTTATTTATTTGTACAGTACTGTATTATAAATATATTTTCCCTCAAAAAACCTGGAATCAAAAATTCTTAAGCTATGAACGCGTGCGTTCGAATGTTTCTTCTGCTAAAATTGCTAAATTTATAAAATTTTACCGAAGAAACAAACCATGCTCTTTCTCTTATTATTTTCTTTAAAAATATTACACTCTCTCAGATCGAGTGTAACTCGAGTCGATTTCTAATGGACGTGCAGATTACCTTAAGCTAAACTGAAGTTCATCAAAAAAGAATTGAAGAAAAATGATTTGAAAAAAAAATGCTTTCTGCTACATGCCACATTAGTACGCATTTTTTAGTTCTAATTGACTTTGAACATCCTGTTGGTTCATTTCGGTTAAAGGTGGCTATAACAATTACTTTAAAATATATATATTTGTTTTTCCTACTAAGTAAACCACCAAACACTTTTTGAAAGGCACCAACAGCATCCTTACTTTTGGTTCATGTTGGTTCAAAGTGGCTGTTAGGTTTAATTTGAAAAAAAAAAATGTTTTCTCAATGAAGTAAACCACCATCAAACTTTGTGTTTAGCCTCAACTGTCCTCGCTGTTTGTATAAAGCGGTTCAAAGCGTCTCTCTATCGTTACTAAGAAAAACAGCCTTATCTGTCCTAAGAAAACCACCAGCACACGTACGTTAGTAGTCTCAAGTCGGTTCAAAGTGGCTATGAAGCGTTGTTGCAAAAAAAATGGTTCTCGGGAAAGTAAACTACCATTACACTTTGTGAGTTACCACAACGACAGAGGTCTTCCCTGCTTCCGATAAAATGAGTATCACGTCAAAACACCTCTTTCTATTTCTCATTTAACCTGCATTTGGACAGGGCTGGTGCCGGTATAGCCTTAGTTTGGAATCAACAGTTTTTACACATTGAGGATGTATGTCAGTCCCAAGCATCATATGTTGGTTATTTGTGTTATAACAGCTGATCTGGCAATAACAGAGTAGAAACCTCGGGTGGTCAATCATGCTCATGCTTACACTGGGGTCTTGCCGTACAACTTTCAAATATAATAATCGTAACTTTTTTTTTAAATTTAACTCGTTTAACAAATTGAACTTCGATGAACATAATCTTGGACTCACTTTTAGAATATCTGGAATCTCCACTTGGAACGTCCAAACCTATAATGGAAACATATTGAGCTTCGATCAGAACGCATGGAGTTTTTAGATGTAGAGTTGTGACTAGGAAATCTTCGTTGTGTATGTCTTGCCTTATCTTCGGGAATTTCTGGTATCCCTTAATAGAATATATCTAACCTGGATGAGAAAGGCAAATCTCGCGACTGGTCGATCCCAGTCGTGGACGTTTTAAATCGTCTCGATTTCAAGTCAGGTATGCCTGTTATCAAAATTTTACACATTTTACAGCAAACCTATTTGTTCACCATGAGGATCAACGTTTAGGGTCCTCCCTTAGCTCAGTCGGTATAGGTGCAGCTACAAAGCAATACCATGCTGGAGGAGACTTGGTTCGATTTCCGGTCTGGTCTAGGAATTTACCTTTAAAAACAAATTTATCGACACCCTGGGCATAGGGTATGATTGTACTTGCCACACAATCATACTAACGTTTGCATTTAAAAAAAATGGACAAAAATTGCCGATTTTTCATGGGTTTACCTTCACCCGCACTGACGAAACTACCCATGCAGCATCAACCATAGTAACCCATGAGTCAGCAGACAAAATTTGACAGCTCTATCAGTCGAACTCTAACCGTGATGGCAAAAACAGTGAAGCAACTCCGTTCAGAAGTGTGCGCGTCCGAAGAACGGCACCCCGCCGCGTCGGAAACGGACATCGTGCGGCACTTTGTGCCGGCGTCCGTTCCGACATCTACAACATCTTGGCACTATTAGACAACAATCAAAGCATCGCCCGGTTCCGGACGGCCGACGACCCTGAGCAACAAGAAGCTCCAAAGGATGCTGAAGAGGAAGACCGAGGGAAAAGTGGCTACATCGCTGCGTGCGCTTGGCAGGGAGGTCGAATATGAACATACATGTCAGGAAGCGGAAGTCGCGTCCACTGGTTTCGGAGCTGCAGGCAATGACGCATCGGCAGCGGCTGAATAAGATGGTCAACTCGATTTTCCCGGCGAATCGCGACGTGGCGGTGGTGATGGAGACGTATCTCACCCTGGCAACGACTGGCAGGGCACTTCATATTTTGCTTCCCCCTCGAAGGAAGTGAGCTCCGAGGTGAAGTTCATTTCACACACCAAGTTTCCCAAGAAGGTGCTGTTGTGGCTGACAATCAGCGAGAAGGGGATGTCAAAGCCACTCTTCTTTCGCTACGGACTGGCCGTGAACGGGGAAATTTATAGTACGAAATTCCATCCCGGAAGTTGCGTCGTTCATCAAGAAATACCATAAGGGCGAAGACGCGGTGTTCTGGCCGGATCTGGCGTCGGCCCACTACTCGAAGCGATTGTTGGAGGAGATGGAGCGGCTGAATATCGATGTGGCACCCAAGTCTTAGCTTTTTTTTTTATCACCACCGAATAAAATCCAATTTTTTTTTAATGCAAACGTTAATGCAATAAATATACCTGTCAACGAAATCTCTCAATTAATAACTGTGGAAGTGCATTTAGAACACTAAGTTGAGAGCATGCAATAAGCTAATTGTGAAAACAATTAGCTGGCAATGCTGAAAAAGAAGAGGATCAACGTTCCCTTGATGTTCGGGCAAATTTTTCTGAAAAAAAAGATGTAAAGGGCGATACGGTCAAAATTTGGTCAATATCAACTTGACGTATTTCTTTCAATTTTGCATTTAAAAAACCTGAACACCCCTCATTTTGAAGGTGTGTGTGTGTAGAATGTTGCTCCTATTTTGATTTTGGAATTCACTCTTCAGTTGTCAAAATGCCGTCCAAGCAAGAAGAGCAGCATATCAAAATTTTGCTCGCGCATCGCGAAAATCCGAGCTACTCGCACGCAAAGTTGGCAAAATCGCTAAAAGTTGCCAAATCAACCGTTACAAATGTAATTAAAGTGTTTGGGGAACGTTTGTCGACAGCCAGGAAGTCTGGATCGGGGGTAAATCGAAAACCGGAAGCCGCTGAGACGACAAAGAGAGTTGCCGGTAGTTTCAAGCGAAACCCTAACCTATCTCTCCGAGATGCCGCAAATAAGCTGGGTGTATCGTCTACAACTGTGCAGCGAGCCAAAAAACGAGCCGGACTATCGACTTACAAGAAGGTAGTGACTCCAAATCGCGATGATAAACAAAATACGACGGTCAAAGCGCGATCCCGGAGGCTGTACACGACGATGCTGACGAAGTTTGACTGCGTGGTAATGGACGACGAAACCTACGTCAAAGCCGACTACAAGCAGCTTCCGGGACAGGAGTTTTATACGGCAAAAGGAAGGGGAAAAGTAGCAGATATTTTCAAGCACACGAAACTGTCAAAGTTCGCAAAGAAATATCTGGTTTGGCAAGCCATCTGTACCTGTGGCTTGAAAAGCAGCATTTTCATAGCTTCCGGGACTGTCAACCAAGAAATTTACGTGAAAGAGTGTTTGAATAAACGTCTGCTGCCTTTCCCGAAGAAACACGGTTGTTCCGTACTGTTTTGGCCGGATTTGGCATCTTGCCATTACGGTAAAAAGACCATGGAGTGGTACGCCGCCAACAACGTGCAGGTGGTTCCCAAGGACAAGAACCCTCCCAACACGCCAGAGCTCCGCCCAATTGAGAAATACTGGGCTATTGTCAAGCGGAACCTAAAGAAGACCAAAAAAACTGCTAAGGACGAGCAGCAGTTCAAGGCAAACTGGCTTTCTGCGGCGAAGAAGGTGGACAAGGTGGCTGTACAAAATCTGATGGCAGGGGTCAAGCGTAAGGCCCGGCAATTCGGATTTGGAAAAGCGGAAGCCTAACTGAATATTTTTCCTGAATTTTATACTAATTGAACTTGAAAAAGAAATTTAATTTGATTTTTTAAATAAACGATTTCACCGATTTACACGCGTTTTCCCTTGACCAAATTTTGACCGTATCACCCTTTATTTTCAAAAATGAGTCTACGTAGTTTATGAACAGGCCCTAAGTTGAGAGCAAGCAATAAGTTTGAAACGATAAGAAAGAAGAAGAGAGAAAAATCCAGTATCTTGCTTAGGAGTAAGGTCATTAGGCCGAATGCCATTAGATCAAACGCAATTAAGCCGAAGGTCATTAAACCGAATGAGTCATGTAGCCGACAGCCAAGAGGCCGAATGGACCATTATGCCGAATTTGGGAAAGAGAAAGATTGAACTTCATATTTCATTAAATCATTGCGACATAAAGCCAATAAACTTGCATGATTGTGCCTTCTATAAACCTCTTTCTTCCTTTCTGATTTCAATCTGCTAACATGTTACGTGGAAAATTGAATTTATTATTTCCTGAAATCTTCGGGCCATGAAAACAATTCAGTTTTTCAGCATCTAGCAGATCCTTCATATTTCAAAACTTCAAAGCCAGCTTGTCTTGTTGAAGATTAATGTTATTCAAATCATTGGGACATGAAACCAATGATGTTTTATAGAAGGTTTATTCTTCTTTAAATTAGGTATACATTATGTTCTTTCTAATTTGAAATCTCGTCATCTGAACAGTTGAATATAGAATTGAATAGTTGAGAATATAGTAATTCTTAAAAAAATTGAGGCTTGAAGCAGTGAACTATTATAGGAGATTTTTCCTTCTTTCAATCATGTTGGCAATAGAATATTTTGAAATCCGAAACAACTGGATTTCCAAATATCCAATTTGCCAACATGTCTTTTTTAAAATTGAATTGAAACAATTGCATTGTCACGAGAGATTTTGCCTTCTTTCAATCATAAGCAGTTCGTTATAATTTCAAAACTCTAAATTAGGTCGCGTTGAAAACTTTTATGTTGACGCTTTTAACTTGGATCAATAAACCTTCATGAGTATATACCGTACTCATAAATTACCCGCCGATTCTTGGAGACCTTCCCTTCGGGAGTTTTTGGATAACAAACCTTATCCTTCTAACTCAGTACTGCTTTCAGTTTAGATTTGTTGGACTTTCATCCACATCCACAATAATCCGGACACCTCAAAACTTAAGTAAGTCACAAATTCCGTTGTTCTAACGTATTAATTTGATTTCTCTGGTTTGGTTCGTCAATGGCGATTTTTATTCTGGCTACGCTTAAAAGGAATTATTCCCTGGCGGCTCTCCAGAACCTGCTACAAAGTAGCCAACGCAACTGGGGGCTCTCTAAAAGTCTACATTGTAATTGCCTTGGCGTTTAATATCCATATTGATGAGATTCCATCCAAGTCCTACCACTTCCTAGGGACCTCCAGAACCTGCTTCAAAGTGGGAGAGGCCACTCTCAAAATTTTGGAAATAATCTTGTAATACCATGAAGTTTGACACCCACATTGATAAAACTTCACTGATTACCAAAAGTTACCATTTCCCGAGGACTTGTAGAACCTGCTAGAAACTGGCCAAGGCAACTGGGTACGCTGATTTCCAAAAGAGGCTACCTCAAAACCCTGCTACAACACTGTGGCCAAGTCAAGTGAGGGCTAAATATTGTAATAGCCTTGTAATAGCATGAACCATGATATTCATATTAGTGGTAACCGTGGTTGCCTCTCACTCCAGTTGTCCAGTTGGTCTGGTATCAGTTCCAGTCGGCGCCGTTGGGATTTTCTAAGAAGAAAAAGCTCTGAGCTCCTCTCCTTTGGAAGGGACCGCTGGTCCCGGTTCATGTGTTGATGGGTTGGATATGTAGAGTCCAGGTCGTCTCCCTGGCGTGACGAGACAGCTTCAGTTTGAATGTCACGAAAATACGAAAATCCATGGTAATAAGATTCTGCCTTATCCTAAACTGACCATTTTCCGGTGACTTTCAAAATCCGGTACAAACCTGCCGAGGCAACGTCTTGTGAATCAATGAAGTTTTATATCCTTTGTGATAAGATTACGTCAAAGTCGTGATCTGACAACTTCCCAAGAACCTCCACGACCTGCTACACAGTGACCAAAGCATGTGGGGACTCTCAAAATATTTGAATTGCAATCGTCTTGTAAAACCACAAAGTTTTAAACTCATTTATACGATTCCGCTGACTTCCAAAAGTAGTTACTTCCCGGAGGCTTCCAGAGATTGCTACAAAATAGCCAAGGTAACTGGGGATTATCAGAATGTTTACATTGTAAACGCCTTGTAATACCGTGAATTTTGAAATCCAAACTGATGAGCATCCGCCCAAGTCCGAAACTGTCCACTTCCCGGGAACCTCCAGAACCCGCTGCAAAGTGACCAACAAACCCAAGCAACACACAAGTTTTATAACGGTTGAAAATACTTTTATATTACTAGATTTGGTTATAAAGAAGCTTACTCAACATAGAATCATGAAGATGTGTTACTCGGGAAGTGGCAACTAGCGACTCTCAAAATGTTTGATACTCACATTGATAAGATGACGATGATTTTCAAAAGTGGTTCTTCACTGAAGATTTCCAAAAATAGCTACAAAGTGACCAAGGTACTAAGGGATTCTCAATATGTTTGCCTTGTTATCACTTTCCAAAATCATAAACTTCTGAACATGTCCAGAAATGGCCCCACTTCCCGAGGACCTAGAGAACCTACTACAACTTGGTCAAGACGAGAACTCTTGAAAAATTTGTTTTTTGAATCGCCTTTTGAAACCAGGAATTTTGATGTCCATATTCATATGAGCATGAACATGAACATGATTGAACGCCCGAGTTTGCCAGTTCGTTATTGCTAGATCACCTCTAATTACACAAAGCACCAACAGATGATGCTTGGAACTAACATACATGTGTGACATTCTTGTTTATCTTGGTTTTCAGATTATTCTCCATGTAATTGGTTTTAAGGAGATGCACAACAATATACTCACAAAGTGTGATAGTGGTTCATATTGGAAAAACAAACCATGATTAGAGTAGATTTTTACCTGATTTAAACAAATAGTAAGGATATTTAGAGTCACTCACTAAGTGTGAGGGTGGTTTATTTCAATGGTAAAACTTCGCCTAATATTCGAATCCAGCAGTAAAGATGCTGTTGGGACCACTCACAAATAGTAATGGTGGTTTACTTCGTTGAGAAAGTAAGTAGTCTTTGAACTAATAGTCGATGTAAACCGATTTAAACCAACGGATTTATTCCACCAACATGGATACTTCGTTGAGGAACCGAAAAAAAAATAAACGATTGAGAGTCGATATGAACCGATTTAAACCAACAGTAACGATGCTGTTGGAGCCACTCGCAAAGTGTGATAGTGGTTTACATCATTGGAAAAAAATAACTAGCCTTAAAAGTCGATTTGAATCGATTTGATCCAGCAGTAAGCATGCTGTTGTAGCCACTCAAAAATTGTAATGGTGGTTTACTTCGTTGAGGAAACGAAAAAAAAGTAACGATTGAGAGGCGATATGAACCGATTTAAGCGAACAGTAAAGATGCTGTTGGGACCTCTCACAAAGTATGATAGTGGATCACTACATTGGTAAAACAAATATGTTTCTTAAACTCAGCTTTTTGGCCGCTTTGAATCGATTTGAACCAACATTAAGTATGCTATTGGGGTCACTCACAAAGTGTGATAGTGGTTCACATCAGTTCGAAAGCACACAATTTCCTAAACTACACTTGGAAGTCGGTATGAACTGATTTAAACCAATAGTAAGGATGCTGTTGGGACCACTTACAAAGTGTGGTGGTGAATTCTTTGTTGGGAATTAAAAAGGAAAAACTAACGCTTGAGAGCCGATTTGAACCGATGTAAATCAACAGTAAGGATGCTATTGGGGTCACTCACAAAGTGTGATGGTGGTTTATTTCATTTAGGAAAGCAAACAATTTTGATTTACGCCTGGTCGATTTTAATCGATTTGATCTAACAGTAAAGATGCTGTTGAGACCATTCACAAGTTGAATTATTTACACTTTTTTGTGTTTACTTCGTTAAAAAATACCGCTTGAGAGTCGATTTGAACCGGTTTAAACCAACATTAACGATGCTGTTGGGGTCACCCACAAAGTGTGATGGCGGTTTTGTTTGTTTGGAAATAAGAAGACAAAAATAATGCTTAGAGTTGGCTTGAACCGATTTAAACCATCAGAAATGATGCTATTGTGCCCTTCACAAAGTCTGATTGTTTGTAAACTACACTTAAGAATCGATTTGAACCGATTTAAACCAACAGTAATGAAGCTGTTTGGACCACTCAAAAAGGGTGATGGTGGTTTACTTCATTAAGAAAACAAATAGTTTTTTAACTACGCCGAATAGTCAAGGGGAACCGATTTAAACCATGAATTAAGATGTGGTTATGGAAATTGGGTACCTTTCGCGTCGATAAAGATGCTATGTTATATACATATAATATTGGAGTTTTATAAGTGTGTTACTCACTTTAATGTTCATAGTCATGTGAATGAAATAAACTTCTTTTAGAACAGCTTTCCCAAATTTTTGGGCAATGATCATATGTTGGTGATTCATTGACTGATCTGTGATTCAGCCCATCAAAACGCTCAGAAAATATTCTTATTTCTGTGAAAACACACACAGTAGATTGTGTGCATTATTAGTACCGAAATTATGCAAAAATAGCACTTTCGACATTCCCCCCAAAAATGCGGGTAATCCTCAAAAAAAAAAAAAATCCAGTCCTCAGCTGTACCCGACGGATGCTACCATCGAGTGCTGGTAGAAACAAACAAATCAGTTCTTTGAAGTAAAAATGGTAAATCTGTTCATTTTTGACGGATTTATGGCAACTAGAATTTTGACAAAATTTTACCTGTCCCGATTATTTTGTTCAGCACCTGTATGTGGACATGGTGCACTGAACGACCTATCTCGACAAAGACAGAAAAAATGATCTCATCCGAACTTAGTCCAGTTTCTTTGATCGTGTATATGAAATGAAGATTCTCTAAGCGAGAGCATTTCTTTCAAATGAATGCCGTTGAACTTAGCTTGGTTAACCGTTGTACTTAAAAAGAGTGGCGGGTAGCTTTGAATCGGCGAAGTCCCAAAAAGAGCTAATATTTGGCAACGTTGCAAATGAGCCGAAATATTTTTTCTACGAGTTCCCTTATCAGTTTTTTTTTTTTCTAAAGAATTACCAAAAGCGGTAAGCTTGTTCCGTAATGACAAAACACTGTACAGTTACTTCTGGAACTCACGAAATGCTTTTTGTTATCAAAATTACTACTGCCGCTACAACTAACAACTCTTACATCAATTTTGAATCGAATAGTTGAGTAAACATTGACATCCGCCCATAAATGATCACGTTACATGCGTTCGAAAGCTCCTATCGTTGTTTTAAGAACTTGAATGTCTCGATGGTGAACAATCAATCAAAAATCATCACGCCCCCGGGTGGGCTCGAACCACCAACCTTTCGGTTAACAGCCGAACGCGCTAGCCGATTGCGCCACGGAGGCTAATATGGGCGAGTGCCTTCCTATTTCACAGCAGCTCCTTTCGCTCCGAACCGATTGACTTCGCATTTCGAAACTATGGGCAATCCAATGACAGGTGAATGATGGCGATGATCCCATGCTGTGTGTGAGCGCGCGCGTTATGGAGCGGATATGCACCGCGTGCCGCCACGATGGTGATTACGGCATTGGGCCATCGGGCGTTGGGGGGTAAATGCCTCACCGAAATCACTTTGGCGAGGTTGAAATATTCCAATTTTAGCACACGGCTGCCGCGATTCCGACGGGTGGTAGGTTCTCCCAAAAATAGGAACACGCCCAAACGTGTATGTATATCGAGCGAGGACCGTGGGCCGCAGAGCACAGCAGGAACGGAGGGGAATTTCTGTTTTTAGAATCGAGTTGATGTCAGTAGAGTTGAAAGCAGGCCAGGCTTTTTAACCGCTTCGAGGATTGTTGGAGGTTCTAGGGAACGAGAACTTCTCAAGAGATCTTATTTTAGAACTGAACAGTCTCGTTCCAGGCACAACGCATGTTACCAGCGGGAGGAGAAATAGCGGCGTGATGGGGTGAACTTGAAAGCGAATCTGTTTTCCAGACTATTCAGTCGTGTGGGTTTTCGACACAGTGGGATGTCAACAAATTCAAATAATCTCCAGCTTTTCTTACGTAGAAATCCGAATTCTGAATTCGAAACCAGCTTCTGAAAATTCCTAACGCGAGTTTATTCTTCGAGGTACGAACATTCCGAATAAGCCAAATAACTGTTTACCATCGGCTGGCAGTAGGCTACCCTTATACAACAACACACTCTTCAACCCGTTCACCACCCCGCCCTCTTGGATTCAATCAGTACCACTACTGTACCTGACCTTCCGCGACAAGATGCGAGCGCAGAACTCACTCACGTTTGCGATTGGGTCCCGCTGAAGTCGCTTTTCGCACACCAACGGCGAGGCTCTCATTCGCGATTCGCTCACCAGGTCTCAACAGATGTTCCTCCCATCATCATCATCACCACCATCATCATCATCGCCAGGTAGTAGTAGGCTCCGCAAAAAAGAGAACACACACTACCGCGCGCGCTTATGTGTCTGATGATGACAACAAGTGCGCAAACAGTCACAGCGCAATGGTTGCTATTTTTAGAATCCATTCCCTCAAACCGTTCCCAGTTAATTCGCCCACTTCCTCCCCCGGCTGTCAACTGCGAAGCGCAGGCGGTTTTTCGTTATTGCAGTTAGTGTTGTGGGCCAGCAGCTTATAGAGCATTATCTGACAGTGCATCAGCATATGCAACAGGAGGGCGAGAATAATAAGCCTTTGATGAAAATGATTGCAAATACTTATAATGATGGGTAGGTTTTGTACAGTTCTAATGCAAAGCTTGTCACAATGTGGAAAGTATTGTGAGTTAATACGTATTCGATTGGGTCACCACTGAACAGGGAAAAAAGTAAACTTGAACAGATAATGTTAGAATAGACCTTTTTGAAGTAGACTACGTTATTGTTTTCTTTATTGGGGCACACTTTCCGAGTACGAAAAATGAGACCCTTACGAATAGTGGTCAACTTTTATATGGTAATAAAGCTATGTCCATTTAGAATCCGGAATAATAAAATCATTGATTGACGTACAAATAAGTTTAATACATCAAAACAAAGGTAATTCAGTGGACTTTAAGGAAAAAATATCAATATAAATCATTTCTCTTTGTTTCTAATCTAAAATTCTCACTATCTTCTTTATTCCTCCCATCAAACGCTGCACACCTTCGGAGTCAACTTCCTTGGCACATTTGTTCCACATTTTGGTCATCTGAGTCGCGTCCCGAGCAGTTTTTCCACTTTTCTTAAGCTTCCGCTTCATTATTGCCCAAAATCTCTCGATGCGCCGGAACTGCGGGCAGTTGGGTGGATTTATGTTTTTATCGATGAAATCTACGTTATTATCGCGGTACCACTGGATGACTTCCCGGCTGTAGTGGCAACTCGCCAAATCTGGCCAAAACTTTACGGGACCTTTATAGGCTTTAATGAAAGGTAGAACGCGGTTTTTGAGGCATTCTTCCTTGTACAGCTCCGCAGCTGCATTATTCCCCTTCAAATCATCATTTTTTTTTTTGGCAAATTCGACCATAAAAGCAAACTTAAACTTCGCAGGAACATCTCCTCGTGCCGTCGCAATGTGGAATTTTTGGCCAGGAAGCTATCCGAAATCCATTTTGACGTAGGTTTCATCGTCGATGAGCAGGCATCCTTGGTACTTCGTCAAAACCTGCTGGTACAATTTCCGAGCTCGAGTTTTGGTGACGAAACTTTGCTTCAACGTTCTGTTTGGTTGCTTGCTGGCTCGATAAGAACGATATCCTGCTCGCAAACTAATTCTTCGAACGGTACTGCGAGCAGCAGCGTATTTTCGTACGATTTCATTATCTGATAGTTCAGGGTTTGCTCTGACGGTTCTCAACACCTTCTGGTTCAGCTTGCGGTCATATGTTCCACTACGACGCTTACCTTGAGGCACTCGATCCACGCTCTTTCGCTCCCTGAAACGTTTGAGCACATCATACACGATTGATTTGGCGATTTTCAACGTTTTTGCGATTTTTGTTGCGGATCACGTTGGATTATCAACATGGGAGTGCAGAATTATTTCTCTCCTCTCGACTCCCATCTGGAATAACTTTTGACTCACTGCACGAAACACCGTGAAATTTATACCACAGAAATAATGGGCGCCTAGGTAAACAAACCGCTGTAAAAGAATTCTTGCAGCGGTCACTTTCGTGCAATAAGTGATTCCGGATTTTAACTGGACAGAACTTTAACTCTGTGTTTGTTCGTTAGATTTCCAAAATTTTAACATCATTCCGCGAATATAGGGAAGAGAATCTCCTTCCAGAAGCAAATTCACACATCCAACGATAGAATCGAGCCCTTGATTGACAGAATAAAGCCAATGGGGTCGAAGAGCCCGCCCACGTTCCGCCAAATGTTAACAATAGGGAGGAGGCAGTCCCGTGCTCCCAATTCAAATCGTTTCACTTGGGTGCCGTGATGGTCCCTCCCTTTCCCCGTTATATGTTATGTAATGAGTACTTAGTGCATTTGCCGTGGTTATTTGATTGCTTACTTTGTTTTAGAAAAATAAGCTGAAAGTAATATTGGTTAGGGTTATATACCGTTCTTTACTTATTGCTTAGTTTTCATTTTGATGTAGGGTCCAGGTAGTCGTCGCGGTGTTTCTGCTTTTGAAGAGCTAATTTTAGTAGCTCAGACTCACGATGTATGTGCCATATGGTATTGCTCGCAGTCGTCATGGGATAGAACAGGAGAAAGGACGAATGAGTGAAAGTATTCGTAATTAGTAACATGCTAACGGGTGTTCAATAAAAAATGAGAATGATTTCAATACCTTTCTGTAATTAAAGTAAAGAGCGTAAATTTTTCTCTCTCCAAGAGAATTGCTTTCTGGACTCTGGAAATGAGTGGCATGTTTCTTTTCGCTCGGGTGCTGTCAGTTCAATCGAAGATGGCGTCGTAACAGCAAGCACTCCGCGAGCATGTTGTACGGTTTTACGAAACGCATGGTCATCGTGGAAAAAAGTTTAAGGTAGACCACCTTCGAGACGAAAACGTGCCCGTGAGTACAGTTTACCGGATCCTATCATCCCTGAGCGTGGAGCGGAAGGCCGGTAGCGGCCGTCCGGCGAAGATAATGACGAAGAAGAAGAAGGAAGCGTTGAAAATGCTGTTTGACAACAAGGACGGAACGAGTTTGCGTGACGCCAAAAATATCACTGCTCCCATACCTAGATTCACCGAACCCTCAAGATGGAGGACATTATCTGTCGGAAGAACAATCGGTCTCCCGAGTACACGGACGAGCAGATAGCGACCGTGAAATCGCAGTGCCGGTGGATGACGAAGAACTACCGCGGGACGTCGATCGTGCTGGACGACGAAAGTTACTTTCCGCTCTCGGAGACCCACATTCCAGGAAATTACAGCTACTATTCCAGCGACAAGTCGGCCACACCCCCCGAAGTAAAATATAAGTTTAAGCAAAAAATTTGAAAAAAAAAAGTCATATCGGACAGAGGGATTTCAAAGCCGTGGTTCAAGCCGAGCAGTCTGGCCATCAATCAACAAGTGTACCAGGAGGAGTGTCTTGAAAAAAAAATCTTCTGCCGTTCTTAAAGGAGCTCATGCGGATGGGAAGTACGTCTTCTGGCCGGACAAGGCATCTTCCCATTACGCCAAGAAGACGCTGGAGTATCTTGAGCAGAAAAAGATACCGTACGTGCCGAAAGAAAGGAACCCGACCAACTTGCCCCAGTACCGTTCCATTTAGGATGTTTTCGGCTCCCTCAGTGCCCTAGTGTACAAAAATAATTGGCGGCCAAGGATACGAAGCATTTGACCTCAAGGATCCGGAATTGTATCCGGAAGATGGACGTCAGTGCCGTCCAGCGCTCTTGTGGAAGCATCGCGACTAAGTTGCGTCGTACGGCTGACCAGGGTCCCCTCTCCAATATTTATTTTAGAAGAATAAACATTATGTTTTTAATAAAAAATACTGAATCCATTGAAAATTCGTTTTTTTTTACTATATGACTGAAAAAAATCTCATTTTTTACGGACGCAAAATGCACAGCAAACAACTGACTAGACTCAGTTGCAGACTCTGCAATCGTGTCGTTCAAACAAACGTTCGTTGGAATCGTTGCGCTTTTTCGTTTGGTATTAACAAATTTCCAAAAACTACGAGAGTTTATTCTCAGACTCATTTGCACACACAAAACGTAAGATTTATATAGCGTGGCATTCAAAAATCGATACGCACTGCTGGCCTGTTGATAATTTCTTTTGTTGCTAGGCGATCGAAGACGTCGTAATTTCCGTTGGCAACTTTTATCACACGTAAGTTCAGCGGTCGCTCCAATTGACTTAAAATGCGTTCGTCACATACCAGATCCTACCCTACCACCTTTCACTCAAAATCTGGAAAAGGATACGCACAATTCCAAACAATAGTTAGTCTCTTATCTTCCTCTCAATGTTTCCGATTTCAGTATTTTGAGATTAACAAAAAACTGCAGTCATGATTCCATTGTAAATACGAGCATCCTTACCTGCAATACTAATTCTAATCATCTATGAGGAAAATATTTCGACCCTTGCGTCAATTTAAAGGTAAAATTTATAATCCTCGAGACGCCACTGGCAAATAGGTGTTTTATTCTACACACATTCAGCGAAAACAAACCCTTCCCCCTGGCAAATCTTTTTGAAACTTTTGTCACTTCCCAAACGCTTCACTTGGTATCAGAACGGCCGCGAGCGCGAACAAGCGAACATAAAAAAAAGGAAAAAATCTCCACTCCTACCGTCGATAATAATTTTGTGAAACCTTGCAAATTTTCACCAAGATTGGACATTTTTTTTTTTTCGTCAAGCGAAAACCGTCCACCGATTCCTCCAGGTGGGTGTTTGTTTCGGGCCGACACTGGCTCGACCCAACTTTGTAAAATGGTAGTGGAACGAATTTACCGAAGAACAGCAGTTTTTTCGCGCAGCACTCGCTTTGGTCGGTCGTGTTCCGTCGGCTGTTATCATCATCATCATTCATCGTTGAACGGTCGATGTGCGTTTGTGTCAGTAAAGCAGAGCTGCACTTTTACACCATCGGAAAAGTATGCGTGATTTCTGTGTGCAAACAACATCGCAACCAAAGCAGGCTATAAATAAACAGTTGTCTATACTACTGTACGTTTTGTTGTTACACGATTGGTGATAGGATCCCTACCTCAACTGGCCCTAGCAACCTGATGTTTTCGGTTACAACAGGCGGGAATCACTTGGCTGGCAATTTTGGAATCGGCTCAACGAGTGCGACCGATGCCAGCGAGCTGTTTTCTTTATTTTTGGCCAGGCTCAGAAGTTCCCGATAAGCACCGTGGGGTTTTATTATGGGTGCTACGCGCGGGTATTATCTGAACGCTGGATTAGTCGACATGTTGATAATTTGATTGGACGGAGTTTTGCGCAATAGGTTTCGGCGGGCATTTACATGGTCTGATAACACTCCACCACTCGGCATCACCGTTTAGGTGATGCCACTTTGGTGATGAGCACAAAACGGGCCGGAACTGGTTTCAGCCGGATGGTGAAAGATAATTTCAAATTTGGAGGAAAGTCGGATGAGGTTGGTGAGAAGAGAGTTTGTGGTACATTGTACTAGATAATAGTCGGTCACGATAGAGGTTTAACCTGTTCAACTAGTTCATGCTTTGAAAAGTCTGCGCAAAGTAATGTAGATATAATCATTATTGTGGTCACTGAGAACTCAAAGTCGTAAACTAATTCGACAAGCAGCAGAATATTTTTCTGCCAATTTTGTTTCTATTTACTTTGAAGCGTTTACAAAATATATCTCCGATTTTTCTGCAGTCGAAAAAATATTGGACTTTGCACTTCCACACCTCAAAAGTGTTCCATAAATATTTGGCTCCAGCTTTTCAAAAGAAACATATTCCTTAGAGGAGTTAAATTTCATCGAATAGTAGAACTTGGTGAGATCATTCTAGTTATTTAGAACCAGTTCACGTTCAGTTTGTTCAACAATTACCTACTTCATTCTCGTTGCCCGTTCTCGCTGTTAGACTGTAATTCAAGTGGCTGTAAGTAAAAGCACACGAATATCAGTTTTCACTGCTGCATGTACTGTTAGCTTAAGGAATTGGTAGAAATTCTAGCGAACTAGAGAACCATTCTTTCTCTAATAGACTATTGGTTCTTCGCAGGGAAGGTATTAAAACAGCAAAACGCTCACTCTCGTTTTCTCAATTATTTGTCAAAGATTACAATCAAAATGTATCGTCTGGTCGGTTCATATCTTACGGCGAATTAGAATATTATAAATCAATTCGAACTTCTTCACATCTTTGGTTCAAGCAGAAATTGCTGTTCACTACTGGTATTCTATGATGTTGGGAAGATATTTCCAATTTCAAAAACATTATAATAGGATTGTCTGTTCAGAGGGCTATACAGCCAGGTGAACCTGTCGCTTGGGATTCCGTAAGAGATGGCTCACCCACTGCACTGGGGGCAGACATCTTAGCGGGGCCTAGCACTGGCAAACCCTCTATACCTCCTCGCTGTCATCGTTTCAAAGTGGTTTGGATTGTCCAATTTACTTTTAGCAATTAGATGGACGCCCATGTGAAAGCTTATGAATTCGACTCCTCTTGTAGGGTCTTCGCTGAGGAACTGGCGTGGCCCTTGTTATTGAGTTGTAAATATAATGGAAGACAGAGTAAGGTTGTTGTCGCTTATCCGATGTCGGTTGTCCGTTTCTTTGATCTTTCTAATGAACGGATCACGACATTGTGTCTACTCCCCGCCCTTCCCTTGCCCCCTCAATGTTTTCAAGGATGCCACAGTGTCCTTGAGATGCATGAAATCGTTGTTTCAAGGAGGGGGGTGGCTCAGTGGGGTCTTTGAGTCGCTAATGCTTCAGGAGAGAAGATCGAACACTGTATCGGGATTCCTAAGCCGACTCTGGCTTTTCCAATAAAATCTTCCGTATCCAGCTGGATACAGTGTCTGTTGTATCGCTGAGAGTGCTATCTGAAAGATTGTAGAACGGATTGACGTCCTGAATATCGTTAGATAGTATCGTCGAATAGGACCGAAGGTAGTTTCAACCCCTACACACCAGTGGAGTAGGTTATCCTCCCCTAGGCCTAGACATTCCTCAACTAGATTCGGCGTTTCCTCCAATAGTGACCAGTGTGGACCAGTATGGACAGAAACCGATGGTTGCTGCGGCAGACGTACAGACATATGAGCTTTTCTCTGCTGAGAGTTCAAAGCCTATAGAACAGACCTAGTTTTGGCCATCCTTAGCAGCCTGTTTGCTAGCTTCTTACGTAAAGAAACCAGAGTACCTCCTAGTCACCATTAGGACGATGTCGTTCCTCAAAAAAGCCGTTCGCGAGAACAAAGAAAATAGTGACGGTTATAACCGACCCTTGCGTGTCTCCAATATTCTTCCTATACATGTTGGAACGATGGTTTCCGATGATAACCTGGAATGATCTCACCAATTTTGCGAACCGAAAACATTTCATGCAAAGATTCTTAGAGCTAAATTCTCGGGAATGATCTCACCAATTTTGTGAAGTGAACACATTTAATGCAAAGAGTCTTAGAGCTATATTATCGATTAGTTGTCACTCCTATGGTGTCTTTCCGTAAGTGTCCTTCAAGTCATTTGGTGAACTACTTCAAAAATATCGTGCGAATCTAGTTCTGATTTTGAAATACTTACCACAGTCTAACCAATCAAGTTAAGGCCTCTGTGATCTTTACTGTACACAAAAGACGTTTTCAAACAATACGGCTTATCTCGTTACGTGTCTATTCTTCTTGAACCAGTGCATTCGTTTTCGAGAGCAATTTCCTGGATTTCTTGTGGCAATTCGTCAATCGGGCCGAACATCAACAACTACGGTGAGGCGACCGTTACGAACGATGAACCCATATTATAGTCAGAATCCGGCTATCGAAACGGCTATTTTGCTGGCTCTCAAAATGTTCAGGGTAGTAATGCAGAGATGTCTGGACGAGGACGTCTTCCCATATGCCTTGAAGCGCCAGACTCTCGCCAAAGACAGGGAAGCCACCACGTGATCCATCGGTGTATAGACCGATATGCCTATTGAATATGATGGGGCTTGAGAGGATAATCTTCAACAGGCTGTCGAAGTACACGCAGGGTACATGGTCAATAAACCAGTTTGGCTTCCGGAAGGGCAAGCCAACGGTGAATGCCATCCTGTCTGTCACTTAGACGGCAGAGGCGGGGCAATCCAGTATAACAGGCGGGGAGTCCACTACTGTGCAGTGGTCACCTTTGACGTGAGAAACGCGTTCGATAGCGCCAGTTGGGAGGCTATCGCCAACTCACTCCAATCGCCTCCGGGAAACTACTTCCAGAATCGTGTACTGGTTTACAATACAGAAGCGGGTCAGGAACGTGTCCAAATCACCGCAGGAGTTCCGCATGGTTTGATTCTGGGGCCGGTGCATTGGAACACGAAGTCAGTAACAGAAAATCAGAGCAACAGGCGACGATTAGAGCGGATTACTGCACTATCACCTTAAAGCGGTCCCTGAGGTACTTGGGGATCATGATCGACGACAAACTGTCCTTTATCAGTCACGTCGATTACGCCTACAAGAATGATGTCGAATAGCTCGGCGGTGCAATGGAGTAAGTGGAATATCCTGGCTAGTGTCGCCCTCTCCAAACTCAAGTAAGGCGGGCCGGCGTAGGTCACCTCGTTGTGTACTATGAGCTACCTAGGTAAGCTGGATAGTACGCACAGGCCAATGTTCCTGAGATTGATCAGCGCGTACCGCACAGCCGTTTGCGTCATAAGCAGGGATGACGCCCAGTGGTATCACCAGAAAAGAGGACGTAGATTGCCACGATAGCCGCATCTATGGTCAAATGGCAAAAGGAATGGAACAGTTCCAACGAGGGTTGGTCGACTAAATTCGGAGCAATCCGGATAGGTCGGTCGGCGACACGGTGAAGTTAATTTCTATTTGACGCAGATCCTGTCAGGACATGGTTGCTTTAGGCAGTACCTGCGGAAGTAGCGGGCACGCCAGGTCCTCCGCATTTCCCGGGTGCGCGGACGCATGTCCTCGCTTCGACGGCGCGAGAAACGGTATGATGGCCGTGAGCGGTTGGGACACAACCCCGGATAATCTTTTCCAGAGGAAGTGCCAAGACCGGGACATCTGGGACGCTGTAAGTAAAGCGGCCTCTTATATCGTCCTAGAGCTCCAAAATATATGGCGCAACGATCAGCGGCAGGTCAGAAGGGACTTGCTAACTACTAAAGTCCTAAGTAGTTAGACATAATAGGCACAATAGCACAATAGATTTTTTATAACTTTCAAAACGGACCACCCTAGATAGGTCATTTTTTGTAGGCAAACTCTCGCAAAGACATCAAATCTCTAGCGCTATATGTTTTCGAGTTATTGGTTTTTGTGTTTTTTCGCCATAGTGTGCTGGTGGAAATTATCTGGTGCTTCCAGTTGATTCTACGAAATGCTTCTTGATCGTTGTGTGAAGCTCTTCTGGGACTTATTTAGGGCCGGTTCATAAACCATGTAGACTAGTTTTTGAAAATCTCAGACCCCCCCTCCCCCTCGTAGACTTTTCTCCATACAATTTTTTGAAATTTTGTATGGAGCGTAGACTTTGGTCAAAGTCTCAAAGTCTTATTTATTTTGTGGATATTGATACTTTCATTTGTTTTAGTTGGGAACCCCTGTTATGATACACCATAGGAATAGGGATTCACAACCTTTTCTTTTCAGGGTATTTTATTTGCTGTTCACAATCTCCCGGATAATCTTACCTCTCTTTATATTTGGTGGCAAGGCGGACAATACACTTACAAAATGGCGGAACACGAGAATTTTCTTAACACAATAAGTTGAAGCTCAACGGTTAGGGTTTAGAGGCTATACAATGAAAATTTGATTAAGACGCCTCATTTAAAAAGGCTTGATTTTCGTGATTGAGCTCATCGTTGCAGGAACCGTTGGCATGCTTTGGATCTCATTTGTGATCTCGTCGGTCCTCATCTTCCGGCTTTGATGGTCCTGACAGGGTCTCGGTTTCACAATAAACATGGATAAACGCAGAGTAACACAAAGGCCTCCATTGTAATTGCCGTGGTTACGAATGTCCGTGGAAGGGTAAATCACTAACTGACCTTTTTTATGACCGAAAAGTAACGGCCCTAATATACATGTAGGAAACTCTTCACTTCACAACAGATGAACCATTCTGACGATTCATGAATGTATTGTAGTCAAATTGGAAGTAACCAACCGCATTGGTAGAATTTGGTGAGAACATTCCTTCTACCAATCAATCTATATATATATATAAAAATGGATTGCTTGGTCTGTCTGTCTGTCTGTCTGTCTGTCTGTTGAAATAATAGGTCGGAGACACAGAGCCGATCGGCGGAGCATGTGTCTGCAGGGGCCGAGGAAGGTTCTTAAGACAGTATGAGATCCCTCCTTCCTCTGAAAGGGGGGTCCCTATGACTGTATATATACTGATCAACTGATCAAGCAAAAGAACCCAAATTTAGCATGCGGAAGTCTTGGGAGGCAAGAAATGTTTCTATAGTAGTTTGAGACCCCTCCCCTCTCTAGAAAGAGAGGCTCCCATACAAATGAAACAGAAGTTTCTGCATATCTCAAGAACTAGTCAAGCAAATGGAACCAAATTGACATGTGGGGTTTTTTGGTGGCGAAAAATGTTCCCATGGTGGTTTGAGACCCCTCCCCTCTGCTAGAAGGGGTGCTGTCATACAAATGAAACTGAAATTTCTTCATAACTCTAGATCTAATAAAGCAAATGGAACCAAATTTGGCTTGCGGGGATTTTAAAGGCAATAAATGTTTCTACAGTAGTTCGAGACCCCTCCTCTCTCTCTGGTAGGGGGGGGGGGGCTCCCATACAAATGAAACACAAGTTTCTGCATAACTCTAGAACTAATCAAGTAAATGGAACCAAATTTGGCAGGTAGAGGTTTTTGAAGGCAAGAAATGTTTCTAAGGTAACTCGAGACCCCTCCGCCCTCTGTAAGAGGGGGGCTCTCATACTAATGAAACACAAATTTGTGCATAACACGAGAACTAATCAAGCATATGGAACCAAATTTGGCATGTGGCGGTTTTTGGAGGAGAGAAATGTTTTTATGGAAGTTTGAGACTCCTCCGCTTCCTGGAAGGGGGAGGGAGGGGGGTTTCCATACAAATGCAACACAAATTTCTGCATAACTCGAGAACTAATCAAGTGAAATTTGCAGGTGGGGGTTTTGGGGGATTTTTTTCTATAGTGGTTTGAGACTCCTCTCTTTAAAACTCGGAAGTTCAGAAGGAAAGAGGGGTTTTGGGACCGGAAAAGGTTCTCATGGGGATTCTCCTTGCTAGGGGGGGGGGGCTCTCATACAAATGGAACAGAAATTTCAACCAAACATGAGAATTATCCAGGCAACTAAAACATAAAATGTGTATTTCGTGGGGAAAGCAGCACGTTCTGATAGAAGTTTGAACCCCCTTTTAGTGAAGAATGTTACTCTCAGTGCTTTATATGCACAAGAAGTTAATCTAAGGTTATGCAAGAGAAAATTACGTTCAAACTGGCAGGATACGGCGTAGTTTGAAGATAAACGTTTTATCAATGAAATGCTTCTACACAGAAAGAAAAACCATGGTAGAAACTAAAGATCTGATGGTTTAATTAACAATACACACCTACGTTTAATTTGACGGAAATTACACACATTAGCAAACGAAAATATTTGAACAAAACTCATTTCTAAAAAAACATTAAAAGACCAGTTCTATTGTATTTTCATTCATTTAGTTGCAAGCGTAGCAAGGCCCGCTCCGGGTTCAGCTAGTATATATATAAAAATGAATTTCTGTCTATCTATCTGTCTGAACCTTATAGACTCGGAAACTACTGAACCGATTGGCGTGAATTTTTTTAGGGAAGGAATATTGGGGCCGGGGAAGGTTCTTATGATGGTAAGAGACCCCTACCTTCTCTGGAAGGGGTGGGGGGCTTCCATACAAATGAAACACAAATTTCTGCATAACTCGAGAACTAATCAAGCAAATGAATCCTCATTTGGCGTATTGGGGTATTTGCAGGCAGGATTTTTATATATATATATATATAAATGAATTTCTGTCTGTCTGTCTGTCTTTACCCTTTAGACTATGAAAGTTCTGAACCGAGCGGCGTGAAAATTTGTATGCAGGGGTTTTTGGGGCTGGTGAAGGTTCTTATGATTGTTTGAGACCCCTCTCCCTCTGGAGGGGGTTCGGGGGGGGGGGGGGGGGGGGGGGGGGGGGGTGTCTCTCATAGAAATGGAACACATATTTCTGCATAACTCGAGAACTAATCAAGCAAATGGAATCAAAGTTTGCATGTGGTGGGTTTTGAAGGCAATGATTGTATGGTGGTTTGAGAACCCCCCCCCCCTCTCTCGGAGGAGCTCCCTGACCCTTTCCCCCCCCCAGGAATTATCATGTAAAAATCTAATTAATTTCACGAAAAAAAAAAAAATAACCAAAATTGTGTCAGTTCTATTAAATTTTTATTCATGTAGTTGCAGGCGTAGCAGCGCTCGCACCGGGTTCAGCTAGTTTAGCACATAAATACATAGTTAAAACGAATAAATACAACTTAAACGAACCCAAGCATAGACAAACGACGTTTACAAACAAAACCATTATAGGACAACTGATTGATGAAACATTTTACAACACTCGAAGAACTTCATTACTCTGAAACAATTACACAACTACTTACATATCAAAGATGTTCGTTAAGATGATCGGAGACATGAGTACATGACAAATCAAACAATTTTCCCAGCCTCTCACATATCCGTTTGAGTCAGATCACAACAGTGTCTTTCTGGGCGCCATTGCCTGTGTACGTGTGGTGAACTGCCTCTAAGGGATAATGAAATCTATTCTATCGAAGGAGTAGAATAGAGGTTTCGACGCTATTCAGCAAAAAATAAAAATATATAATATCTGTTTAAAGGTCTTTTTAATTTAAAATCAAATTTGACATTAAACGATGATACACTCTATCCTCCACCCCATTTTAGAGTTGTTTGCGACACCAGTTATTGCACTGCTCTGTTTAAAATCTATGTACGATCACTTGAAATGAAGTGCTCAGTAGAAAGACATTATTCACTATTATGAACATATTGATAGTTTATTTTCGAAATCCTATTATTTTAAACATTGCGCCGAATTGGTAGAATGATTTCCAATCGATTAAAGCAATAATTTCGACAATCTAACGAAGAATGACCGAGTTATCAGCGTTTAAAATCTGACATCTCTTCGTTACACCCCCTTTTCGAACTGAAAAAAAAAAGCATTCCGAAGAAACCGTAAAACATTCCCCGCGATGTAGTTTTAACAACACACTAAATTACAAACAAGCGAAACTACATTCCTATACCTCTATATCCCCAATCTAATCAAGGCAAAACCACATCCTAAGAACAACAATAATATATTACATTCGTCCATCTCCCCTGCATAATTCCGCTCTTCTTCGCACAACCGTTCTCAGCTGATAAATGCCCCCCCATTCCCTCGTGAACACTCCATCCTCGGCATATTTTTGTTCGCAACATCATCATCATCATCATCGTCGTGGCTTGCTTGGTACAGCAGTGGCTCCACCCACCAACACCAATCCGTGCACTCACGACTGAGGAGCGACCGCCGGGAACGAAGCCAAGCCGAACCGACCCGAACGGAATCGGTTAGCAAGCACAACAAAGAAGCATTTGGAGCGTTCTGATGGCGGGTCGTCTCGCACAGTCTAGAGAGTTATTTCGCGCTGAGTAGATGTGTATTGTTTTGTTGCCGTGTAGAGCAAGCTCTTAGCGTCGTTCGCCGTCGCATCGCATGCGATTTTGTGCTCTAATATATAGAACACCAGTAGTAGGCTTTCGATACAGAAAAGGTTTCTACATGCGAGGAAGGTGTGCACTGAACGAGCGGGTAAACAGAGAGAGAGAAAAATAGTCGCATTGTGTTTGATTTATGGTTTCTGTGCAAATCATTTAGAACATAGGTAAGGGTTGTGATTTTATTTTGGCATAATGTGCCGATTGGTCTACGGTGCGGAATGATCGGCGGTGATCCGTTACCGAGTGGGTACCGTTGAAGAAGATAAAATGTACCGATCCTAAGCAGGAAAGAATGAATTGAGTGCGAGGTGGGTTTGGGCTTTTAAAAACCGCCTAATGGTGAATTGCGCGAGCGAGTGCAAAGTACGGAGGAGTGTTAATTGAAAAAGATAAATGAAAGTAAATAGAGGAAAAGTGTGAAATGGCCAAGAAGAGAGAGGCGAAGAGTGAAAATCGAAGAAACCTGATCTCCTTTTCGCATTAATGCTGCTGGCTAGCGGGCAGTGTTTTCGCGAATTAGAAGAACAAATGTATGATCGACAAGTTGGGTGTTTCAGAGTTGGGGCCGGTTTCGAGCTTGAAGAAAAGAGTGCTGTTACAAGTTATTAATTAAATATGAACTCTGTTGAGTAGAAATAAAAAACCTCTTATGTCAACAACTGCTCAATGTTCGTAGGTTCAGTAACGGCGTATCAACAGACGAAATACCGAGCTTTTTTCGGGGTCAAAGAACGTCAGTATTTCACAACACAAGAACCGGGAGTGGAAAAGTACCCCGCTTTCGGTCCCGTCGCGTAGTTGATGACTGTGATTGCATCCATCCATTGATCGTAGTGACCGCTGTCGAAATATCTCATTGTCGCGTTGGTTATGTTTTTGTTTACAGTTGTTGCTTCGATCAATGTCCTCCGGATGCTGATTGTGCTTGTTAGTTTTAGATTACATTGTGAATTGTTTTGACAAAAATTTCAACGATTTTGGAGCACGTATTAGTGACTCATTGTACGTGTACAGATTTGGGGTAGAACCGGTTGTGGTGCCCTGATGAGAGTCGATTCGAGAGTGGTTTGCAGTTAATAACAAAAAATAAAACAAGTGGCAAGTGGCAGGAATTCGTAAATCACGCATACATTTCCCGTCGGCAAGAAGAGGCCAAAAAGGAAATCAACAAAATAGGTCGAGGAGATAGAGTGTGTGCAGAAAAGGAAAAGTGAGAAAGTTTTGAAAGTCGAACCCGTTCGAAATAATTCGCAAGAAAAGTAAACAACCGCCAGGGGAATGTTGATCAAATTTGGTTTGTGATTGTAATTGGAAAACGGTTATCTCCTGTCAACAAACGGTAGGGCAAAAAAATACAACATAATAAAAGGAGTTCATTTTAAGTGCTGAGCTCATTAGGTCGAGCGGTGCCGGAGTTTGTTTGCTGTTCTCGAACAACAACGAAGAGGAATAAGAAGAGAGATTTGGTGATACACTGATAACAGTCATGCGTTTGCTGGAGGGAGCCTTTTTGTAAACAACAACAGCAACATGTGTCTCGCAACATAGAAGTGTGTCGTCGTGGACACTCTGTAAATTGGCGAAACGTGGTCCGACGTCGTCGACGCTGCCAATTGGAAACCGGTTCCCTTCGGCGCTAGCGCCCCATCCCTGCCTAAGTGTCGTCAAGAAATGCACGTTTTGAAACTTGGTAAGTGTGCTGAGGGTTTTGCCAATGAGCGTTGCAAAAAAAAAAAAAAAATTAACCACCGCCGTAAACAAATAATTCGTAGAGTACTTTAATTCGTAGTAAACAAAACTTAAAACAAAGTTGCCTACCTGGTGTGTAGCACACTGTGATGGTGATTTTTCAATCACATTAGTCACACCTACTTGGGGAATCATTATGATACAACTGACCGTATTGAAGATTTATCTGAATTTCCTACGCATTTGCATAAGGCTGCCTTGCCCACTACAGTTCAATGTTCGACATTCAACATTTAACATAGCCGATTTTTTAATTAATTTTTTGATGCTGACTATTTTTACATTTCACAATGACAATGGCAATCCCAACCATATAGCAAAGGAAGTAACTGTAGCGCAATGAGCAAACAAACATTATGACTCACTTTGGGTCGATGGAAACTTTCTGGCTCTGATTGTGAGGTATGAGTGTTTCATTAACACACAGATTGAAAGGCTGATAATTTCAGTGTTGATGATGTTGCGTCGATACAAATTACATGATCTGGACTGAAATTAGCTGAAAAGAGACAGACTCGCTTTTTATGTAGAGGGGGGACGGGGTGTGTTTGTGTGTTTTTTTTTTTTTTTTTGTGTGTTTTGTTTTTTTTTTTTTCTCGTGTGTTTTTGTGTATATTTTTTTTTTTAAATTTTTTCTACAATTTTTTATAATATTTTATTTATTATTTTTTTATTTTTTTTTATTTTTTTTTTTTTTTTTATTTTTTTTTATTTTTTTTTTTTTGTTTTTTTTATTTTTTGTACCTTACCTTACCAATCAGACCAAGGCCGGTGTGGCCTCTGCTGTAAACAGAAGTTGTCTCCATTGTAATCGGTCCATGGCTGTACTTCGCCAGCCTCGCTGTCTGCGGAGGGTCCGCAGGTCGTCTTCTACTTGATCGATCCACCTTGCTCGTTGCGCGTCTTTTCTTCTTGTACCCGTCGGTTCGTTTTCGAGAACCATTTTCACAGGGCTGTCGTCCGACATTCTTATAAAATGCCCAGCCCATCGTAGTCGACCGATTTTTGCGATGTGTACGATGGGAGGTTCTCCCAGCAACTGATGCAATTCGTGGCTCATTCGCCTCCTGCACGTTCCGTCTTTCATCTGCACTCCACCGTAGATCGTACGCAGCACCTTCCGTTCAAAGACACCAAGGGCGCGTTGGTCCTCCACTAGCAATGTCCAAGTTTCGTGGCCTAGAAACTACCGGTCTAATGATTGTCTTGTAGATGGTCAACTTTGTAGTTCGGCGAACTTTGTTCGATCTTAGCGTCCATCGGAGTCCAAAGTAGGCACGATTGCCAGCCATAATGCGCCTTTGTATTTCTCTGCTGGTGTCGTTATCGGCGGTCACCAATGAGCCCAGATACCCGAATTCGTCTACTACCTCGATTCTATCACCGTCGATTTGAACAAGTGTTAGGAGGCTTTGTCTTCTCGTGAGCCTCTTCCCTTCATGTATTTTGTTTTCAACGCATTAATCACAAGCCCAATCCTACCAGCTTCAGCCTTAAGTCTGATGTACATTTCCGCCATCGTCTCAAAGTTACGTGCTACGATATCAACGGCGAAGCCAAATAGTTGGACAGACTTCCTGAAGATCGTGCTACTCGTGTCTGTTCCAGCTCTTCAAATCACACCCTCCAATGCAATGCTAAACAACAAACACGACAATGCGGGGAGGCGCGAGGGGGCCCCGATGCTGGGGCGACACACCACCCCCGGCCCTGTGGGGGCTAGCCAGAGGTCTTTATAAAAATTATAATTGTTTTAAAATTTATATGAGTAAGGGGGATGAGAATAAAATTTATTATAAAAAAAAAAAAGGAAAGGAAAGGGGAGGAAACGAAACCACCAAATTAATAATATAATAAATTAATTAATTATTTTTTTATATTATAACAAAAAAATAAAAAAAAAAAAATATTGTGGGGTGTGGTTGGGGGGTAGGGGGGGGGGGGGGAAGTTATTTGGGGGGGGGGGGGGGAAAAAAAAAAAAAATTTTTGAGGAGGGGGGGGTAGGGGGGGGTTTTTGAATAAAGTGTGGGGGGGGGTGGTGGGGGTTAATAAAAAAAAAAACACCCCTTTGTTGTATCATAATAAGATGGAAAAGTGGGGGATTGCTTTTGGGGGGTGGGGGGGGGGTGGGGGGAGGTGGGGGGGGGGAAATTTTTGGGGGGGTAAGGAGGGGAAAAAGTACAGGGTGTCTCACAATATGTGTCACTAAATCAAAATGGGATTACAGCAAAACAAATCAACGAAATCATAGCATTTATTTTTCATTTGAAAGATTCATGTTGTAGAAATAAACCATATTAATTCAATTCGAATCTCTCGTCCTTTTCCTTGATAACTTTGCACAAACGCTTTGTAAACCCATCGCTGCTGGCACCCACGATTTCCTGAGGAATTTGGTCCCAAATATCAACCAAATGTTTCTTGAATCGATCTAAAGTAAGCCCTTTCGTAGTGCCTATATGTTGAACCATGTAACCCCAAACAAAGTAGTCAAGTGGGTTGAGATCCGGTGAAGATGCAGGCCATTCTTCGCTTGTGATGAAATCGGGCAAATTTTCCGCGCACCACGCTTGGGTCTTCTTTGCCTTGTGATCTGGAGCTGAGTCCTGTTGAAAACAATATGGTGTATTCCCATACAGCGTTGAAGCACGAGGAAGCAGATGGTTCTTCAAAACCTGCTCGATGTAATATTCAGTGTTGATTACGTTAGGTTCTATGAAAAGAAAAGAAAGTTTTCCTTTTCGTGAAACGGCGCCCCATACCACGATTTTCGATACATTCTGATAGCGTTCTACAGCTAGTTTATCTCTTGGAATATTGACGAGAATTTTGCCATACACACGATCATTTTGTTGATTATGAATGTCCTGAAGAAGGAAGAGCTTTTCATCCGAAAATAAAATCTCGCAGTCACTGTGCCGAACCAAAAGATTTCTGCTTTTTTGGACCCTGGCTTGCTTTTGACGCTCCGTCACCCTGTGAACCCGTTGTTTCTTGTACGGCTTGCATTCCAGATCATGTCTGAGGAGCCTGTTCATTGAAGCAGGGGACATTTGAAATTGTTTGCTCAATTTACGGCCAGATACGTCCGGATTACGTCTTATTCGCTCCCTCACAGATTTGATCTTTTTCTTCGTTCTGGCAGTTCGTCTCCTTTGTGGTTGAATATGGACATTTCCAGTTTCCTTGAGCCGTTTCAAGGTACGAAAAACAAAACGCTTACTCACTCCGAGCTGTTTAAGGCTATTGAATATCTGACATCGGTCTAAGCTTTTGCAAATGTAATTTTAAAACTTGCTCCCGTATGGCTTCCATGGTAGTTGGTAAATATAAACAAATGGAATCGCTTATCTATCTTCAGCGATAAGCTGTCAAAAGAATACACTCAAAATGGCTGCAATCAATTCTGCTGTTAAAATTACCCAGCTGAAATAAACCAAGACTGAAAAAGGTGACACCAATTGTGAGACACATTGTACATTAAGTGATATAGCTCGTAGTCTAGACGGCACATTACATTTCCTATTATTTTTTGACAAAATTTGGAAAACCCTTTAGGAAAAAAAAAAAAAAATATGAAAGTTTGGGGGTACCTTTCCCCTTTTATTTTTTTAATATATTATTGATGGATAGATTGTTTTTTTTTTTTTTTTCTTTTTTTTTCTTTTTTTTTTTTTTTTTTTTTTTATTGTTGTGTTGTTTTTGTTTTGTTTTTTTTTTGGGTGGTTTTTGTGTGGGGGGTTTTTTTGTTGGGGGTTTTTTTTTTTTTTTTTGTTATTTTTCTTTTAATAAAAAAAAAAAACGAGGGAGGCTACATTAACCATTTTTAATTTCCGGACAATCGGAGTTTTGAATAAGAAAAAATATACATAGTCATGCAACCTGTCGTTACCTTATTTACCAAGAAATACTAAGAAAAATTCATCAATTTCATTATTAGTAAAACTTACTTGCCGAATGTTAACGACCTTTAGATTGCAGGATCGTTGTCAATATCTCGATCCCTGTCTTCCTGCAAATTAATACCAGCCTTTTGTTTTGCTTCGATTAGACATTCATTGCAAAACACTTTTTCAGGAAGCAGATGATGAGAAAAACCATTTTTGACATATTTTAGTGCACCAAATTTTTTACGCACATCGCTAGTTCGATTACCATTATTTGTGGTATCAATATGTACACTGGCGATGGAAATTTTCTCGACATTTAAGGTGGACAGCTTTTTTTTTTTTAAATTTAAACTCACTCGCGAAATTGCTGAAAGTCGAAACACGAAAATGTACATTACAGTTGCTAGAACGAAACGGCAAAGCTGATCACCGTCTCACACGCACCCCTCTGGATGGCACATCGCATTGAGTTGCCATCATTTGAAATACAATCAGATTTCTAGAGTTGTTAGCAACGATGGAAATTTGTAACAGTAGTGCAAATTTTTTGGCTGGGGGGGGGGTTGGTGGGGGGGGTTTTTGTAAAGCTCCTTTCTATTATAGGGGGGCGCACCGGTGGGAGTGGTTTGAGAGGGTTTGTGGTGTATGTTTTGTTGTTGGTTGGTGGGGGGGGGGGGGGTGGGGTGGGGGATGGTGGGTGGGGGGAAGGGGCGGGGGGGACGGAGGGTGGTTGGTAGGAAGGGGGGAGGGGTGGGGGGGGGTGGGGGAGAAGAAGGGGGAGAGGAGAAAAAAAATAGTGTGGGGGGGAGGGGGAAAAAGGAAGGGGAACTTTGTGGTGCTGTGCCTCGGTTTTGGGGGGGGGGGGGGGGGGGGGGGGGACTGGTCAATCCGGAAGCATTACTCTAGGAGAATCAGCGGTGAGACCTGATGAAAAGTTTTGGGTGTATTTAACTAAAATACCGCCTGATGTGTCCGAAAGCGAGGTGCAAAATCTTGCTAACGAGTGCTTGCAAACAACCGATGCCGTAGCCAAATCCTTGGTACCCAAAGGAAAACCGCTATCGATGCTATCGTTTGTGTCCTTCAAGGTGGGTGTTAAAAAGGATCTCAAATCCAAGGCAATGGATCCCGCCACCTGGCCTCAAGGAATAGAATTTCGGGAGTTTGTTGACCATGGTTCGAATTTCCGGAATTTTTGGAAACCAACGCAGCGTTTCGATCCGGGAACAACTTCCTCGAATCATCTACAGCATCAGTCCAATCAACAAGTCTCAACATAGAAGTGCATCTTTCTGTGCCACCACCTTGTTCGTCCGACTCTCCATTGAAATACTTGACGGTGTATTATCAAAACGTCAGAGGCATCCGTACTAAAACGCATGATCTATTTTTGAAGCTATCGTCCTGTGACTATGATATTGTTGTCAAACTCGGAATTTGCTTCAACTTACAGCATATTTCGATGTGATCGGAGCTCGGCCACCAGCGACCTCAAACGTGGTGGTGGAGTTTTAATTGCAGTTAAAGCCACTCTGAGCTGCAGGTCCGTAGAACTGGAGAACTGCAATAACCTCGAGCAAGCTGTTGTACGCATCAGTCTCCAGAAGTCAAATGTCTACGTTTGCGGAATTTACCTTCGTCCCAACTCGCATCCGGCCTTATATTCCTCGCACTCTATAGTGATTCAGCAGCTAAGTGAACGTATTTTGGATTCCGACATAATCGTTGTTGTGGGTGATTATAATCTTCCCCAGCTTATCTGGATAAACGACGAGGATGTCACTGGACTGCTGCCATCCAATGCTTCATCCGAACAAGAAATCGAGCTTGTGGAATCGATGGTCGCTTCTGGTCTTCACCAAGTCAACGAGATTCCAAACTCTATGGGCCGCTTACTGGAGCTAGCATTCGTTAACGATCCAAATGTCGTTGAACTAATCGAGCCGTCGTCAGGTTTTCTCAGGATTGACAGTCTGCACATGTCATTCGTTCTTCGTATCGGCGTAAATGATACTTTTATGCCGCTAGCCGAGAGCCCGAATCAGATTGACAACTTCGATTTTCGACGATGCAACTTTGTGGATCTCAATGCTGTTGTTTCTGTTGTTGATTGGGATATGATGTTCCGTGACAAGGACACAGACGAGGCGGTATGTATCTTTTATGACACTCTGTACAGAATCTTGGACGAACACGTGCCACGTAAGCGATTTAGACGACAGCCTTTCAAGCATCCTTGGTGGACTCCTGAGCTGCAGCACCTTCGTAACGTTGTTCGTAAGTCCCGCAAGCGTTATTTTCGAGCGCGAACAGATGAAAATCGTAACAATCTTCATTCTGTTGAATCCAATTACAACGAATGCCGAATTGCGTCGTTTCGTAATTACATCACCCGCATGGAGACGAATGCGAAGCAAGATCCTTCCTTTATTCGTAACCGCAAACGCTCAAATCGATTTCCAGCTGAGATGACTTTCAAAGATTCGAATGCTGATTCTCCTGATGGATTAGCCAATCTATTTACCGATTTCTTTGAAAACGTACACAGTACCAATTCGCCAGAATTTTCACCTGACAGCCACAGGAACTGCCCATTATTCGACCTGAATCTGCCGCTCTTCGAAATAACACAGCATGATGTCACGTCTGCCTTGAATAAGCTAGACGTTTCCAAAGGACCTGGGACCGACCACCTTCCGCCGTGGTTCCTTAAAGAATGTGCTGAGTCTCTGCAAAGGCCTTTGACAATCATTTTCAACAGCTCGCTTTGCCACTGTACCTTCCCGAAACTGTGGAAGACAGCTTCGATCTGCCCGATATTCAAAGCAGGATCTAGTCATGCAGTTGAGAATTACCGTGGCGTTTCCATTTTGTGCTGCCTGGCTAAAGTGTTCGAAGGATTAGTTCATGATGTCCTGTACGCTGCTTCTCAACCATTTTTATCTGAGTTTCAACACGGATTTGTTGAGAAGCGTTCAACAACAAGAAATCTCATGACGTTCACCAATTTTCTATCAACGGAAATTGAGAACAAGCGTCAAATAGATGACATTTACTTCGACTTTTCCAAAGCGTTCGACAAAGTGCCTCACGATCTTACTGTTGCGAAGCTTAGATACTTGGGATTTCCAGATTGGATTACAGAGTGGTTGCGCTCTTATCTGTCTGGCCGTAAAGCGTTTGTCAACATCAACGGATCGCACTCTCGCATCTTTTCCATCACATCTGGTGTGCCACAAGGCAGCGTTCTGGGCCCACTCATCTTCATATTGTTCATAAACGATCTATGCTTTCGGCTGAAATCAGGAAAATTGCTCTACGCTGACGATCTAACAATGTATCGCATTGTAACCTCTCACCTCGACTGCTGCGCGTTTCAGGCCGATATAGATGAACTACAACGATGGTGCCTTGAGAATGGGATGGAATTGAACATCAACAAGTGTAAGTCGATTGCATTCTCTCGTCGGCAGTCTCGAATATTCGGTTGGACCAGTATACTTGGAACGCGTTGAATCCATCCGTGACCTTGGAGTAAACATCGACAGTAAACTACGGTTCAATGAGCATGTCTACATAACTACCGCTAAAGCGTTCGCAGCCCTAGGATTCGTACGACGCTGTACCACGAGCTTCAACGATATTTACGCACTCAAGTCGCTATACTGCTCATTAGTTCGAAGCATCCTGGAATATGCTATTTGTGTGTGGATACCGTCTCATGCAACGCAAATCAAACGGAGCTTTGTACGTTTCGCTCTTCGTCAGCTGCCTTGGTCGACCCCAGCGGACCTGTCCAATTACATATGCCGCTGTAAACTCATCGCTCTGGATAAGCTTGATTCCAGGCAGATTAACTTTCAAAGGCTCTTCGTGTTTGACCTGATAAAAGGAAATCTCGACTTACTTACATTTACTCAGTTTCCTTATTTCAAGCTACTCAGTTGTTGACATTTAGCATGGAAATACGAAACTGAGTGGAAGTTACTCTATATAGAGTAGATCTGAACGAGCGTGTGGGAACTCCCAGAACATTGCAACGCTTGTACACACTAACAAAAAAATAGCACAGGAGAAAAGTGTGTTGAGCGATCCACCCCTTGGTGACTCCACTTTTAACGAAATTGAGTTAAAAACGAATAAATTCTTAGTTTTCCTAGCACCTGCACTGAAAAGTTAAGGCAATAGTTGAATATCACTGTTATAATTCATATGAAAAAAAAAAAGAAACAGCTTTATTTGAATTGTTAATTCGGAACTCGAATCGACTTAACCACGCTTGTGTGCGCCCTGCTCACTGTCGCGTAAAACTTAAAGAAAAATTAGCTCGCAGTTTTAAGTGGAATTCTTCCACTGTAGTCTTCTTCACCTCTCGCACACACACACCCTCGCTGAGAATGTGACGGCGCATTACAAACTGCACTTAATTATAATCTACGGCTCTAGAATTCATCTGATCCTCCGCCGGTTGCTCACAACGTCTCGTAAACAAAGTGTCTTCCTCTTCCCGGATTGCTTTGATGTTATCAGATTGATTGTTTGAAACATGCCTACCATGTTATAGAGCGCCGCAAATGTTCACAATGTCAGTGATGACTTTTCCACCACCAGAGACCTCGCGCAAGCGTGGGCATTCTCTTTCTGCTCTTCTGTTTGCTTGGACGTTCTTTGCTCTTTATTAGAATCCCTTCCTCCATCCTTCGCTCTGCCGCGTCAGAGTCCAATGATGAGAGTTAATTTGTTGCCGCCATACTACCCCGACCTACCCCATACCATACCATCCATCATCCGTCCATCTCGAGTGGAATTTGTTGATGCTTTGCTTCGTGTCAGTCGGACTGAATTCGCTAGAATTTTGCACACCCGAAGCCACAGCGCATTATTCAGTGCATAATGTGCGGAAATTCGAGAAAAAAAAGAAGCGAAGTGAAGTTTCTTCCGAGAAAGTTCAACTTTGATCGCATTCTTATCGGTCGCTGGCACACGCACTCTCTGACGGCTGAAGATGCTGATGTTGACATCGCGGAGACTGCAGTGTATCGAACACGCTAATTGAATATTCAGGGAATAGTGGTAATCGCTTCGATCAACAACACAGATCAACCTATTTGGACGTGATAATTTGAAGCGCTGCTGACTACTGCTGCGCATATTGCTCCTGCTTCCGCTCCTTGAGGCGGCTTTCTGATGTAGGCTATATTGGTTCGTTTATTTGCATTTTACATTGTCAGAGTTTGGGCTGAAAATCAACACGTGTAATTCCAAGAACGGGGCGAAAAAAAAAAAGAACGTCCACAAGAAACATAAATGTCCAAATAGAGAAACGAACGCAGTCAACCGATGTCTAACCGCACTCGGCAACAAAACTAGCGCAACCTTCTAACCAAAACCGGACGCATCCAGTTTCAGTCTGATTCGAGCCATGAGTCTTTCTGCGTCAGCAATTAGGTCCACGTTACGAATTGCTCCGTCCTATCACGGACAGACAAAACCAAATTTAAGCACTTATAGCAAGTGACAGTACAGCTGATGCTCGAACAACTCTGAGTCACTCCATGCAAAGCAACCCAAATTTGCAATTGTGGAATTAACGATATTATCTACCGGCTCTGAAATCATACTCAAGTAGGCGCCGATGGCGATCACCTTGGCTACTATGATAAAGGGTGTCCACGATGAAATTGCCACACTATGAAATTGCTCTAACTTTTTAACCGTTGGGTAGAATTTAATGAAAATTTGGGTGGATTTAGTTCATAGTGCATTATTTACATCCTGCAAGTTTTAAAGTCCTGTGATCAAAACTCGCGGAAATGGAGTCGAAAGAACAGCTCGTGCGTGATAAAATCTTGCGCATTCATCACGAGAACAAGGATCTCTCGCATTGTTCCATCGCTAAAACGTTGGGAATCGCGAATTCCACGGTGTCGCGAGTGATTAAGCGGTTCGAGGAACGGTTGACCACCGATCGGAAGCCCAGAAGTGAAGGAAAAAGTATTCCGTACAACACCAAAAATCACAACCGCGTAGTTGGGGCCTTCAACCGAAATCCGAACGCCTCCGTTCGGGATGTGGCTAAGAAGCTGCACCTAAGCCGAAGTTTTGTCCAGAAGGCCAAAACTAAGGCTGGGCTTCGAACGTTCAAGGTACAAAAGGCCCCTAATCGCGACGAGAAGCAGAACAAGTCCGCCAAAACCCGTGCCAGGAAGTTGTACCTCAACATGCTGACGAAAGTTGAATGCTGCATCATGGACGACGAAACATATGTGAAGGCCGACTTCAAACAGATCCCCGGCAACCTGTTTTTCACGGCCAAGGATAAGTTCAGCGTTCCGGAGCATGTCCGCACTCAGAAGATGTCCAAATTTGCGAAGAAATTCCTGGTTTGGCAAGCCATCTGCACGTACGGGAAGCGGAGTGCACCTTTCGTGATCCAGGACACGATGAACGGACAGGTGTACATAAAAGAGTGCCTCCAGACGCGGCTGCTTCCTCTCCTGAAGGCCCACAACGTCCCAACAATCTTCTGGCCGGATTTGGCCTCATGCCACTACTCCAAGGACGTGCTGAAGTGGTATGCGGACAATAAGGTCAATTTCGTGCCGAAAATGTTCAACCCTCCCAACACTCCGGAGCTCCGCCCCATCGAGAAGTACTGGGCGATTATGAAGCAGCACCTTCTTAAACGACCTAAGGTAGTGAAGACAGTCGAGTAACTGAAGAAAGTATGGGTTTACATGCAAAAAACGGTTGATTCACAGGTTGTGCAGAATCTTATGGCCGGGGTTAAGGCCAAGGTGCGGGCATTTGCGTATGGACTGTAAATAAAATACGAGTAAAATGGTAAAATGAAGTTTAATAGTTATTTCTCAATCCCTGAAAATTTGATGGCAATCGGATGAAAACTCGAATTTTGCGAATCAATTTTGTGTGTGGCAATTTCATCGTGGACACCCTTTAGCTCCCCAGAAACAACGGGGATTCTCCCTGCTCCCGCTTCCCACCATCCATCCATCTCTCGATCAATGTTCGAGGAAACTCCGCAAGCGGAAATCACTCTCTTCGCCGTCATGCTGCCCATGCTTGCATTTGCTAAAAGCCACGCGTCGCTTCATCGTCTGTCTTCGCTGCTCGCCGGCATTATCAGGGTAGGTTCCGGGCAGACACTTTACTATCGCAACATGGTCTCGCTGTGTTGTTATCGTATGTTGACGATTTCTTGCTGGCGAAACAGAAAAAAAAATGGCACTGGTTTCTTTATTCCGATTGAGCTGGGCTCCCAACATGATTTGCTTAATGGGAAGTTGTTATGATTTGTGGGATTTTTTTTTGTCAATTTAATGACGTCTCATTTAACAGAAAGTGGTTGGACAAAGAAGCCTGATAATATTCAACTGGAACGAGCAGGGCTTCCAGCTTAAAAATACTAACAGCAAGTCCAAAGTTATATTTCTGAACTTTAACAAACTCACCAAATTCAACCAGGATCGATATTCAACAATGCGGATTCACATTTTATAAATTTAACTTGATTGACCATTGACCCGAATAATTGATACTCTCTTGCCATTACGTTACTATTTGCGCATTTCTGATAAGACATTCCTGAATACAAAGAGATAATGCGTGCGAGTTCCGGCTCTGCCCCTTTGGTCTACGTTCGTCAACTTAGCGAAGCGTGCAAGATTGACACACGATAATATCTAACTGCCATTTCTGAACTCGCTTAACTTTTCAAAATAGCCTAAAAATGCATAGATCAAAGAAGTTGTATGAGCTGTATGTACTTGTATTTAAAAAATACTTAAAATTATTTATTTTTAAAAGACGCGATTTTTTTTTATTGTTTTTAATATTTCTTGCAAAATTTCTAAAAAGTGCGGAATTCCTCATGAAATCTGAACACTGTTTTAAATTATAAAAAAAAAACAATATCTTGAAATAGTTCTTGGATTTTTTAATAGTTTTTTGATTTAATTAAGTATTTTTTTTTTTGCACTTTGTTCCAAAATTTCTAAAACGTGCGAATTTTTTTGTGAAATCCAAATATTGTTCTAAAACTTAAAACTTTTTTTTTTCTAGAAATAGGCCCATGAATTTTTAATAGTTTTTCAATTTATTTATGTAATTTTTACATTTTGTTCCGATTTTTCTAAAATATGCGTAGTTGAGCAGGAAATCAAAATATTGTTTTTAAACGTTAAAATCATTTGTTATTTAAAAAATCGCTGGAATTTTTAAGAGTTTTTCAATTTATTTATGTATTTTAGAGTGAAACTTTTTTTTTTAAATTTTTTAATAACTGCGAATTTTCATGTGGAAACAAAATTTAGTTTTTAAAATTTAAAAATAAATACTTTTTCTTCAAATATTTTCAACAATTTTCAATAGTTTTTCGATTTATTTATATAATTTTTTGCACTTTGTTTCGATTTTTCTGAAATGCTTGAATTTTCGTATAAAATGAAAATATTGTTTTAAAACGTAAAAATCATTTTTTCTTAAAAAGTCTGGAGCATTCAAACAGTTTTTTGATTCATTTATATTTTGTTTGCACTTTGCTCCTAAATTTTCTAAAACTTCGAATTTTCATATGAAATTAAAATATTGTTTTAAAACATAAAAATATTTCTGGATTTTTTTTTAGTTTTTCGATTTATTTGTGTAATTTTTTACACTTTGTTCCTAAATTTCAAGAATATGCAAGTTTTGTTCAAAAAGTAAAAATCGTATTTCTTGAAAAATTGTGAAATTTTTAAGAGTTTTTCTTACTTATTATGTAATATTTAGCACGTTGTTCCTAAATTTCTAAGAACTCAATTTTCGAGTGAAATCAAAATATAGTTTTTAAACTTTACAATCATTTTTGCTTGTAAAAGTCTCATGAATATATAAGAATTTTTCGATTGATTGTATTTATGTTACTTTTGGCACCTTGAACCTAAATTTCTAAAATGCGAATATATTTGTTTAAAATCATAATTTCTATAAATTGTGAATTTTCGCATGAAATTGAAATATTGTTTTAAAACTTAAAAACCATTTTTTCTTGAAAACGTTTGGAGAATTTCAATTTTCTTCGATTTATTTATGTAATTTTTTGCACTTTGTTCCAAAATTTCTAAAAACTGCGCATTTCCATGTGAAATCAAAGTATTTTTTTTTTAAACTCAAAAATCTTCTCTTCTTGGAAATAGTCTCAAGAATTTTGAATAGTTCTGTAGTTTTTTCCACTTTCCACTCCTAAATTTCTAAAATTTTCGAATTTTTGGATGAAATGAAAATATTGTTTTGAAACCTAAAAATCTTTTTCTCCTGAAAATTTAAAAGTTTTTCGATTTATATATGTAAATTTTTGCACTTCGTTCAAAAATTTCTAAAATTAATTTTTGTTAACGAATTGCAACAATAGAAATAAAGTATAATACACAGACGTAATACGTAGTAATGCAATTCATAACGTGGAGGAAAATGATGACTAAAAGTACAGACGACTGAGGATGCATTGGATACAGAATGGTTAGTGATTAAATTAATAATGTTTTTTTAACTTACTATATACTGGGCGGGGCGAGGGGGGGGGGGGGGTATCCTAAGGGAGCTGAAGCAACTGATGACTGGACAAAAGTACGTGGGATAGCCAGACTTTTGTCATGGGAAAACAGCCTTTGCGTTGTTTTCCGAAGGTTTCCAGGGATTTCAACTCACCTTGCTACAACAAACCATCAGATAGAAAATTCCCTTCCGGTATGATTCTACAGACATAGGTAATCCTTGCGATGATGGTGGGTATACTTTCATCATCATCATCATTGTTCAAACATTTCTAAAATGTGCGAATTTTCGTATGAAATCCAAATATATAAGGCATTTAAATAATTTCTTTTCATAATATTTTTTTGCACTTTTGGATTTTTCATTCATTTTTTGCTTTTTCTTATAACTGTGAAATCAAAATATTCCTTTAAAAACTTAAAAACTATTTTTTCTTGAAATAGTCTCATGATTTTCTAATAGTTTTTTTTTGATTTATGTAATTTTTGCATATTGTTCCTTAAATTATAGAATGTGCAAATTTTCTTCAAAATATTGTTTTTACACTTAGAATCATTTTTTCTTATAAAAGTCTGAAATTTTTAAGAATTTGTTCGATTTATTCATGTAATTGTTTGCACCTTGTTCCAAATTAAAAAAAAAATATATTTTTTACAGAAAATCAATATGTTGTTTTAAGATTCAATTAACATTTTTTCTTGAAAAAATTTGGGATTTTTAAGAGTTTTTCGATTTAGTTATTAATTTTGTTTCTCTAAAAATTTCAAATATTTTTTTTTATTTTCGTGTGAAATCAAAATATCGTTTTTAAACTTAATAACCTTTTTTTTTCTACAGAAACTCTATGGATTTTTTAAGAAATGTTCGATTCATGTATGCAATATATTTCGCTCTGTTTTAAAATTTCTAAGAATTTTCGTGGGAAATCAATGTATTGTTTATAAACATAAAAATATTATTTTTTTTTTTATAGAAGAGTCTTATGATTTTTAATAGCTTAACGATGTGTGTCATTTTTGCATATTGTTCCTTAAATTCAAAAATGTGCGCATTTTGTATGTAACCAGAATATTGATTTCAAACGTAAACATAATTTTGTTAAATAGTTTGGGAACTTTAGGAATTTTTCAATTTTTTTTAGTAATTTTTGCACTTTGTTCCAAAATTTCTAAAAACTTCGAATTTTCAAATGTAATCAACTTAACGTAAAATCATTTTATGTTAAATTTAAAAATTAAATTAAAACTCCTAAATAGAATGTGTCGATTAATTTATGTAATTTTTTGCACTTTGTTCCAAAATATCCAAAATATGAAAATATCCAAAGATTGTTTGAAAACGTAAAAATATTTTTTTCTTGAACGAGTCTTTTATAATTATCATTAAGTGAGAATTTTCGTATGAAATCAAAACAGTTTTTTTTTCCTTTTATAAATTAGAGAAATGCCATTTATGCAGCAGTTCCGTAGAAAACAGATAAACAATCTCTTAAAATTTCATAATAATTTGTGGATTTGTTCCTTATTGGAAAATATTGGAACCGTATTGTTTATTATTTATTTCTGCGTTAGGGTAGTCGAAAAATTGCCTTTTTTTAAATCATTTTTTCAAAAATTTATTACTTCTGAACCGCTTAATCAAATAGGCAAGTGATAGATGGTTGAACAAAAGTTTGTTGACAAATGTAAAAACACTCCCAAATTGTTAAATTTACTATAAAAACAGCGATTATATTTGTTTTTTTGTGGTCTCGGAGCCAAAAGGCCCTCTGGTTTTTATATTTTTTCTTGAAAGTTTAAGCCTAGGTTTAAGTTTAGGTACTTTAGTTTTTGAGTTAATTCTTTTTTTTTTTTTCAAAAATTCTGTTTTCAGTAACATGCGTTCCAATCGATTTAAAGTGATTTTTATATGCTCATTAGCTCAACCAGGTGCGAGCGTTGCTACACTTGCAACTCAATGAATGAAAATGTAATAGAATTGGCGCGTTTATGGTTGTTTTTCGGAATGCATATTGTTAAAATATTTTTATTTGCTAATGTATGACTTCGATTATTGAGTTTTTTGTTTTTATTGTTGTTTACGTAGTTGCGTTGCATTATTTATCCCATTCTAAATATATTCAGCAGAAAAAAAAATACAGAAGCTATTCTTTTTTTGGTTCCATTTGCTTGATTAGTTCTCGAGTTATGCAGAAACTTCTGTTTCATTTGTTTGAGAGCCTCCGCTTCTAGAGAGGAGAGGAGTCTCAAACCACCATAGAAACATTTCCAGCCTTCTAAAACCTCCACATGCCAAATTTGGTTCCATTTGCTTGATTAGTTCTCAATCTACGAAGAAATTTGTGTTTCATTTGTGTGGGAGACCCCCCCACCCCCTTCCAGATGGGGGAGGGGTTCCGAACCACCATTAGAACCTTCCCAGGCCCCAAAAAGCCCTGTTCTTGTCATACAGAAGTTCGAATCATTATTATTGTACTAGCACCACTTAGTGGTCGAATTTCAATTCAAAATAACCTGAATTAGGTAGCAATTGATAATCTATTAAATTCCCCGATAATTTTGTTCCTTTGGCTCATCAAGTTCTTAAGATACAGATGTTCAAAAAATGTTTTGCTCATTAGTGCTATCTGGTGCTTCAATTTCAATTCTAATTGATCATCATCACCCCTTAATCATTCGAAGAAATTTCCCGAAAATTTCATCCTTCTAGCTAGTCAGATTCTTGAGAAACAGAAATAAAAAAAGGAGTTAGTTCGTCAGTGCCATCTGGTGGATGGATTCCGAATCAAGTTTGTTGTCATCAGAGGTAGCCTCTTATCGGATCATCGGAGGATATTTCCCAAAGATTCCATACTTCTATTTCATGCATGGTTACTACTGCCACCTGGTGGCGTGGCCGCGTACAGTCGGCAAAAAGAATAAACTGATCAGTTTTCCCTCGTATTGTCACTGATATTTCCCCCATATAAAATCGTCAATCCGAACCGGGAAAGTCCAAGCAATCGAAATTTGGGAAAATGGGGGCAAAATGGTGCACGTAATGTGGTCTACCCAAAACAGGTTCATCAGGATTAGAAGTATTATTTTAACAGAATATCTTAGCGTTAGTGCGGTGGGAAACTTTTTTTTTCGCTTATCAATAAAAATTTAGGGATAAAGGGGTAAAACGGTTCACAAAATGTTGTCTGCCGTCGGATTTATAAAATCGAATATATTTTAGACTTTTTTTTTAGCTCGGGTAGAGAATTTTTTGCTGGAAAATTTTAAAGGCATTCCGAAGGGAATTGCGCTTATAACATATGTTCGGGGAAAAAAGGGTGAAATGGTACTTTTTATGTGGTCTGCTCTGAACGAAACTGACACTTCCTTAGATTTCTTCGATTCAGATTGAGTATTGTCTACAGACGAATTTCACTGGCAGTTCGGAAAGAAACTGATTGTTTCGCTTGTCAGTGGCAACAGGGGACAGGATGGGGGGGGGGGGGGTCAAAACGGGTCATTTAGCGTGGTTTCCTCTGATGCCATTCGTTTGTTCAATTTTTTTCACTTTAAAAATGGGATTTTATACCTCTGTCATAAAGCGACTGGTCGTTAATGAAAAGGTCTTGTTCCACTGAACAACTTATCCAAAGACAACATCTTCCCAAATGGTCAGGATCCCCAGGTAAGGCACCTTGAGGAAATACATCGGCACACTAGCGCCACGTAGCGAGAAAACTGCTTTTGAACTGTTTGTCATAATTTAAAAGGTTTTGTTCCACTAGCGCCGCGTAGTGAGAGAATCCTAAACTGTATCACGATATATTCCGGGAAGAAATGTTTTGTACAAAGTACAGCGCACAAGTGCTCATATTACAAAAGTTGGCGCAAGTCCTGAAAGGTTAAATATTGAAACTATAGAATTATTTTTAGGGAAATTTTGAATTTTTTATCACTTTATTATTAAACATTGTTCTGTAATACAGTAGATAGGTTAGTTTAAAATATATATCGAAACCGTTAAGGATCATAATAGCCATATCTCTATGATGGGCTTAAGTCATTTTTGGGTAACTTTTTAAGGATTTTAACTTTTATAATTATCGTGGTAACTGTTTCGGCTGTTTTGTCGTGAAAGCCACTTCTTTCTTATGAGAGATTAGAGAGCTATTCAGGTTTATCAAATGTAATAAATCAGAACAAATGTTACTTTTTAAACAATGGGTATAAGCAGTATGTTGCTTGTAATATTGTTTTGTATCCGGTGCCGTAGGGTCCTTTTGAACCATAGAGCCTTTCAAATAAACTGGTTTTGGGAGGGTTTTTTTTGTATTTTTTTTTTTAAATTGAAATGGAAATGGAAGTTTGGGAAAAATTTTGAAACCTAGGGAGGGAATTCGGGGAACCGCAATCTGCCTTGAAACACCCAGAAACTGACGATTGCCATTCCCCTCAACATTTCCCATAGTGAATCCGTATCAACGATAGTCAGTACCCGTTTTCTGCTGCTCCATTCCGGGTGTGCTAGTGTGTGCGTACCCTTATCACCCGCCCGAATACCATACACAGTCTCCAAATAGGCGAAGACCCACATGTTCGTCATCCTCACACACATAAATATGTTTCGTTTTCCCTATGTAAACGCAAATCACATGGGGCCCACTGCTGCGACGCACCGCACACTATTGCAAGTAACAAAAGTAGCAAACTCGTCAACTCAGGTCTCTCGCAATGAATAATATCCCCCGTTATCGATTGGTCTAAAAATAGTTACACAGAAATTCCACCGCTGCTCCTTCGACTCTCCCCGTCCCCTCCCCTATTCCTAATTCCGGCTCATTATTCAACTCCAACGAAATACGCGGTAACCGATCATAGTAGCTACCTCTTGCATACTTGACCACAAACTACACTCACAACTGAATATACTCAAATCAAGTGCTAAAACAAAATTTGTCGAACATCACAAACAACGTGTCGAGTTTTCCGTGTCCCTTCGTTGTCGGTGGGCGGTTTAGTAGCAAACCGTTGTAATTTTCCTTTCTCTCTGCGTCTCCCATAGCTACCGGACGGGGTGGCTGGGTGGCTAGCTAGAAGGTCACACGTGTGTCATACTCAAATTCGATAGCACTTTATTTGAAATAATTAACCAACACGGAGGCGTGTGTCAATTTATCTTGCTCCCGTTGGAGGTTCTATTTTCGGCTGCCAACCAAACAAGATAACCGAATTGGGGGAGGGAAATCCCAGTCTCCTGCAGGGCCTAGATGGGCGGACGGACGTGGAATTCTCGCTACTGTTCTAAAAATAGAATTCGACATTTTCGGGTCCATCTGCGAAGCAGAATAATAGGAAGGAGGGTGCAGGCACATGGACGACTCCCCACGATCACGAGGATAGCCTGCAGTAGCGGTGGCAGGAGTTCTTTGTCCATTTCTCCGGATGGATTTCCGAGAATGGAGGCAGAAAAGTTTCCGATTTTTCATTTGCGTGAAAGTTTGCTGTATCACGCTGGGTCCCTACAGAAAAGCATACCGTCGGAGGCGTGCCTTTTCGCTTTTCGGGGTTGTTATAGGGCTGCGGCTTGTTTACATGTGCGAAAAAAAGTTCCCAAGCTGAAATGTCAAGTGAACGCGCTTTCTTCCTTCGGTCCGTGCACGTTCGTTCGATGGATTGAGTTTACGTTGAATTTGTTAAATTTATGCTGTTTTTCTGGGGTTCATGGCAAAACTGTCACGCGAAGGTCAAATGTCAAATGAGGATTTGGCCACTGGATTCGTTTAAAGGGGATGTGGGTAACCGACCATCACTGCCTCCTATGTTTTAGAGAATTGTATGGAAAAATAGCCATTGCTATTGCTTATATCTACGTAATTATGATGTCTAAAATCAATCTGTTGGTTCGGCTTTGAAGTTAACTGTTCGAAAATTCAAGAAAAATACCTTGATGAACACCAAAAGAATGTTTTGAAAGGTTCCATCAAGCTCATCAAATTATTGAGACACATAAGTTTTTGTTCTCCCCCAGCTGAATGGATTCTGAACCAAACTGACCACTCCGGGTGGTTCTTGATCTCCAGAAGAACTTTCCCCAAGATTTCGTTCAAATCGCTCATCGAGTGTCGAGTTTAGGCCGTTTTCAGCAGTGTTCTATTATTTTGGTCTAAAGGCTGATTAAAAGTAAATTGGTACGCCTCCCGTGCGCCGCTAGCACGCCTCTAGCGTTGGGAATCGAAATCTTTGACAGTGGTTTGTTTACACTTTTATAGAGAACAACTGGTGCATGTTTGATCATAGTAGTCGATCGCGTTGAGAAATAACGTCAAATCGAACTCGAGTAAACTGAAATATTGTGCACAAACACCAGGAAAATCCGGAGTCGTCCGGTTCCAAACTGGCTAAAGTGCTGAAGATGCCGAAAACAACAGTTTTTCGAGTGCTCAAAACCTACAAGGAAAGCCTGAGTGTGGAAAGGAATCAGCGGACCTACGAAAAAACTGGAACCAGGGATCGTCAGCTGCGCAGCAAGGTGTTGAGGTGCGTTAAAGCCAACCCCAGTCTTTCGATCCGAGATGTGGCCAGAAGGTACAACACCAACTTTCAAACGGTTCGGAACATCCTTGCCAGGGAAGTATACAAATCGAACAAAACCAGTAAACATCCGAACCGGCACATGAAGCAGAATTCTGTGGCCAAAAAGCGTGCAAGGCTCTCGTACGGCCGTATTTTGACGAAACACAAGGGCTGCACTTTGATCGATGACGAAACATACGTCAAACTCGATTTTAAGCAGCTTCCCGATCAAAAATTTTACATCGCGACTGGACGTGGAGATGTGCCGGGAGGACTCTAGTTCATGTTTGCTGACAAGTTTGCGAAAAAGGCCATGATTTGGCAAGCGATTTGCCGTTGTGACCTGAAAACGGAACCATTCGTCACGATCTCCTCGACGATGACATCCCAAGTTTACATCGAAGAATGCAATTCATCCGCAAGCATAGGGGCAAAGTCAGGTTTTGGCCCGATTTGGCCCGCTGCCACTACTCCAAGGTGGTTCTGGAATGGTATAAAGGGTGATACGGTCAAAATTTGGTCAAGGGAAAACGCGTGTAAATCGGTGAAATCGTTTATTTAAAAAATCAAATTAAATTTCTTTTTCAAGTTCAATTAGTATAAAATTCAGGAAAAATATTCAGTTAGGCTTCCGCTTTTCCAAATCCGAATTGCCGGGCCTTACGCTTGACCCCTGCCATCAGATTTTGTACAGCCACCTTGTCCACCTTCTTCGCCGCAGAAAGCCAGTTTGCCTTGAACTGCTGCTCGTCCTTAGCAGTTTTTTTGGTCTTCTTTAGGTTCCGCTTGACAATAGCCCAGTATTTCTCAATTGGGCGGAGCTCTGGCGTGTTGGGAGGGTTCTTGTCCTTGTGAACCACCTGCACGTTGTTGGCGGCGTACCACTCCATGGCCTTTTTACCGTAATGGCAAGATGCCAAATCCGGCCAAAACAGTACGGAACAACCGTGTTTCTTCAGGAAAGGCAGCAGACGTTTATTCAAACACTCTTTCACGTAAATTTCTTGGTTGACAGTCCCGGAAGCTATGAAAATGCTGCTTTTCAAGCCACAGGTACAGATGGCTTGCCAAACCAGATATTTCTTTGCGAACTTTGACAGTTTCGTGTGCTTGAAAATATCTGCTATCTTTCCCCTTCCTTTTGCCGTATAAAACTCCTGTCCCGGAAGCTGCTTGTAGTCGGCTTTGACGTAGGTTTCGTCGTCCATTACCACGCAGTCAAACTTCGTCAGCATCGTCGTGTACAGCCTCCGGGATCGCGCTTTGGCCGTCGTATTTTGTTTATCATCGCGATTTGGAGTCACTACCTTCTTGTAAGTCGATAGTCCGGCTCGTTTTTTGGCTCGATGCACGGTTGTAGACGATACACCCAGCTTATTTGCGGCATCTCGGAGAGTTAGGTTAGGGTTTCGCTTGAAACTACCGGCAACTCTCTTTGTCGTCTCAGCGGCTTCCGGTTTTCGATTTCCCCCCGATCCAGACTTCCTGGCTGTCGACAAACGTTCCCCAAACACTTTAATTACATTTGTAACGGTTGATTTGGCAACTTTTAGCGATTTTGACAACTTTGCGTGCGAGTAGCTCGGATTTTCGCGATGCGCGAGCAAAATTTTGATACGCTGCTCTTCTTGCTTGGACGGCATTTTGACAACTGAAGAGTGAATTCCAAAATCAAAATAGGAGCAACATTCTACACACACACACCTTCAAAATGAGGGGTGTTCAGGTTTTTTAAATGCAAAATTGAAAGAAATACGTCAAGTTGATATTGACCAAATTTTGACCGTATCGCCCTTTACTGCCAACAAGATCGATTTTGTCCTCAAGCTAATGAATCCTCCGAATTGCGCGGATTTTCGACCAATCGAAAAATACTGGGCAATTTCAAAGCCGCGACTTCGACGAAGCGGCGGGGCAGTCAAGGACATCCAGCAAATGAGGGCAAAATGGAAGAAATGCGCTGATTCCGAGTCCCTTTCCACTGTACGGGCGCTGATGGGCTCCATCAAGAGGAAGGTTCGTGATTTCGTTCGAACTGGAGAAATGTAATCATCTAATGCAGTAACTTTGAACCATTAATGGACTTTTAAAATTAATGAATCACACATTACAGGTCTTTTTGTGCGTACCAATTTACTTTTAGTCAGCCTTTAGTTCACCGCCAATTTTCCAAATTTTGTAGGTTGGCGTCAGCGTGTTCTCCTAAGTAACATTGCCAACGTCATCCTGCTCTATTAAGTTTTATTAGGGGGTTTATCAAAGCCGCTAGAAATCAATTTGGTTTTATTATGGCACCAAGAAGTGCCAATAGGTTTCATATTTTAGTCAGGTTTATGAGAACCTCCACAGCTTGTTTAAAACGATCTTGAAACCTCGTTTTCTCAAATTCCTTTTACTCCTATCAAAGGTTTTATTTCGACTTTATGAACTCATAAAATGCTGTTCTGAAAAGCCGTTTTAGGACCCATATTGTCTGTTTATGGTCAGTTGAAAAAGCATTTTAAAAACTTGATGGGGGTGCATACCAATCATCAGTAAATGCATTAAACGGCAAATTAGCAATGAGGGAAGTCACCAAATGACCAAATAGTTTTAAAGTAGTCATTGCGAAGATAACTTGGCTTTATGGCAGAATTGTGATTTTTTTTCCAATCACCATATTGAAATATAAGAAATGATTGAAATGTGGAAAAATAAATGCACTAAATTTCAAATGTAATGCAAATGAACTGTAGATCGGAGACCAACATTTCCGCATTTTTTTATCTAACCTTATTGAATTCCATCGATTTTCAAGACATTCATAATTCATTTATCTAATGTATTTGTTTTAATTTTGTTTTTGTTGTTTTAAACTCGCATAATTTCCAAGGCGCATTAATTTTCGGCTCTTATCGGGCCAGTATTCACCACAAAATTAAATGCGTATGTGATTTGGAGCGCGATACGCTGTAAAAAGCTCCTTTTTGTTTTGGACATGTTGCTATCAAACAAAATTTCCCGTAGCATTAGAACTTTTGTCTTAGCTTCTATTTACTGCTAAATGAATCGGATGGGCAGAGAAGCCGAACAACAAAAACCAACCACGATATAACAGTGAAGTTTGATAGCTGGGGCCATGTGGCCGTATGCTGGTTTTCATGGCAGCCAATAGGTTTTATGAAGGTTCTCAAGTGGTCGTAGCATCTATCACTAGAACATTTTTAAAATCTCTATGGTCTTAAAAAGGTTTTATTAACCTGTTTTTACAACCGTCTATAGAATGGGCCACTTTGAACAAATTTCGGCTTTAAAGAAGCATAGAGGAGGTGTTGGTAGACAAAACAGTTTTGAATGTAGTTTTATCAACAGAGCAGGGAGCAATGCTATACAGCTAGAATTAAACTAAAATTGTTACTTGGGCTGGAACTTCACCTACTTCGCTTCAATTTGGTTGGTGTTAATTCAGCTCGTTTTTTTTTCAAAATGTTTCTAAAAAAAATCTAATTCTAATTGAACTTCGACAGTTATTAATTGGTTTAGCACAGACACTTACGAGAAATCCGCGTTTAAGCAGAGATACTTACGAGGAATCCGCGGGAACATGGAAGCAGCTTTCAGAAGCAAGTTCATGACAAACAGTGATAAAATCTAGCCCTCCTTCGACATGATAAACCCAATAGATGAGGTTGCAGAGCGCAACCTCATCCCATTAAATGTTAAAGATAGGGAAAAACAGTAAGGAAAAGGCTCGTGAGAAGACAATGTTAGCGTCCCACGACGAGTTCAGATCGACGGTGATGAAATCGAGGCTGTAGACGAATTCGTGTCTGAGCTCATGAGTGATCGCCGATAACGACACCGACAGAGAGATACATGGGCGCATTATGGCTGGCAATCGTGTCTACTTTGGACTCCGAAGGACGCTAAGATCGAACAAAGTTCACGAACTACGAAGTTGACCATCTATAAGCCATTAATTGCCGTTGGTATCTTTGAACGGAACGTGAAGCAGGTGAATGAACCACGAGTTTCATCATTTGCTGGGTGAACCTCCCATCGTACACACCGCTAAAATCGACTACGGTTGGCTGGGCATGTAATAAAAATGTCGGACGACAGCCCAGTTAAAATGATTCTTGAAAACAATCCGACAGGCGCAGGAAGAAAAGGTGCGCAACGAGCAAGATGGATCGATCAAGTAGAAGGCTACCTGTAGACCCTTCGTAGACTGCGAAACTGGCACAGACTGCGAAATGGAGACAACTTCTGTGTACGGTCTGATTGACCGACCGACCAGGATGGAGGCAGTCCCACGCTCTCTATCTAAATCGCTTCACTTGGGTGCCCTGGTGGTCCCTTGCTTTTCACTATTTATGATTTGTATTGAATTTGGTAACGTCAATTTCTCACCTTGATGCTAGGAAATTTCGCTGATTATTAATTATGGTTATTTAATAACTTTTCTTATACACTTTGTGCTGCTTATTCTCAGTAAAAGCAATTGAAAATGCTCATAATGTTCTTCAATCTTTTAATTGAATATACTAGTTTACTAGATTCTGCTAATTTTCGACGTGCTGTGCCCTTTCATCCGTTTCATCTATTTTATTTTCCATTTTCAAGATGTCTTGTTGTAGTTCCTTTAAAATTTTGTCATCTTGGTCTGGAAAATCTTTCTCTAATATCATGCATAGAGCGACCATAACTTGTTTATAATACATTAAGTCTACCTCCGGGCTTTTCCTAAGCCAGGGCATTTACATAGAATCTATCGAAATACCTTAGAAAAAGATTCTAAAGGGTGTTCCGATCAAAATTTGGTCAAACAGTAATGTGTGTGAAGTCGATCAAAGTTTTTATTAATAAGTCAAATTCTATTTCTTTTTCAACTCAGTTAATACAGAATACAGGAGAAATATTCAACCAAGCTTCCTTTTTCCCGAATGCGAATTGCCGAGTCTTTCGTTTAACACCTGCCATAAGATTTTGTACAGTCTCCTTGTCCACTTTATTCGCCACAGAACGTCAGTTTGTCTTGAACTGTTTCTCGCTCACAACAGCTTTTTGAGTCTTCTTAAGGCTCCGCTTGACGATGGCCCACTATTATTCGATGGGGCGGAGCTCTGGTGTGTTGGGAGGGTTATTGTCCTTGGGCATCACTTAAACGTTGGTGGCAGCTTACCACTCCATGGCCTTTTTCCGTAATGGCAAGATGCCAAATCCGGCCAAAATAGAACGGAACAATTGTGTCGCTTTAGGAAAGGCAGTAGATGTTTTTGTAGGCACTCGCTCAGATAAGTTTCCTGGTTGACGGTTCCGGTCGCAATGTAAACGTTGCTCTTCAAGTCAAGCAACTTAGTCGCGATGCTCTAACAAGAGCGCTGGACGCACTGCCGTCCATCTTCCGGATTCAATTCCGGATCTGCTTCGTATCCTTGACCCGCCAATTTTTTTTTTAAACTAGGGCACTGAGGGTGCCGAAAAAATCCTCAATGGGACGGCACTGGGGCAAGTTGGTCGGGTTCCTTTCTTTCGGCACGTACGGTATCTTTTTCTGCTGAAGATACTCCAGCGTCTTCTTGGCGTAATGGGAAGACGCCTTGTCCGGCCAGAAGACGTACTTCCCATCCGCACGATGCTCCTTTAAGAAGGGCAGATGAATTTTCTCAAGACACTCCTCCTGGTACACTTGTTGATTGATGGCCAGACCGCTCGGCTTGAACCACGGCTTTGATATCCCTCAGTCCGATATGGCGATGTATAGCATAACTTTTTTTCAAATTTTTGCTTGAACTTATATTTTACTTCGGGGGGTGTTGCCGACTTGTCGCTGGAATAGTAGCTGCCATTCCCTGGAATGTGGGTCTTCGAGAGCGGAAAGTAACTTTCGTCGTCCAGCACGAACGACGCCCCGCGGTGGTTCTTCGTCATCCACCGGCACTGCGATTTCACGGTCGCTATCTGCTCGTCCGTGTTCTCGGGGGATCGAGTCTTCTTCCGACAGAAGATGTCCTCCATCTTGAGGGTTCGGTGAATCAAGGTATGGGAGCAGTGATATTTTCGGCCGGCCTCACGCAAACTCGTTCCGTTCTTGTTGTCGAACAGCGTGTTGTCAACGTATTGAAATCATTATCACTCTTTATTGAAAACCCGTTAGTAAGGTCTGTATCCACATTAATCCGGACACCTTCAAATCATTGTAAATTTTGAAATATTGCACGTAGGAATGAAAAATTTCACTGTGGTATAGCTGAGAGCCTATGATGAAAAAGACTATGATTGATGTTTGCATTTCATGTTTAGTATTCTAGATGGCGACGAAAGAAATACAAATGCGCGAGCGAATTTTGTACGGGCGTACGGCAAATCCTGACTTGTCAATACGGGACCTTGCAAAAACATTGGATTTGCCTAAATACACTGTTCACGATGTGCTCAAATCATTTTCGAAACGTTTGACGGTGGACAGGAAACCGAGAAGTGACAAAAACATTGGACGCGCTGATCGTGTCATGGACCGAAAGGTGAAAAGGATATTAACGAAAAACCCAAATTTCTCCATTCGAACGGTGGCTCGTAAAATAGGGATGTCGCCTGGTTTTGTCCGAAAATCAAAACAACGTTTGGGACCTAAGTTGTATAAAGTAAAAACAGTTCCAAATCGCAACGACAAACAGAATGTACTGCGAATATTTGACGAAGTTTTCATGCGTGGTTATGGACGATGAAACTTATGTCCTGGAGGATTTCAAGCAGCTTCCAGGGCTGGCTTTTTATTCTTCTATGGCCAGAAATGCTACAGCTGAGCACTTAAGAACGAAGAAGGCATCGAAATTTCCCAAAAAATACCTTGTGTGGCAAGCAATTTGCACGTGTGGCAAAAAGAGTAAATCTTTCGTCACTACAGACACAATCAACAAGGAGATCTATCAGAAAGAGCGTCTGCAAAAGCGATTGCTACCCTTCATCAAAAGTCACAAAGAAAAACCTTTGTTCTGGCCCGATTTGGCATCATGCCACTATGTTAAAACTGTGATGGAGTGGTACCAAGCAAATCAAGTGAACATTGTACCAAAAACCTCAAACCCGCCAAATTGCCCAGAGCTACGATCAATCGAGAGATATTGGGCTCTGTTGAAGCGGAAGCTTTCTGGAAAGAAGCAAGGAAACACTTCCAGCAAATTTGGCAAAGACGGCTTCTACGATTTCTGAAGTGTCTGTATAAACACTAATGGACGGAGTCAAGCGCAAAGTTCGAAAATTTTATGCAAATACCGAATAACTATGTTTTGTCTTCACGAATTCTTAAAGCACATCCCATGAATCTGAAATAATCAACTACGACGGAATTATAATGCGAAATTTATGTTTTATTCATGTTTTGAGGTGTCCAGATTATTGCGGATACAGACCTTTCCTTCCATTTGGTGGCTTTACCGTCCAATTTGGTCCAGCGGTTGCCGAGAAACGCGAGCTTATTCATTTCTTTACACACATATACACGAAAAAGGGATAAAACCAAACGTTGTATCTTTTCGGTAGATGCTACATGATTGTATTTATTTTTGTTGCATGCAAAGCAACAGATACATACATGGCTATTACTCTTTCCTGAATAACAATCCGATGTTATGAATCATTATAATCTTGATTCTTCTGCCATGCAATTTATCATTATTGTGTTGAGCATGCAACAATGATAAAGATACATTATTTTTTGACCCAACTTTGAAAATTTAGGACAATGTCTTTATCATTCATGCATTAGCGAGTTTGGATTCACTGAACATCTCACATTTGTTTAGTGAACGTGGTAGAAAGTGCCATTATCGAGCAACGCATTTTGTAAACCAGCGAAATTTGCGTTATACAGTGTGTGGAAAGTATGTCAACCTTAATATTTTTACACTAATTTTCAGTATTTTTTTTTTTTTAATTGGATATTATTCAAATGTTCAATCCATCAAAATGATATTGAAACATTTTTTATTGGTTTTATTTGATAAAATGACAGGAAGGTCTTACACGTTAAATTGCTATTAGGTTAATTTTGGTATTTTTCTGGTACACTAAAACAGTGTTATTTTTTTCCTAGTATCCGACAAACCTAAAAAAAATATTGAAAATACTCCCAAAAATGGTTGTATAATCTGGTGGGTACACTTATTTTTACATACTGTATGCCCTAAACGCCCTTTGCAATCATTAGTCATTTGACAATCAATATCAATAATATTCATGATTTGTATTATTTATCTAGAATAACGATAGGTTTTAGGCATTATCAGTATATCTAAATAGTTTTTGTCTATGATAAGATAGAGATAAATGTATACATCAATATTAAGATGGTTTGTTTTTGCTGCTCATCAGTAATTTTCCTTAATTATGGGAAATTGCAACCGTAGGAATCTGTTTTGTGCCTTTCCTAATCGCACAGTCAATACTTATCGCTCGTTCTCATCTTTTCTCCTGATAATTATAATACTTATAATATTAATAATCATCGCTGATTCCTGTTTCAAATGGCCTCTCCGTTCCCCACCCTGTGGCACCACAGACCCCGTGCTGGTGGCAACGTATTCTATATTCCCGACTGCGTCGAGATTGAACGCGCGTTTCTGCTGATTATTTTGGTTCTACATTTTAGTTGATTGCTTCGGTTGTGGATGGCGCGTTGGAATGAAGTCGAACAACCCAGGGTTAAAAATAGCACCCGCTCTGAAATATAAATAACGCCAAAGTACGGCAGGCGTTTCGGCTAAAAATAGCCTAGAAGGGAAGTTTTTCCCATCAGTCGGAATCTAATATTAGTACGATCTGTGCCATGGGATGTGCAGTGCATTCTACGCACTCAAAATGGAAGACGTAGAAATAGGAAATTTTCTATTTGTTACACTCTAAACCGGACGGAAATATGTTTGCTGGTGCCTAGATCATGGAATGTGATCGGTTGTGTAGATGATTTGTTGTGCACTTTTTTGCTATCGGGCATAGAGCGTGATCGAGAGAACACAGAAAAAAGAACAATAAAGCTGTTTGCCGGTTTAATTAATTATGATCCAAACTATCGGTTCACTATACTCGCCGTTTCATCATATCTAGGGTCAAGTAAACTATTATCAAACTTTGCGAGTGGCCCCAACAGCATCCTTAATCGGATCAAATCTGAAATCGGTACTTAAATTTAAATATTTTTCTAAGACGTATCGTTTGCCAAACCAAAACTCTCTATCCAGTGATTTCTCGTGGAAGTGCAGATCATTTTTCGGCTTCCAATAAAGCGAGTATCATGTCAACACATTCCTACCCTTTCCTTATTTGACATGTATTCGGGTGGGGCCGGTGCCGGTATTAGTTTGGAATCGCTTTGATGATAGAAACCAGTCCTATGTATCATCTGTTAGTTCTCTGAGTAATTACAGCAGATCTGGCAATAACCGAATAGGAACCTTGGGCGGTCTATCATGCTCGTGCTGAAACTTTTGCTCAAAGCTTCTTTTTTAGAACAGCACCAATAATTTAGGTAGTTAAATTGAAATCAATTGGACATATCACTCCAAAAAATCCGAAAAGTTGGCGTGTTGATTGCCTAATGGAGCCCCGCTCGTCCTAAGCTTGCTTGTATGCATATCAATTTTTTACGGGAAATTCTCCTGACGGCACGTGTCTCGTTCGTATCCAAATGTCAAATGGTGACGAGCTTCAGGAAGATGTTTTTCTTTCACATACCTTCTGGGGTGGTAGAGTGATAACAATAGCAAAACGACAACAAGTGGCTTATGTAGTGGCAGGCATGTGCACGTGCACACACACACACACTCACACTCATACACATACCCACGTTTGAGCGGTATCCTTGAAAGCTACTAGCAGTAGGAAACCCGATTGGAAATGTCTCTGTTAATTTAATTTTAGCGATTGAGTTTAAAGTGGTTTTTTTTTTTTAATTTCTTGGGCAGTGCATCGCAAGAAGTGACAAACCTGTTGATTCGCAAATCGTTTCCACCCTTTTTCTCGGGCATGATCATCATCATCATCGAGTTGCCTCATCCCCGGGAAATGGCTCGGGCTGGTTTTCTAGGAATCAACTCCATATAATTTTGTACTTCCCAAGGCTGTACGAATACCCATTGCAGTGCGTTTGTGTTCGTTTTTGTCGTTATTTTTCCTTTCCCAAGTGCGTGAGGAGGAAAGCTGAGGGAGGCAACTCAGGACGACAAATGGGTTGAGTGGGATGTTTCCGTTGTTGTTGTTGTTCTCCTAACGCAACCAACATCCTGCTGTGACGCCGACCATGCTGCTTGGTCTGTGCTTGGTCTGTGTGAGTGAGCGCAATTTCCGCATTAGACTGGTGCAAAATTGTTCACTTATCTTTTTCAAATTAGATCCTTGTGAGCATTACTAGGTTAAGGTGCAAAAGGCCGTCACCAACATAACTATCTGAATTCAAAAGCATTTTTTGTCGTTCAAATCCACATGGCTGTTAATAAAATGTGTTTATTGTGTCTGTTGGTAGAAAACACTGAACACAATTTCATGAACGGTATTTTTATTTTTGAAGAAAAAACTACTTATGAATTATAATTACGATGATAACGGATATTTGCGCGTTTATAACAATTAATAGAGTCCTAAAATATGTGAGTGTGGATATGAGATGAACATAAATTATTAGCAGCAAAGTTGATTAACTTCAGTAGTTCTACAATTTTGAAGAAAATTGCCAGGAGCTATTTGCAAAGACTAAAGCTCGATTCAAAGTAAATCTGGACGCACTGTTTAATTCACCACCGCGTCCCTGGTTGTTGGAACAAAAAACGTTTGACAGGCACTTGTTGATGTTTCATTGACGAAGAAATTGGTGAAACGTTTTTCTCGATTGATCGACACATCTCGAAATTACGGATCAAGGAACTTGAGAAAAGAAAATTAATTGTGCACAAACATCTAGAGAATCCTTCGTGGTCTGCCTCAAAAATAGCAAGAGTATTAAAATTCTCAAAGTCAACGATGTGTCTCGTAATCAAACGTTACAAGGATACTCTGAGTGTGGATAGAGCACTGCGCATCTATCATAAAAGTGGCACTTGGGGACAAAGAGCTGAGGAGCAAGGTGTTGAGGTACGTGAAAGGCAACCCAGGAGTCTCCACGTGATTTGGCAAAGCAATACGGTTCCAACTTTTCCACCGTGCGTAACATCCTTTCAAGAGAAGGATATAAGTCTTTATGTGCCAGTAAATATCCGAATCGCTCCCTGAAAAAAAATTTGGTGACCAAAAAGCGAGCACCATTACTAAGGCCTGTACTCGAAAAAAATGCACCAGACAAAAGTGTTCGCCAAAAATTTATTTTAAGTCGGATTTTCTTGAAACTTTCAGGGAATGAACTAATACATATGGATTATGTTTTGGCACAATTACATTATTCAATTTCCTTTCCATCGCTGAAAGCCCGCACCTTTCCCTTAAGACCCCTCATTACATTTTGTGCAATGGTGGAGCCGACCTTTTTGGTCACTTTCATCCATTCTTTCTTCAACTCCAGCTCGTTTTTAAACACCTTGGACGATTTTAGAACTTTGGCCTTCATTATGGCCCAAAATCTTTCCACCGGACGAATCTCTGGTGAATTTGGGGGGTTGGCGGTTTTTGGTACAAAAACAACGTTATTGTCTCTGTACCTATCCAACGTCGATCGCGCGATATGGCATGATGCCAGGTCCGGCCAAAATAATGTCTCGCCTCCGTGGGACCGCAGGGAAGGGCAGCAGACGCTTCTAGAGGCACTCGGTGTGGTAAATTTCGTTGTTGATGGTACCCGTTGTGATGTACGGTTTACTCAGTTTACTGCATTGGTATATGGCTTGTATTTTTTGGCGAATTTGTCCACTTTCTTGTCCATGTCTTCCGGAACATCAAACCGTGATTTGGCAACGTAGAACTCCAGCCCGGTATCTGCTTTGCGTCTGCCTTGATGTAGGTTTCGTCATCCATAACCACACACATCGGTTTCGTTAACCACTTTCGATACAGCTTCCAGCATCGCGGGATTTGGCTGCCGTGTTTTGTTGATCACGCCGGTTCGGTGCCTTGCGGACCTTGAATACACGAAGCCCAGCTCGTTTCATGGTTTGCTGAACGAATCAGGCGGAACACTTTGCCTTCAGAGTCGCGTCGCGAATCGAAAGGTTCGGATTACACTTGAAATAATCCAACACCTTCCGGGCCTTCACAGGGTCAGCTGTTTTCGATTTTCTTCCACTTCCATCCCGCCGCTCTGTCGTCTGGAACTCCTTTAACGATTTTACCACCCGAAACGCAGTTGTATGGGTGATTCCCAGTTGTCTTCCGATCCATCTCCTGGTCGCAGTCGGATTTTCCATGACGGCGCGCAAAATTCTCCGGCGATTTTCTTCTTGTTTCGATGACATCTCAATAACCACTGAACCGATGGTTTATGCAATTTTTCACATGTAAACTAGTTATACTCAGATTTTTATCAATTTTTACCCACGGACAAAAAAGTTACACACGGATAAAAATGGTGCATTTTTTTCAAGTACAGGCCTTATACGAACGAGTTTTGACGAAATTTGATGGCTGTATTTCAATGGATGACGCAACCTATGTCAAAATGGATTATAAACAAATCCCCGGACGAAAATTTTACCTGGCAACTGGTCGTGGGGATTGTTTTTGCTGATTTGTTTGCTCGGAAAGTAATGATTTGGCAAGGAATCTTCAGTTGTGGCCTTAAACCCAAGGTTTTCATCACATCTCAAACAATGACGTCGAAGGTTTACATTAGAGTGTCTGAAAAAGCGGATTTTACCCTTCATTCGGCAACACAAGACCAACGTTATGTTTTGGCCGGATCTAGCCAGCTGCCACTACTCTAAGGAGGTACTAGAATGGTGTGCTGCAAACAATGTTATACTTATGACAGACATACAACGCTGACCATTGTACGAACTGTCAAATACTTCAATCCAGTCCTAAAAAATACGTACTAGACTAAAGGAGTACAACGCTGTACGTTGTATGTCTGTCCCAGGTAATAATTTCGTCGCCAAAGAGATTAATCCTCCGAATTGCGCTGAGTTCAGACCGATCGAAAAATATTGGGCAATTGTCAAGCGAAAACTTCGACGATGCGGTAAAGAAGTGACAAATGCACAACAAATGCATTTAAAGTGGAATAAGTTCGCCGGTACAGTGTCACTGCAGCGATGACACTGCAGATCATTATGGCATCGATCACAAGTAAAGTGCGACAGTTAGTTCAAAACGGTGAAATGTAATAACTTGTGAAAGCTGAATACATACCCTTTTGTTTGACGTTTTGATCAACCGTGCATGTTGGTCTATTCTTTTGCAATGATCACTTGAATGCGTCCAAATTTACTTTGAATCGGGCTTTAACTAGTTGGTCCTCTATTTGCACGGAAAATATCATATTTTGGGGTGGTGCATCCATTAGGTTGGTTCTCTCAGTCAGAATGTGTTTCTGAACAATTTTAAATTTTTATTTTTAAATTTGTGACAAAAAGAACTAATGGAAGAACCACTCAAATGAAATATAACTCACCAATTATAAGATGCTGTTAGTGGTAATACATCCGGAATCAAAACACTATAATAATGAACTTTTCCTAACAATTTCATCGATTGCTCCGTTGAAGTTCCAGAATATTCAAAATTTGAATCGATTAAAGGCACCCCTAAACCATGTCCGATTGAGCTCAAGTTAGGCAAAGAGCCACATTTGCATGTCGTTTTTTGAAATTTAATAATGTTTGTTTACCCTTTGTTCAGCTAAAGGGCGATACGGTCAAAATTTGGTCAATATCAACTTGACGTATTTCTTTCAATTTTGCATTTAAAAAACCTGAACACCCCTCATTTTGAAGGTGTGTGTGTGTAGAATGTTGCTCTTATTTTG
>JAHHFK020004677.1:0-30533 GCA_024533555.2 Aedes koreicus
TACCTAGTAGGGTGGTATTGAGTCCTATCCTGCAACCACTTTCCATCGACATTATGTTCTGACGGTAGCTTAAAACTGCTGACAGTAACGTGTACAGGGCGTATCTATGAAGGCAGCAGTTTAGAATGGAAGGTTAGTGACGTGATTTAGTTGACATTGTACCATCAACACCTCATTTGTCATACGAAGTAATGTACTCTTTGATTGAGAGGGAGCAGTGCTCATTGCTTAGCTTCAAACATGTTCGAAGTGTTTCACTAATAAATGGCTAACTTAATTGTTTGGTTTGGCTCCTTTCTTAAAAAAAAAAATTGCCAGTGAATTGGTTTGACATAAAACCTGAGGATCAACTTAAAGATGGTTCCTAGAAATGTGTATTTTTGGTTGTGTAGAATTGTTGAAAAATTTATATGTGAAAAGCATTTGAGCTGCTGAAAAGATCATTCCTGTGATGTTCCGATAATTCTTAATACACTATCAAATCAATTGCGAGCAGTACTCAACCAAATTATGGCTGTGATCATTCTATTCAAAATTATCTTTTCAAAAAGCTTACTTATTGAAGAAAGCAAACTGATTGGTCGGTAGCTAGAAGCTTCAGCCGGATTTTTGTCTGGCTTCAAAATAGCTTCGACTTTTGCATTTTTCCATTTATCTGGAAAGTATGCCAGATGAAAACATCTGTTAAATAGTTTTACCAAGAAAGACAAAGTACTCTCAGGGAGTTTTTTGCCGAGGATATAGAAAATTCCATCATCACCTGGTGCTTTCATATTTTGAAATTTTTTAGTTATAGTTTTTACTTCATCCAAATTGACTTCAAAAATTGATCGCAACCCGGTGCGTTCCATAAGAAAACTTGCAAAGGAAGCCAATATTTCAGAGAAATCCATGCGGAGAATCATCAAAGATTGCATGCATCTTCCAGAGCCAGAGTGAAACGCCACTTGATTACGGACCGGGTCAAGGAACTACGAGTGACTCGTTCCAAGAGATTGCTTTCCTTGTTGAAGAAGGAAAAAATGATAATCCTGTTCTCCGACGAAAAGCTTTTCAGCATCGATGCTGTGGCCAACAGCCGCAAGGACCAGTTCATTTAACCGCAGAAAAAGGAGAACGTTCCGGAAAAAGTGAAATTCAAATTTCAAACCAAACATCCGGCTGGTGTCATGATGTTTGGCTTGGTGGCGTCCAACGGTTTGAAAATGCCGCCTGTTTTCATTGATGCTGGAGTTAAAACCAATATCGAAGTGTATATCGGTATTTTAAAGGACCAAGTGCTTCCCTGGGTGAAGGCCAACTTCTCCGAAGACCAAAACGTTGTCCTACAGCAGGATGGAGCGCCGTGTCACACGTCCAATCGAACCCAACAATGGTTCAACGATAACATGGAGTTTTGGCCGAAGGATTTGTGGCCCCCTAGCAGTCCAGATCTTAATCCGTTGGATTATTCGATTTGGGCATATGTTCAACCATAACACGCACATGGCAGTCAATGTCGGAGGACTACGTCCGAAAGGCATGCTCTGGCTTCCGGCGTTGACTCGAGGATGTTATTAATAAAAATGGAGGACACATTGAATAAATTTGTTTAAAAGGACTTTATAAAGATAACTGCACTCGAAAATGTTGATATTATTGCTTGAATTAGTTGAAAATGGGATGTGAAAGAAATAGAACAAATTTTCGCATTATTTTCTGCCGCACCCTGTATTTTGTCAGTCTGTTGAGGATTACCCTCTCAAACACCTTACCCGCTGTATCCAAAAGATTCAGATCTAACAGAAAACAGACGCCGGCCCCCGTTGTACCGTTGTCAATGCCCACGTGGTCACGTGTGTTCGGCTGAGCCACTCACCTTTCCGTCGCTATGACTGCGTTAAAGGCTAGGATACTGGAACGCTGGTCATGGGACAAATCTAAGGCGGCGGGGGCCATGGACTCGGGTCGTGGTTCGGAAAGAGTCGCAGCTCTGGTGATTGCTCAGTTGGAGCCTCCGTTCCTCTGATTTTGGCCATTACTACCCGATAGGTGTCACCCCACGGATTCGTATTGGCTTTCTGACACAGGCCCTCAAAGCAGGCTCGCTTGCTGGCATTTATCTCTCTCGCGGCCTTTACAGCGACTAGCACCTTTCTACGCTCGATTCCTCCGTCTTGCGTGGAGGCATGTTCTTCGGAGGTCGGCGATCGACTCCGTCCACCAATACAAATGTAGACCTTCTGTTGATCAATGGGTACAGTAGCTTCAACAGAAAGTTAAATTTTGTGACAGTTTTGTCAACCGGCTCCCTGAAAATCAGCTTGCTGTTTAGGGAAACGTCAAGGTAGACAACTGTATTTGTCCATTCCACCGTTGTGTTTTTCAGGCTTATTTCACAATCCTAAGGCGGGACAAGTCTACGAGAATTTGTGTGTGGCAATAGGATGATCTGGGTTTTTGCTGCGTTGATACAGATCTTCTATTCCGTGAAGTATTCTGACAAGACATTCAGGCTACGTTCCCGTTTCACTCTTGTTACTCTACCATTGTGGACGACTGCAGTATCAAACAACGACAGAGATCCATTTTCAGCGAGCGGGGGTATGTCCGAGGTGGAAAGGTTGAACAGAAGTGGACCTATTTTACTTCCCTGCGGAACGCCGGCGGAGATCTCTTGAGCATCGGAAACTACACCATGCAGCGAAACACGGAATATCCTGTCCGACAGTAAATTTTTAATTACATTCACCAGGAAGATTGTATTGTTTTAGCTTGAACACCATGCCATCATGCCACACGTTATCAAAGGCCTTCTTGATGTCGAGAAGTGCCATGGCACATGATTTAGTTACAGTTCCGTCTGAGGATATTAATGATTCGATTAAGTTGGTGAATTGTTGAACGACGAGATGAAAGTAGCCGACGGTAGATCGCATTCTCAAACAGCTTGGATAATCCTGAGAGAAGGCTGATTGGTCTATAGCTCTTGGAAGAGGAAGGATCTTTCCCAGGTTTCTGGATGGGGATGGCTTTGGGTGACTTCCAACACGAGGGGAAGTACCTAAGTCGCAGGTATTGGTTGAAAATCAACGCCAGATTCTTAGACGCTTTGATATAGATCAACAATTCGTCAGCTGAAATCTCCAACTCCTCCGAGAAGTCGTTGGGACTTAGATGAATGTTGTTTACAAGAGCGCTAACGGCAGCTTCGTGCAGACTGACTATGTTTTGTCCAAGATTGTGAGAGCTGACAAAGTGTTGACCTATCTCACCAGCTTTCTGTGCAGGAGTTATCAATCGATCCTTGGAGTCGTTGCTGTTTAGTGGAATCAACGGTGGAATGGGCCTTGGTTTTGTTTTTAAAAATTTTGTCAACTTACAAAACGGCTTTGCACAATCTAGGAGAGAGTGGATCTTGTCGGAAAAAGTGTTATTTCTAAGGTCCACCATTCTGGTCTTAATAATTCTTGTCATCCGATTGCAATGACTTTTTAAGGTAGGCAGACCAGTTCACTGGTATTGCCTTTGGGTGGCATTGCGCAACGGAATCAGTTCTTTAGTGGGTCTATCAATGGGTACAGAGTTGCTCACCTGATCTATCACTGGGGCATGATGCTCCTGGACCTGGGAGTTCGCTTGCTCGATGCTCTGCAGCTGTCGTTCGATGTCATCAACCGACTCAAGGTGCATGTTGAAATCAATGTTGTCGTAAACGTGTTGTCGGAACCTCTCCCATCTGACCCGATGTTAGTTCCGTCTGGTGATTCGATGCAGGTTGACCGAGAAGCCAACTTTGGTCACCACTGGATAGTGGTCCGAGCTGAGCTCTTGGCGTACGATCGGCTGGGCGATGTTGTTCCCCATGTTGGTGAGGAAGATGTCTATTGTTGAGTGGGCCCCGGATCTGTTCAAACGGGTGGAAGTATCCGGGATGGTGTAATGGTCCTGTTCTAGGTCCTCATGTAGAATAATGCCATTTTTGTTGCGCCGGGTGTTCCCCCAGGTTTCGTGTTTCGCATTCAGATCGCCGAAGATGATAAACTGCCTCCGCTTCCGAGTTAGCTTGCGGATGTCGTTTCGTAGGACCGTCGTTGTTCCGTTGGCGGTGCTGGCTTGCTTGGGACATAGGCCACGATGATGGTGATAGGGCCGACGCCAGATTCAACCTCAACTCCGATGGCTTCGATAAACTGCAGCTGGAAGCTCGACGTTCAACAATCCGGGACTTGGTGGATGCCTGCTTGCAGATCGCCAAAACTCCACACGTTTGGGGCAGGCTCGATTGCTGCTCTCGATATTTGCACCACAGTTGGCGCACTTCAGTGGGGCATCTTCGCCCATCGGGGCACAATCCTTGGTGGCGTGTGCTCCGGTACACTTGCCACACCGCGGATTTATGTGGCAGTTTCGAGTTTCGTGGCCGAGCGCAAGGTAGTTGCCAAACTGCGTCACGTTGTGCTGCTTCGAGCGATACCGGTCCCACTCGACGATAATGTTGAATAGGGCCTGCGTTTTCATCAGGTCCACCATCGTGGCGGAACCCTTCTCAAGGTGGACCAGATAGAGTTGGTCCCGATAATTTCCCTGTTGCTGGCGTCTTCTGGGAAACACCTTCTGAGGCTTCAGTGCCATCGCTTGCAGCTCGCCGAAGATTGCCTCCGGAATGTGTTCCGGAAGGCCGGGCAGAATCACCTTCAGCGGCTTGCTTCCGGATGCGTCGTGAGTAAAGAACTTGTGTTGCTTAGCGACTAGGTGAGCGCCAACGGCACGATAGTCATCCTCCGTCGAGCACATCATTTTTGTGCCCGTACAGCACAGCTTGTACAGCGGATGAATTTGGATTGCTGCAAGCTCGGTCCTGAGTGCAGCAATGTCTTTTGACATGGTGAAAAGCGGGTGGACCTTTATCTTCTTTGGCACTTCCTGTACCGGGAGCACGCCCAAGCAACACACAAGTTTTATAACGGTTGAAAATACTTTTATATGACTAGATTTGGTTATATAGAAGCTTACTCAACATTAAATCATGAAGATGTGTTACTCGGGCGGTATATTGATTGCTCGCTAATGGTCGAGCGTTGGGGTCGAGGGTCCGCTGGATCGGCATCATCATGGCGCAGCCGCTCGGAGTTGCCCGGTTGCGGTAATGTTTCTGGAGCGGATATCACCGTTTGTGGATTTTTACGACCCATTGCCACGGAAAGTTTGCCAAACTTTACAGCGCTTTTTTCTGGTTTGCCACCACCAGAAGATGAGCAACCGTAGGTGATAAATTGTGAGCCGGAGATGCAATCACGAGAACGCGGGCGAGGGGGAAAAACGAAGAATAAAACTTTTTTCATGAGAGAGCGAAAAACACGCCCGTTCGTGTCGCTTGTCCGGACTGGAATGAATGAGAAAATGTACGAAGGTGTATCCTTTTTATATCGTTCCCTGCTGCATATGAGACCTCCCTTGCTCACATTTGAAATCTGTGATAGGGAAGTAATGCGCATTTAGTACATTTAGCCTGCAAAACAAAATTTCAAGACATCACTTTTTATATTCCTCATTTTCAGTAGTTAAAAATTGTGAACGGATAATATTTTGAAAGTTGAATAGATACGCGGAAACCGATAAATGTAAACATCTTGAAAATCTGAAGATTATTTATTAAGTAATAAGCGTTCAATTTGTAACGATATTTCGTAACGGTCGCTTGTTTTTAGATTTTCAATTGACACCCTACTCTTGCCGTGAGACGTTGTCTACGTAAAAAAAAAACAAATAACAAATAAAGCCTTTCCTAAGGGAAATTTATTTTTCATATCCATCATAAGCTATGAAATTTGAACCGATCATGTTCTTATCTCTTTGGGGTTTAAAACCATTACTTAAAGTTAAGTTATAGTTTCTTAGTTTTTTTTTTTTCATTTTATGCAAAATTTTACTTCCGGTGGAAATAATTAAAACAAGTTTCAAGATTTTCTAAATCCAAGCTAAATGATAAAATAACTCCGCCCAAAAACCCGCTCATTTTGCTTCTTTACATCCGCAAATCTGTGCACGTTCATGAAATCATCAGTGCACTCAAGGAAGCTACGAAAAGAGCCCGACGAACGGCTCGACAGATATGAGCGCACGTGGAATGCATAAAAGCCCACTGCTGTTACTGTTGCTTTGCTACTGACTAACCCATAAAACCTGGCCCATGCAAACACTCGCAGCATGCATGACTGAAGGGCAGCTAACCAGCCCCAGCCCTCGATAATGGCGTCAGTAATCATCAAAAGCGGGCAGGCTGCTGTTGTTGCTGTCATACGTATGGATGCCGGTCGTGAAGATCCTTCAGGAGAGTGCAAGAGTGGGGTAAAAAGCCTTTGGCAATAGTTTAGGTCTTATGCCTTATACTCCTTCGGCGTTGTTGTTGTTCGTGTGCACCTTCCTGTTTGTCGGATCTCCTGTTCTGTATTTTTTTCGGCACTGAACACAAAATCTGCCTATCTCCTGCTCAATGTACAATGCAATAAGTCATTGTACTTACGGCTTAAGTGTTTTCCGGCACTCATAAAAGGATAGCATGTACTCGTTTTATGCTTTCGCCATAGTTTTTGGTCTTTTATGGTGGTTGGGTTCGAGATCAGGTCAAGGCGAGGCGGGAAGATTTGAGGCAAATATGAAACGAACGATACCTTCTGGCTAGCCAGCCATTGTTGTGTTGTGTGCTGTTGTTAGCTATTGTTTTTATGCGCTTCGAGGACCTATCGTCCTATGCCTGTATCGAAAGCAGTTGGCAATATACGGGAGGTGGGGACGTGTTTTAGCTTTCGGAAGAATTCTATTCTCTTCTGCTGTTGGTCTTTTTTTTCGGGTTCAGAGTGGGGTACATTATACGAAATGTTGTACATTATGCTCCGGAATGGATTATTGGATGAGACTATCGAATGAGGCTTTCGATCACCGGGATTAACATTGTAATCATTATTGTTCTGAATGGTTATTGTTTGCCTTGCTTTATGGTGTATATCAAAATTTAAAGCAGTAGTTTTTCATTGATTAAACCTGAATATCTGGTCTTCTAAGCATAATCAACTGTTTCATCCTATTCCATACTCCGTTCTTCACTTTAATACTTCAAGTTTAAACGTCTAATGGAAAGTTCCATTTTCAAACCGCCATCAATTATCTACCGTTCCACCAATTTCACGATGCTGCACGTTTCACGAACAAAACTGCTCCTTTATCTTGTTGCCCTCCTGCCACCACCCATAGGTACCTTGCATATTTCATCGACAACCCTCGCACTCCGGTAAAAACGTGTTTCGCATACCGAGATGACCGAGCCATAATTCACGCTTCATTTTCCACGGTTTTAGCACGCGCTCGGTTTGCGACCAGCCCATTGTTTAAATATCAGCTTTCAAGCTGCATTGCTCTGGTGAAAAGGATGCCCAAGTCCAGGTCAAGCGCCAACCTTACTTTTTTCGATATGCTACCCTACCCCCTGCCCACGATGTTCGTTAATATATCGCACGTTGCAGTGTTTCTACTCGAACCTTTCCCGTCATCCCCCTCACCCTGCCAGTTCGGAATGAGCATCGCTTCCGTACCTATAAATACAGCAAGTATTACATTTTTCGAGTCATTACTCCTTTGTGCGAGTTCATTCATGAGGCGATGAGGTAACAAACGCCAGTGGTGGTGGTAGGTTTCAGCTGAATTAGCATTCGAATAGCAACTCCGGCTCCACGTCTGGAATGGGGAAACTCAAGGATGAATGGGGAGACAAATGGGGTTGATCACGATCCCGATGATGGCGATGACGGTGCACATCCGACAGGCTCAACTGAACCGCGCATATTGTGGACCAACCGAGACAACATATTGCTGATAATTGTTGATTTTGGTCAAGGGGTGGTGCTATTAGATGTGTGTCGCATTGAAAACCAATTAATTACCGATGTTGTCGAACATTGCGAACGTGTTTTTCGAGGGTCGGTCTACTGGTTCTCTAATCTACCACTCTGCTTGCTCCATTTGTGCACAAAGTGGGAAAGGATTGTGTATGCACACGGAACGTCAAGTGCAACCGAGAATAGGTAATAATGGGCACATTACATTATCAACGTTGACGTGGAGCATCGCGACATCATGTTGGGTGGCAATAAAATTTTACGACCGATCCTTGGCACTGTAGTACCAACAAAGTACCGGGGTGTGAACTGTTCAACTGACAGTTGGGTGTCGTTGAAGTTAAGCAAAGGCGTGCAAGAGAGGACTCCTTCAAGAGTGGAAATAAATAAATAAATAATGCTTAGTTCAAATTTCTGTGGCAATAAGTGACATAAAAAAAGCGTTTAAGATTAAAGACCAAACCATGCATAGTAGATCAATGTCAAGTAAGTTAAAAGATTTCAACGCTTGCAATTTTTTTTATAAATGGATTTTAATTCTTACCACTCACAGGCTTTAGCCTTAACGCAGCTTATGGGATTTTCCCAGATTGGAGGAAATCAAGTCTATCTCAGTTGTTTCAAGCCAAAAATCTATACCTAGACGAGGCTGGACCAACAAATCTGTGTCATTTGATTCCGTAATAGTTGAGAATTTCGCAGCTAGAGGCGCTTTACTTCCTAGTTACCATAAATGAGAGCAGTGGCGCTTTGGGATAAGGGGTAATTGGTTTCATCTTACACCGAAAGAATATTAAATATTATTTTTATTAAGATAAATTATTAATGTCTATGTCTGATCGACAAATACTTATTATAAGAGGCAATATTTAATTTAAAAATTTAAGAAATATGATGTATCACCTATACACATACCATGTATTTGACATTGTTATAAAAAGTATAAGGCTTGCTTTATGACTCAAAGGTATAATATTTGACTTATACTTTTGATTAGAATTGATGTTTAATATTTTTTCCATCCAGTATGGCGTTCGGGATCGGTTCGTCCATCGTCCGTCAAGTGAAGTTCATTTTTCTGAAGATGTATTCAAGATATAATAAAATTTACATCATAAACTTTCAGTTAAAAAACGATGTTTGTCCTTCATTTAATTACAGCAGAAGACGCGATTTGTTATAAGGCATGATGGAGGTGATGCTTCTGCCACCAACCTTTACGGGTACTGGTATTGCTGTCTGAGTTAATCCGAAAGCCTCCTCCCAACTGACCAAGCATAAAATGTTAAGTGAAGATATGTGTTGATATTAATATAAATTGTATAAATTGACTCTATTCCTTATTTTCATTTGGAACAAATTTTGTTTCGGTGATAAAAAAAACACAAAATGCAGTCATAACAAGTCATACTTAAAATTTATTAATCTACTGCTTCGTATCTATGTACCAAATCGAAATAAAACCATTATGTTGATTAATGAAAAGTATATTGCAATGGATATGAAATGTATAAGTCTATGTTATGAAGTTGATATGACACGGTAAATGAATGTCATGTGAATGTTAATTGAATATTATGCAAGTATATCAATGGCAAAAATCTATGTGGTTTGATTAATACAATGAATATGGATTTTTCTTTTCGTGTAGGATATCTCGAGACCCTCATCAGTTAGGACATATCAGTCTTTAGAAAACTTGTTCTAGTGGTAAATCCATTCCATAAAGTGATCAAGTGATGGTGAATCTATCCGTATTTCAAGACACAGTAAAACTTTGATTGACGATGTGTACTCTAATTTTGATACTGTTAGTGTTGTTATAAACTTTGATTTGAAAGTAACCGATTATGAAACCATAATTTTTAACGTCGAAGATAATAGCACTGTTGATAGCGATTGAGTGAAATTGAAATGTTTAAAAAAGTTTTCTAAACAAGCTATAGTAAGATTTGTCGAAAGAAGTGTGAATTTTCAAACAAATACCGGTTCTCTAGATCGAAAATCATCTGTTTTGACTGGCATCTTAAATATATGTACCAATGAGCTAGTTGAAAATAAATTTGTTTTAGTAAAGAACTCGAACAACTGGTATAATTCGGATCTTTTGCGTCTTAAACGTAATAGGGACAATCCGTTGAACAAGCTCGTTGTGAATATGTTCAGAGGATACTTTATTTGCATCCAATTCCTCGTCCTCTCCTGCAAGTTGGCATACCGGAATAGCCTCTGCTACTTCATACACAACTATAGTTCCGCCGTCTGCCATCCCTGATGGTTCCGAACCTGTCATCGATTGTGTAGAAGCAGCCTCGCTCCAGAAGTTGGGAAGGAGAAAATCCGTTCAGCCCCAATCGTCCGTCTGCCGTACACAGGACCTCATAATTTTCTACCAGAACGTCGGTGGAATTAATTCTAATGTCCTTGACTACCATTTGGCTACCGAAGCTCGCTGCTATGATATTATGGTCCTGATCGAGACTTGGCTCGATGGTCGCACACTTTCCAACCAAGTATTTGGACCCGATTATGAGGTTTTCCTATGCGATAGAAATCCCAACAACAGCAGGAAATCTACTGGAGGTGGTGTTCTGATAGCGGTTCGTAGCGGATTGAAGGCGAAACCTATCGAAAATAGCGAATGGGAGTGTTTGGAGCAGATCTGGCTCACTGTTAGACTATTCGATAGATCACTGTTTCTGTGTGCTGTGTATATTCCACCTAATTGGCCACGTGATACCGAATTCATTGAGGGGCAATGCCGCTCCGTTTTCTCTATAGTTGAAAACTCGGCTTCAACGGACGCGTTTATGGTGCTAGGTGACTTCAATTTGGCCGGTCGTGGAAATCATCTCGCAGTGGCTTTCTCCATCCTGACTGCAAAAGATCCGTACTTCATTCAGAAGCTTTACATCTTCTCGATTGCATATAGCGTGGCAACAAATTAACCAAGTAGTCAACGAAAATCACCGCAGCTTGGACCTCTGTTTTGTAAGTGCTCGAGACACCGCTCCGTTCATCTCTATGGCCCCCGCCCCTTTGGTTAAGCATGTCCCACATCATCCACCTCTAGTCGTTTCCATTCCTGAAGGTCTGGACAACGACTATGCTGACTTTCTAGCGCCTGTGTCGTATGATTTCCGGAAAGCTGACCATCGTAGCATAACCGAGGTGCTGGCCAACATAGACTGGGATACAATTCCGGATGCTGATGACGTTAGCAATGCCGCTCTCATATTTTCTCATATCTTGACATACGTCATTGATAGGCATGTGCCGAAAAATATTCCCCAGAAAGCCTCTTTTCATCCGTGGCAGACGAAAGAACTAAAAAAGCTTAAATCGACCAAGAGAGCAGCACTAAGAAGGTACACTAAATATCACACGCTTCCCTTGCAACATTTCTACGTGAGGCTCAATTACGAGTTCAAGCGGGTTAGTCGTCTATGCTACTCTCGATACCAACAAAATGTCCAAAGAAAGCTGAAATCACGTCCGAAATTGGACTTTTTGGAGATATGTTAATCAGCAGCGCAGAGAGTCTGGACTACCATCGTCCATGGTCTGGAACGGTGAAACCGCTTCCATTCCTGAGGATATTTGCCGCTTGTTTTCGATCAAGTTTGCCAGCATATTCACTGACGAAAATGTTACTGACGATCAGATAACTGCGGCTACGAACAACGTTCCTCTTTGGTGCAATCGATATCAGCATTGAGATGATTTCCAACGCCGCATCGCAGCTCAAGTGATCCTTCAATCCTGGCCCAGATGGAGTTCCGTCAGTATTTCTAAGGAAACACATTTCCATTCTGCTGGCACCCTTGCATCGTCTGTTCCGGATTTCCACATCAAGTGGCATATTTCCCTCGTGCTGGAAAGTTGCTCTCTTGTTTCCAGTTCACAAGAAGGGAACCGAACGAGACGAATAATAACCGAGGCATTTCGTCTTTGAGCGCGGTTTCGAAGCTATTTGAGCTCGTTATGATAGACCCTCTACTCTCCCACTGCAAGCAATACTTAAGTGAAGATCAACATGGGTTCATGGTCGGTCGTTCCACTACCACTAATGTCGCACTTTGTTTGTTACAGAAAATATCGCTGAAAGGGCGCAAACGGACGTCATCTATACAGACCTTTCAGCAGCTTTTGACAAGCTCAACCACGAAATCGCTATCGCAAAACTACATAAGCTTGAAGTAAATGGAAGTCTCTTACAATGGTTTCGCTCCTACCTCACTGATCGGACAAGGCGTCAAGGGCTCTAGGCTTTATTTTTCGAGACTTCTCCGATATTTACTGCTCTTTATTGCTCCTTGGTGCGATCGATTCTGAAGTATTGCTTCGCCGTCTGGAATCCGAGCTAGATTAATGGCGGGAATAGAGTCGAACCTGTTCAACGCAGGTTTTTACGCTTCGCTTTGAGAAGGTTGCTTTGGAGAGACCCGTTTCGTATGCCGAGGCACGAGAGTCGTTGTCGATTGATCGATCTTGCACCGCTTCGGTTTCGTCGTAACACATCCAGAGCTCTCTTTGTTGCAGACATTTTACAAGGCTGAGTCGATTGCAGCGCCATCCTGGAGCAGATTAATACTAACGTTCAACCAAGGGCATTGCGCAATAGCATAATGCTGAGGATGCCAATTCGCCGAAACAATTATAGCATGAACGGCGCGATCGGAGGACTGCAGCGTGTTTTTAATAGAGTCTCGACAGTCTTCGACTACCACGTCCCTCGGCAAACTCTGCGCAGACGCTTCACCTCATATTTTTCTGAAATGTAGACCTTTATGAGCAAGTGTGTTGTGGTTTGATATTTAAGTTAAAGTTTATTGTACTCGTTATATTTTTAATACCACCATTGGAGCTTTACTAAACCTGTTGGAGCTGACTAAATAAATAAATTTGCATCAAAACAACAGCAAAGAGTTATGGAAAATTTGGAAATCTTTGTTAAAACCTAGTTATTGCAAACCGTGATCCATAACCTTCAATGGAACATTAAAACAGTGAGGGCACATCATAGCATGTAGATTTAATGAATATTTCGTCGATAGTAACACATCGGTCAATAAACCCCAGGCCTAACTACCAGATGGCGCCACTTATAAAATATCCATATGATTTTTTGAAAGTATCAACCTTCAAAAGATTACTGTCAAAATTTCATGACGTTTGGTTAATTATTTATCGAGTTACAGTGACGCTACTTGTGTGATTCTTAAAAACGATGGATTCAAAGCAATTTCGTGTGTTGACATATCATTGCATTTTGATGAAAAAAAAAACACCGTTCAAGCCCAAGCTTGGCTTGAAAAATGTTATCCGGACTCTGCCCCATCGAAAACGACCATCAAACGATGGTTTGCCCATTTCAACCGTGGTCGTACGGACACGATGGTCGGCCAAATGAGGCAGTTATTCCGGAAAATATTTAAAAAAAAAACCCTGAAAATCATCGTGGGCAATCGCAAAGTGAGGTTGCAAGAGATAGCTGACACTCTGAAGGTATCAAAATCGTTTTGTTCCAAAATTGATGAATTTTCTTCAAAAAGAGCAACGCAAAACTGTCGCAAAGGAAATGCTCACAATGAGTGATACGGACATCCAGCACATCATAACTGGTGAGATTCGGGTCTACGAGTACGACGTTGAAATAGTCCAGCAATCATCGGAATGGCGCTTCCAAAATGAGCCGAAACCCAAAAAACCGCGTCAAAGTCGATCGAAAATCAAGGTTATGCTGACTGTTTTCTTCGATAAAGGGTGTTTCGATCAAAATTTGGTCGACTCAGACTTGACACATTTCCTTTCATCGTGCATTAACAAATTTTGCACACCCCTCATTTTGAAGATGTGTGCGTGTAGCATCATGCCTTTATTTTGATTTTGAGATTAGCACTTCAGCTATCAAAATGTCGTCGAAGGAAGAGAAGCAACGCATCAAAATATTGCACGTGCATGCTAAAAACCCAACTACACTGACGCCAAGTTGGCGAAATTGTTGAATGTGGCTAAATCAACTGTTACCAACGTATGAAAAGAGTTCGGTGAACGTTTGTCGACAGCCAGGAAAGCTGGATCGGGGGAAATCGAAAGCCGGAGGCCATAGCGACGACAAAAAGAGTTGCCCGCTGTTTCGAGCGGAACCCCAACCTCTCCGTCCGAGATGGCGCAAAGAAGCTGAGAGTGGCGCCTTCAACCGTAGATACAGCAAGAAAATGAGCTGGACTGCCGGCTTACAAGAAAGTGGTGACTCCAAATCGCGACGATAAACAAAACACGTCGGCCAAAGCACGATCGCGAAAGTTGTACACGACGATGCTGAAGAAGTTTGATTGCGTGGTACAGGACGATGAAACTAACGTCAAGGTAGACTTTAAACAGCTTCCTGGACAGGAATTTTATTCGGCAACCGGACGTGGAAAGGTGGCAGATATTTTCAAGCACACGAAACTGTCAAAGTTCACGTAGAAATATCTGGTGTGGCAGGCCATCTGTACCAGTGGCTTGAAGAGCAACGTTTACATTGCGACCGGAACCGTCAACCAGGAAATTTATCTGAACGATTGCCTACAAAAACGTCTACTGCCTTTCCTGAAGCGACACAATGGTTCCGTTCTATTTTGGCCGGATTTGGCATCTTGCCATTACGGAAAAAAGGCCATGGAGTGGTATGCTGCCAACAACGTTCAAGTGATGCCCAAGGACAAGAACCCTCCCAACACGCCAGAGCTCTGCCCAAACGAACAATATTGGGCCATCGTCAAGCGGAACCTTAAAAAGACTCAAAAATCTGTTGTGAGCAAAAAACAGTTCAAGGCAAACTGGCGTTCTGCGGCGAATAAAGTGGACAAGGAGACTGTACAAAATCTTATGGCAGGTGTTAAACGAAAGACCCGGCAATTCGCATTCGGTAAAAAGGAAGCTTAGCTGAATATTTCTCCTGTATTTTTTATTAACTGAATTTGAAAAAGAAAAATTATTTGACTTATTAATAAAAACTTTGATCGACTCACACACATTACTGTTTGACCAAATTTTGATCGGAACACCCTTTATATAAGGTTGCTATTTGTATTCAAGGATATTGAATGAACCTCTGGGGGGGGAAGGTTATATTATAATATTGTGTGTTTGAGGTGAAATGGGATAGTGTGGATAATGGCGTAAACCACTGAAATATGGGAAAAAAAAAAGAATGTATGTAAATAGGAGGGTTTGGAAGAGTGTGGGGGGATAGGCGTAGCCAGGGGGGGGGGGGGGCAGGGGGGCCGTTGCCCCCCCCTAAATTTTGATTTTATTTTTAGAATTTTATTATTTGTTTCAATATATTATTATTTATTTTTTATCTCTAGAAGGTTGCAAGGTAACTTGTTGCAATACAGTTGATGTTACTCCAATACTACTCAATTAAGTCACACTCAAGTCACTGTAACCAAATATGACGATTTTGTGTTGCTTGGGATGTTGCCTAAATAAAAAAGCCAAATTACGCGAAGTTGTAGCAAAAAAGCGTAAAAAATTGACATCCATGAGAAAAAAGTTGTAATTATATAATAGTTTTTAAATAGTAACGAGTAACAATTTTATTACAATATTTTTCCTTTAACCTAGAACCCAACCTATGTAGCCTAAAGTATCTAAAAACCCCAAGCAGCACACAACAGTCAAAACTGGTTTCAGCAGCTCAATTGTGAGTTAATTGAGTCACAGAGCAGTCACCTTTACTGGGTTGAAACAAATGTGCTACTAGGGAAATATCTCTTAATCTGTAATGTTAGCTATTAGATAAGCATTGATTGATTTTTTTCCCCGCTAGCTGAAAGTTGAAGAAGCTATGCTCAATAAAATGTTCAGTTCTTGGTTAATCAAAAAACTGAATATTCAAACCTATGCTATAGCTTTCAGAAGCCAAATAATACTAGATTAAGAAACACAGTTGATAGTTAGAAAAAGTATCAACGAAAAATATTTATTTGAACTATTCATGGCATGGGTCAAACCGCCCCGTTACCCCGCTTTCCCCGTTTTAGGGTACTGTAGTTTCGTATTATTGAGAATATATGTTGATCATATCTTACAGTTTGATTCAGCGTGTGAGAAGCAGAACAGCAACCTAGTCAGGGCGAGAAGTTTCAGTTGTCTTATCCTATTCAAATAATTTATCCGTTTTTATTAGCATGAGCAGGATAATGAGCATGATTGACCGCCCGAAGTTGTTATTCCGTTACTGCCAGTTCAGCTGTTATTACTCAGAAGATCAACAGATGATGCAAACATGCTCAATGTGTAAAACTGGTGATCCCAAACTAAGGCAATACCGGCGCTGGCCTCGCCCGAATGCGTGTCAAATAAGGAAAGGGTAGGAATGCGTTAACGTTTTATTGGACGTTTTATTGGAAGCCGAGACCACCGCCGCACTTCCACGAGAAATCACTGGGATTTTGGATGACAAGATTGGGTGGCAGCAGGGTTCGTTTTGGTAAACAATAAGCTGAATTCACGCTTCGTTTAGGAAAATATTTAAATACTAGTACCGATTTCTGATTCGAACCGATTACAACAGTAAGGATGCTATTGGGGCCACACACAAAGTGTAATGGTGTTTTTTCATCGGAAAAACAAGGTGATTTTTTATAATGTTGGAAATCCGATTTGATCTGAGTTAAACCAATAATAAGGATGCTATTGGAGCCACTCACAAAGTGTGATGGTGGTTTTCCGTTAGGAAAACAAGGATAATTTTATGAACGCTTGAGAGACGCTTTGTTGTTCTCTTACTGTGCTCACTCGATCACTCGTTACACCGAATTATAGATAACCGAAACAACACGAAACGCGCCAGGCTCGATAGGAAAATAGTGCGTAATATAGCATCGACACAACCTTTCACAGCCGATGCTCGAACCAAACTCTTTTTTCGTAACTTACAATTTTTACTACTGTATTCTACAATCTATTGCACTGCTGTAACTAATAACTGTATCAATCAAGTTGAATCAATCTATGCTAATCCATTAAAAATTGAAATTGAGGGATTTCCTGAAAATAAGAGTCCGTAGATGCATTTTGTGCCTTCTGGTAACTTTATGTTTCTATTGATATCCATGCTCATCGGTTTAATACCAACCGGGAGAGACTTGGCCTTATACAAATGGATTTCATTATCTCCAGTCCGCTCAACCAATCGCAACGTTTTGTGATATATTGGACGGATTATTATAATTTGAGATAACTCCATGCAGATGTCTTCCAAGTTTGGCAGATCGACAAGCAATCGGTGGAGAGTTTAGAGGAAGACCGGAAGAATAAGCGATGGTTCTGCGCGTGTTTATAAACAGAAGAACCTTCATAACAAAACGAATCATCTGGTAAAATACATACGGTTTTTTTTTTTAATTATAAGCAGTCTAAAGCAGTTATTTGATTCATTTTATCCAGAAGTACCATAAATGGACATTCGAAAGTTTTTCAAAAGTAAGTATAATATTTTCCAGCATGTAATTAAAAAAAAAACAAGCAAATAAAACAAAACGAATGTTTTTTCATGCAGCTGAAATAACCACGAATAGAAAAATATGCAACATGGTTGTATTTCTCGAATTTGAACAACAATTTTAATGTAATTCAATCATACACCGTTTTGGTTTCATACTACTCAGATACACATGATTGCTACATATACCGTGTTTCGACAGAACGTGTTTCAGTTGGATCATATCAGATAAATCGGTTCAAATTTCAAAACGCAGATGCAGATGTGTATATAAATTATTTTTAAAATATTGAGGAATAGCTGTTGGAACGCATATGAATTTCTTTTCGTCATTGATGAATAAAATTTCTTAAATTATTTACTAACTACTCGTGTGTTGAGAATGCAAGTAGCAACAATTCAGCACAAAAAACACAGCTTGCTTACATTTGTTACTTACGTCGTTTTAAAAGGTTATGTTTGATGTTCCTGTTTAGAAAATATCAGATAAAATAATTATACTAAAGGTGAGCAAAGGGGACACAAACCATAAGCTATAAACCACCAAAACTTAAAATGTATGTTTGTTAAAAGCTAATCACTTATTATTTGAACAACCATTAAAAAAAATATAATCTATTCAAACGGTGTGAGCATGGTGAGTAAAAAACGGTGTTTCTTCTGTGTTGCTTTGGGTGAGAGGGTCGTGGATGAAAAGTACATTTTCAGTACAAACTGCAAACAAATTCGGTGGTTATTCTATACAAAAATCCAACATGACCCGTTAAATGCTTGGCATTCAATGTGGTTTGATTTAAAAACATGGGAAAAATCGAATGTTTTTAAAATCGTTTTTTATTTTGTTCCAGAACAAGCCTAGAATTGTTTAATCTTGTTGCAAGAAACGGACGGGTATTGTCAAATACTTTAGGTGAGAGTAGAGAAGATAATCCACCCGTCATTCAGGCGTATTGTCACATAAATGGGGCTCCATTCCCGCTCCATCTGTCGGAACATGAAAATGACCCTACTTTACTGGTCCACCGGGCGTTGTATTGTCCGTTAAGTGTCCGTTAATGTTAATTGTTCAGTATGTGCAACCACTGGTTGGAAACGATGTAATTCTCTCTCTCTCTCTCTCTCTCTCTCTCTAAAAAAAAAACTCGCCCCCCCCCTATTTGAAATCCTGGCTACGCCTATGGGCGGATGCCTTCCAAATTTGGCAGATTGACAGGAAATCGGTAGGTAACCACCTGGTATCTCATAGCTAGAGGCAGACCGGGAGATTCGACTAGCGAACCCCCCTCCCAACAAGACATAAACCCATTGTTTTGTTATTTAAAAAAAACACACACACACATGTAGCAGCATCAAGTATAGACTGTTGCGATAAGTATAAATACACTAATGATTAACCGTCAATTCAAAATGCGTGCAGTATTCAACCAACTTTTGGCTGCGTACGGTTGTTTGCATCCGAATTAAACAGATGTCATTTTTTTCAATTTTTCGCGGGGAAGTTTGAAAATGTGGGGTTTTCCCCCCGAGGAAAAAAAACGGGTTGGGGAAAAACGAGGCACCGGGGGGGGGTTTTTCGTTCAAAAAAAGGGGGGGGGGGGGGGGGGGGGGGGGGGGCAGTTCAAACCGCAGAATGGAAGGATCAACAACAGTGCTCTTTCGTAGATTCCCCGAGACGGGGTAGAAAACCCGGTCCCGTTGACCATACAATCAGCAGAAAGGTAAAGGACTATTTCAAGCGGCATCCTTCAGCACCAGTCCGAGATAAGGCGAAAAAGCTAAGTACTTCGGCGACTACTGTTATGCGTGTCAAGGAGAGAATGAGCCTGAGGACTCGTCGGAAGCAGAAGCAGTCAAAACGAAGCACCAAACAGGCTGAATCTGTGAAACCGAGGGCTCGAAAGCTGTACGACAAACTACTGACCAAAAAATTGGGCTGTTTTATCATGGACGATGAAATCTATATAAAACTCGATTATAAAACACTGCTGGGACCACAGTTTCATACGTCATCGAAGCAAAAGGATGTTCATGGATCAGTGAAAGCTATTTACACCGAACAATTTGGCAAGAAGGTAAGGGTGTGGCAGGTCATATGCGGATGTGGAAAAATATCTCGTCCATTCATTACGACAGACATACTGAATGGTCAAATATACGTGAAGGAGTGTCTGCTTAAAAGGTTGCTACCCTTGATCAAACAGCATAACAAGCCTACAATCTTGCTTCCTGCCATTACTCTAAATATGCACAAGAGTGGTACAAAAGGAATGTCGTATTTGTACCAAACGAGATGAATCCACCAAACTGCCCAGAGATTCGCCCTATCGAAAATTTCACATAAACCAGCCGACAGTGTTGAAAAATTTAAGAAAGATTGGCCAAAAATGGTGAAAATGGTAGGAGAAAACACTCTGCAGAAGCTTATGAGTAGTGTAAACGGAAAAGTCGGAAAAACGGAAGAGAATCCGCCTACCCTACGAAAAATCAAGCAAATTGAAATGAAGATGTTTGATAATAAATTAATCAAAAATCACAAAATGGGCTTTTTTATTTGAGAAAGAAAAAGTATTTATATTTTTCGGAACAGTCTATATGTAGGCACGTCTAAACAAAGCTTTGTGCTTCTACTTCTACTTCTACTCTAACTTTTGATCTGGTGAGTAAAATTATTATAAAATTTTGAGTAGACATACACACTACCAAAATGTCATGTAAATTTTGTGTCCCGGGAGCGACACATGCAAGCGTGCTTTTAAAAAAAAAAAAGGGGGGGAAGAGAGGGGAAAAAAAATTAAATAAAAAAAATTTTTTTGTGTATGTGGTTTTTGGGGCATTACCCAGTGAACAAGCAAACGGAACAGTTCGTTCGGTCCGCTCTACGTTGCTTTGGAAGCTTTTCACGAGTTGTTTCAATTCTTCAGTCTTAAGTTTTTTTGCACTCGCGAGTGAAATCGAGTCTTGGCTTTCTGAAGAAGAAAAAGTTGTGTGATAAGCAGTGCAACAACGTCATTAATTGCAATTAGCAATATTGCAACAATCTAAAAGGCATATTGCTCCGCATCCATACGGCACGCACACCAGCAGTCCATCGTGTGTAGCGTGCAATCGTTCATCTGCCAACCACCACCGATCAGTATCATCATCATCATCATCATCATCGCTGAGCTCCACGTCTAGCCGGTACACGCGGCCACACATCGTCGCTCGGCAGCAGCAGTACATTCGTCGCCCGTCTGCAGTAGATCAGTGATAAATATAAGATAAGTTTTTGTTTCTCGCTCTTCTGAATTAATTTTAATCGTATTGTGTGTGAGAGTGTGGAGAGTGAGTGAGAGTGAGTGAGAGTGTGTGAGAGTGTGTGAGAGAGTGTGCTTAGGTTTAGTTTGTTTATCTTAGGTTTAGTTTGTTTATCTGTGATTGATTGTAGATAATTACGTTAGCGGTTGAGCGTCATAAGCTCCCACGGGTGCAACATGGATGATTTGTCGGAAGATGATTCATCCATGCCGCCAAATGATGGGGTAGCTCTTAAAGTTACCCGATCGCGTGCTTATCCAGATAGTTCAGCTGGTCCTTGGGTTGTCTATTTTCGGCCCAAAACGAAACCTCTCAATGTTTACCAGATTTCAAACGATCTGACGAAACGATTCTCGGCCGTGACCGAGATAATTAAGGTGAGACCCAATAAACTAAAAGTCGTTGTGTCCAACCTTAAACAGGCTAACGAAATTGCTGTCTCTCAGTTTTTTACACTGGAGTATTTAGTGTACATCCCAGCTCGAGGTATTGAGATTGAAGGGGTTGTCACCGAAGCGAGTTTGACCCCTGAGATCCTGTTGAAGCAGGGGGTTGGTCGCTTTACGAACCCTCTGCTTCCTTCAGTCAAGATACTTGATGTGCAAAAACTAGGCACAGTATCGATCACGAAGGGTGAAAAGAAGTTTACACCGTCAGACTCGTTTCGCGTAACCTTCTCTGGTTCAGCCCTCCCTCAATACGTCGAGTTGGGAAAACTTCGACTACCTGTGCGGTTGTTTGTACCTCGGGTCATGATCTGCGAAAAATGCAAGCAGATGGGACATACGACCTCCCATTGCAGCAATAAGGCACGCTGCTCTAATTGTGGGGAGAAGCACGAGGATGGCGCTTGCGCAGACAGCACACCAAAATGCGCTTTCTGTAAAGGAACTCCTCCTCATGCTCTCTCGTCGTGCCCAGCGTACAAACAACGCGGGGAGAAATTAGAACGCTCGCTAAAACAGCGTTCCAGGCAATCTTTCGCCGAAATGGTGAAAAAAGTCTCCCCACCACCCAATGCCAATACAAATCCCTTTGCTCCTCTGTCAGATGACGAGTCTGACTTTGATTCGGCTGAAGAGGGAACATCGTTCACTTTTCCGGAAGGTGCTTCAAGGAAGCGAAGACGCGTCCGCCCACGGAAAATTGCTGAAAAGAAGCCCGAGACCAGCTTGCCCATTTCAAAAAAAGGTGGAAAAAAGGAAAAGACAATTCCTCCTGGTTTCCGTAGTACTAACTACACCCAGGACTTTCCATCTCTCCCGGGAACATCCAAAACCCCTGAAGCCCCTATTTTAAGAACAGAAGCCCCCTCCTCAAGTGGGCTGTTCTCATTTGATGACATTGCCGAAGGTATCTTCAAGTACCTCGAAATTTCTGACCCTCTCAAAAGCATTGTTTTGGCAATGCTTCCAACAGTGAAGACTTTTTTGAAGCAATTGACAATTAAGTGGCCCCTCCTTGCAGCTATCATCTCCTTCGATGGATAATTTTCCAAATGAGGTCGGGGATTTGATCACTGTTCTACAGTGGAATTGTCGAAGTTTGATTCCTAAATTGGAATCTTTTAAATATTTAGCTCACAATACCGGTTGTGATGCGTTCGCTCTTTGTGAAACATGGCTCTCTTCCGAAATCGATCTTCCTTTTCATGATTTCAATATTATTCGTCTTGATCGTGAGGATTCACGTGGAGGAGGAGTACTTTTGGGGATCAAAAAGTGCTACTCCTTCTATAGAGTGAATTTTCCTCCAATTCCAGGTATTGAAGTTGTCGCATGTCAGGCTGTTATTAAAAATAAAAGCCTTTGCATTGCTTCTGTGTATATTCCTCCTAGAGCCTCAATTAACCGAAAACAACTTTCAGATATTTGTTCGGTCCTTCCTTCTCCACGGTTGATCATGGGAGATTTTAACTCTCACGGTACAGGCTGGGGAGAACTGTACGATGACAACCGGTCTTCCCTGATATATGACCTCTGTGACAACTTCAATATGACCGTTCTCAACAATGGAGAAGTAACACGTTTGGCTGGAACATCCACAGTTGGCAGTAGATTAGACCTCACACTTTGTTCGAATTCATTATCGTTGGATTGCACATGGAATGTGATTCAAGATCCCCACGGTAGTGATCACTTGCCCATAAAAATTTCGGTTGCCACCGGGTTCAATCCGTCGAAATCTGTCAACGTCACGTATGATCTTACCCGTCACATCGATTGGACAAAGTTCAGGACAGCAGTAGATGAAGCCGTAACGACGGTAGAAAGGCTTTCACCGCTAGAAGAATATAACTTCCTCTCCAACCTGATCTTAGACAGCGCGCTTCAAGCTCAAACTCGACCAGTTCCAGGGACGTCATTTCGCAGGAAACCTCCTTCTCCATGGTGGGATCAGCAATGCACCGAGGTTTACCGTAAAAAGTCCGACGCGTTTAAAGTTTTCCGTAGACGTGGAACACCTGAGCACTTCGAAGTATACACGGCTCTCGAACGCGAACTTAAGAGCCTCATCAAGGCCAAGAAACGCGGATACTGGCGAAGATTCGTGGACGGGCTATCGCGCGAGACGTCGATGAGTACTCTTTGGAACACGGCGCGAAGATTGCGTAACCGAACTACGAACAACGAGAGCGAAGAGTACTCGGACCAATGGATCCTCAAGTTCGCGCGAAAAGTTTGTCCAGATTCTGTGCCGGCACGGATCATTCCTCGCGAAACCGAGAATTCGATAGATGAGAACAGCCAACCTTTTTCAATGGTAGAACTCTCTCTCGCGCTCCTTTCGTGTGGCAATACGGCTCCAGGAGCTGATAGAATCAAGTTCAACTTGCTTAAGAACCTTCCAGACGTCGCGAAGAGGCGCATGTTGAACTTGTTTAATCAGTTTTTGGAGCTCAACATTGTACCGGATGATTGGAGGCGGGTGAGAGTTATCGCCATTCAAAAACCTGGCAAACCCGCGTCCGACCACAACTCCTATCGACCCATCGCGATGTTATCCTGCATTCGAAAGTTGTTGGAGAAAATGATCCTCTTCCGTCTGGACAAATGGGTTGAGACGAACAACCTGCTTTCAGATACTCAATATGGTTTCCGTAGGGGTAAGGGAACGAACGACTGTCTCGCGTTGCTTTCCACAGATATTCAGTTAGCTTTTGCTAAAAAAGAGCAAATGGCTTCTGTATTCTTGGATATCAAGGGGGCTTTTGATTCAGTATCTGTTGAAGTTCTTTCAGATAAACTCCACGCTTGTGGCTTTTCACCATTAATGAATAATTTTTTGTACAATTTGCTGTCAGAGAAACATATGAGCTTCTCTCATGGAACCTCTACAGCTTCACGATTTAGCTACATGGGTCTCCCCCAGGGATCATGTTTAAGCCCCCTTTTGTATAATTTTTATGTCAAAGACATTGACGGTTGTCTAAGTGACAACTGTACGTTGAGACAACTTGCAGATGACGGCGTAGTGTCTGTCACTGGACCCAATGGGGTCGATCTGCAAGGACCCTTACAGGATACCTTAGACAATTTGTCTACTTGGGCTCTAGAGCTAGGTATCGAATTCTCTACGGAGAAAACTGAGTTGGTAGTTTTTTCAAGGAAGCATAACCCAGCACAACCGAAGCTTCAAATTTGGGGTACACCGATAACTCATTCCATGTCCTTTAAATATCTTGGGGTCTGGTTCGATTCTAAGTGCACCTGGAGATCCCACATTGAGTATCTGAAGCGAAAATGCCAGCAAAGGATCAACTTTCTCTGCACAATTACCGGGACCTGGTGGGGAGCACATCCGCAAGATCTTCTAACGTTGTACCGGACAACGATTTTGTCGGTTATGGAATACGGTAGTTTTTGTTTTCAGTCGGCGGCTCGGTCGCATATCATTAAACTGGAACGTATTCAGTATCGGTGTCTTCGTATCGCGTTAGGTTGTATGCACTCGACTCATACGATGAGTCTGGAAGTGCTGGCTGGCATGTTGCCACTCTCGGATCGGTTTTCAGAATTGTCTCTCCGGCTCCTCACCAGGTGTGAAGTTATGAACCCCCAGGTAATCGAAAACTTTGAGAAGCTTCTCGAGTTGAATCCTCAAACTCGCTTCATGACTTTGTACCATTTGTACATAACACAGGATGTCAGCCCTTCGCCGAATATTCCCAATCGTGTTTGCTTCTCCGACTTCGGCAGTTCGGTTCATTTTGATTTATCCATGAAGCAAGAGCTTCGTGGAATTCCAGAGCATCATCGTCCTATGATTGCTCCTGTGATATTTTCTGCAAAGTTTGGCCAAGTTAATTCCACTAAATCGTTCTTCACTGACGGATCATTGATAGAGGAGTCAGCAGGCTTTGGTATATACAATGAAATTTATAGCGCCAATCGTAAACTTCAAGCTCCTTGTTCCGTATATGTCGCCGAATTAGCGGCAATACACTTTACGCTAGAAATTGTTGCCTCACTAACACCGGATCAGTACTTCATTTTCACGGATAGTCTCAGTTCTATAGAGGCTATTCGCTCTTTGAGGCCGGTAAAGCACTCCTCGTATTTTCTCATGAAAATACAGGAGCTTCTAAGTGCTTTATCTTCGCGTTATTTTATCATCACCTTTGTATGGGTCCCATCTCATTGTTCAATTCCGGGCAATGAGAAAGCGGACTCGCTTGCAAAGGTGGGCGCTATGGAAGGCGATATTTATGATCGACAAATCGCCTTCAACGAATTTTTTTCCTATTTTTCGTCAACAGTCACTCGTCAGCTGGCAGTATAAATGGAGTAAAGGAGATTTGGGGCGATGGCAACATTCTATCATCCCAAAGGTGTCGAAGAAATCTTGGTTTAGGGGGATGGATGTGGGTCGAGACTTCATTCGTGTCATGTCTCGCCTCATGTCCAATCATTATTCTTTGAACGCTCATTTATACCGGGTTGGGCTGAGCGACAGCAATCTCTGTGAGTGTGGACAAGGCTATCAGGACGCAGATCACGTTATTTGGTCTTGTGCTGAGCATCGTGGAGTCAGATCTGAGCTTTATGATTCCCTTCGGGCTCGAGGTAGACAACCCAATGTGCCAATTCGAGATATTTTGGCTGTACGTGATTTGGAGTACATGAAACTCATTTATGTGTTTTTGACTAACATTAGCCTTAGATTGTAGTTAGTTTAACCTGTATGTTTACTATAAGTTTTTTTTTATCTGTGTATGTGTGTGTGTTTTTTTTTTCTTTTTCAAAAAATGTTCAAGTCAAAAGAAAACCATAAATTGTATAGTTATAAGTGTTTAGATAATTTAGAATTTAAATTTAATGTGTTATGTAAACCATACTTTAAATTCCCACCCTCTTTCCCATCCGTAATTTGTAATTCCTATTAACCTCGAGACGGCCGCGAGTAATCGGTTCTATCCTCCTAACTTTAGTTTTAAGATAAATGATGTATAAAAATATGAAAATTTGGCTCTGTAAAGTTGATTCGATTGAGCCTGTACAAATAAATGATTAATAAAAAAAACAAGGGGCAAGACAGCTCTTCATCTCGAGCAATTTCAGAGTTGCTTTTGAGGTACCTCGAGTAACTCACGATACAATAATAGTAGGCGAGATCACTTGCTCTTTTCCACTTCTATTTTTTTCACAATAACATTGGGACCGAGAACCGACCAGCTACTGTCAAAACATGTATTCTGCTATCTGTGCAAATTCTTAACTACCAAGTTTGATGCTGCGGTTGAAGATTGGCTTGAATTCTTTTTACCACCAAAATGGATGTAATTGTAAGTTTTATTTCACTATCTTATCAATATACTCCCAACCATAACTATTTCCTATAGGATGATTTCTGGGATAGGATCCAAAAAGAAATTAGTGTTGTGCTTCCACACATAAAGAATATTTTACGTTTGGAAGGACTTGCTGCAAACGGCACACTTGGTACGCTCTCCCGAGATGACACAAACATGATTCAGGATCAAACGCGAGCCCGTGTTCATAGTGTAAAACAAGAACTTATCAAGAGTCCGTCAAAAACGATGGAAGATTATATCGGCGATCATTTTGAGAATCCGGAAAGTTTTTGTTTTTCTATCGGTGATATGCGAGTTTTGGAATTAATCGCCATGACGATAAAAAAAAGACGGTATTGCAAAAAATATTCCAAACAAAGGTGATCAGAGTCAGCCTCGGAGTCAGCGTGTTCCTCAGGCCGAGTTTCAAATCAGACAATCCTCAAACATGCAAATCGATCTAGTGAGAGAACGAGCAGTTCTGATTGCTCGGTTGCAGCTTCAGTTTTCGAAATGGTAAAATGAATAGTGTTTTTGTTATTTTCTGATTAATCACTTTTTTTTTTTTAAATATAGTGTCGATCCGGTAAAACGAGAGCTAGCACAATCCTTCGAGCAAATGGACATCAAATTTGCCAAAGGATCAGCAGGAAAGATGATCGCCTATATCACGTGCCCAGCCTGTAAGCAACTGTAAAAGCTAAAAGAGATTAAAGTGGTGAAGGAGGCCACAAGAAGTTGGCCTATTTTCAATATTACTCGCCATTTCAATACTCACACTAGCATCAGATCTCAAGCTCCAGCATTGCTGTTGAACGAGCAAGTTGAATGCGCTGAAGTAGTCGACTGGGAAAACAGAACCGGGGACGAATGTTTTCAACTTGAAGTACTGGATGGCTCAGATGAGGAGATGGCACAATCATCCTACGCACGAAGTTATAGTTATAGTATTCGTGAAATGAATTTACGCATAGAAACATCTGACGCACAAGAAGACGCAATTGATCCACTAGCATACCACTTCCAAGAAATTGACGATGTCGCTGAATACGAATGTGAAATACTGGATTATTCAGAAGAGCACGAAGCTTTCCGAAATCATACACAGAACTTAGCATCCCATTATCTCCTTTATGAAGTCAGTTCACAGAATGTAGAAAGTGTTGAGACCTCGGTTGAGACTGAAAGCCAGTCCAGCAAACGAGACATTCAGTGTTCAGAAAGGCAAGGCTATGATCCGTTGGAAGGTTCAAGCCATGTCGAAGTTTTTCACGATGGTATGGTATAATAAAAGCAAAATAAAATTGTAAATATCAATCCATTTTTTACTATTTCAGAACAAAGTGTTCTTGGAATCGACACGAGACAAAATGATTCAATCCTTATAAGAGAACTAGTTACCATGCATAATAGGCTGAAAGATACGAACCCACATTCTAGAAAATATACAGAGCTAGAGTAGGATATTGCTTCATTTGAATTTCTCTCCGCTGAAAATAGCCATTACGAGTTCTTCACGAGTAATATAACCACTATGACCAAAAAGACAATCCAGCGTCACATAAAAAAATACACCGTAAACATCACTGAAGGAGTGCTCGATGTTACAGGTTTGAAAAAATATTTGGAGGATAATAATTTCACTCTAGCTGTTACGCTTTCTGAGGATGGCACAAGAATTACAGCTGCAACCGAGTATGATTATGGAAAGAATTCCATCAGAGGGTTAGCTTCAACTTTCCCCTTCGGACTCAAAACTAAAAGTAGAGGCTCAGAAGACACTGGGCCTTATGAATAAAAGCGTATACTTTACTTTCACCCATGTATTTCTTATGGGTGAAAGTAAAATATACCTTTTGCCTTCTTTGTTTACAAATAAAACTGACGATAGGAGGTGAATATTCAAAAGGGAGTAACAAAAAGCAAAAAAATCGATGAACATCGATTAAATTTCGAGGCACATCGAGTTACTCGCGAGTAACACGGTGCATGAAAGTAACTCAGAGTAGGCCTGTCTCACCCCTAGGTCCGTTACAAGGTGGGGCTTTACTCTTGCCCTAGACGAACATTTCAAGTAATCTCTGACCAACCGTTGCATGGTAGTTTTTGAAATATCGGCTTCCATAGCCAATTTCCAGATCGATCTGATAGGATTTCGCCTCACTTTGTCGCTCACTGATCCTGATGACCTTCGGTGTGCGAGCGGATCGTGGACGGTCTCTTCCCGGCTTCGGTGAAAGTGGTCCATCAAGGAGTGAACGTTGGATACGGTTAACGGTAGCCAGGTGGCATCCCACAATCGTTGCAATTTGTTTTAGGGGCTTTTGGGCGAGCAGCAAACTAGTCACAACCTCCTTTGCGTACATTTTTCTCAACTTTGTTACTCGCGAACCATTGTTTTGATTACATCGTCTCAGAGTATACAGTCAGATGATTGCACACACGCATTAAAACAGTAAAAATAAGTATTAAAAACTTTCGCATTTTTTTATGGGACATACTGTAACGCTTGCGTTTAAAAAAAAATGGATAAAAATTACAGATTATTCATGGGTTTACCTTCACCCGCACTGGTGAAACTATCCATGCAGCATCAATCATAGTAACCCATGAGTCAGTAGACAAAATTTGACAGCTCTATCAGTCGAACTCCAACCGTGATGGCAAAAACGGTGAAGCGACTCCGTTCAGTAGTGTGCGCGTTTAAAGAACGGCACCCCGCCGCATCGAAAATGAACAATGTGCGGCACTTTGTGGACGCCGGATACGTCCGTTCCGGCATCTACAACATCTTGGCACTATTAGACAAGGCGGCAGCGGGGTAAATGCACCCTTCTTTTTGGGGAAATGCTCCTTAAACTTTGGAAAAATGCTCCTTAGATGCGTTTGCCCGGTATAATTCAATCGGAGGTATTAACCTAATGGTTAGCGCTTGCCGGTTATTTTGACGGGTTTCAAGTTTCTTCAAGATTGTATGGCGCAATCTTCAAGGTAGTTTTGACGGATTTAAATTTCATTTTGACGAGTTCTTTTTTATTTCCTTTTATTTATTTACTTATTTATTTACATCTAGTATATCATTTCGTTGCATCTGGTCCTACAGGGTTACCCAATAGTCGGACGATAATACAAGAAGGCAAACTATAAAAATCTAAACATCAGTTATCACATACGTTGAAAGTTAATCGAGGATCATCCTTTTGAATTGATCAAAGCTGATAAAGATATCCACGTCATTGTAGCTCTCGTTGTAGGTCTGACATAAACGTGATAAAGGCGCTGATTTCCCCAAGTTTGTTATTGACCTTGGTAAGCTGAATAGATCCACCCACCGTAGACCATGCGTAGGGAAGCGATAGTTGAGTTCGCTAGTAAGGCTACAGAGAATATTACCAGTTCTAATTTCATTTTGAAGAGTCTTAATTTCGTTTTGACGGGTCTTAATTTCGTTTTGAGGACTCTTAAATTCAGAAACTTAAGACCCGTCAAAACTATACAATTTTAAGAAGAAACTTAAGACCCATCAAAACACCCGGCAAGCGCTAACCAGAAGGTTAATACCTCCGATTGCATTATACTGGGCAAACGCATCTAGGGAGCATTTTTCCAAAGTTTAAAGAGCATTTCCCCAAAAAGAAGGGTGCATTTACCCTTTACCATTAGACAACAATCAGAGCATCGAAAGAAAGCCCGGTTCCGAAAGGCTGACGACCCTGAGCGACAAGAAGCTTCAAAGGATGCTGACGAAGGGACGACCGAGGGAAAAGTGGCTACATCGCTGCGTGCGCTTGGCCGGGAGGTCGGTTCAATCGACCAAACAGTGAAAAAGTACCTTGGCGAACATGAACATACATGTCGGGAAGCGGAAGTCGCGTCCACTGGTTTCGGAGCTGCCGGCAATGATGCAGCAGCAGCGGCTGAATAAGATGGTCAACTCGATTTCAATCAGCGAAAAGGGGATATCAAAACCGTTCTTCTTTCGCTTCGGACTGGCTTAAATGAACTAGGAAATTTATTGTACGAAATGCCTGCCGGGAGTTGCGTCGTTAATCAAGAAATACCATAATGG
>JAHHFK020004678.1:0-28348 GCA_024533555.2 Aedes koreicus
ACCTAATAGTAATCGTGCTCGCTTTTTAGCCACTAAATTTGTTTTAAGGAACGATTCGGATGTTTACTGGCACAAAAAGACTTATATCCTTCTCTTAAAAGGATGTTACGCACAGCTGAAAAGTTGGAATCGTATTTCTTTGCCAAAACACGTATGGAGACACCTGGGTTGCCTTCACGTACCTCAATACCTTTTTCCTCAGCTATTTGTCCCTAGTGCCACTTTTATGATATATGCGCTTTGCTCTATCCTCACTCAGCATATCCTTATAACGTTTGATTATAGACACACCATTGACTTTGGGAATTTTAACACTTTTGCTATTTTTGAGGCAGACGGATGTTTGTGCACAATTAATTTTCTTTTCTCAAGTTCAATGATCCATAATTTCGAGATGCGTCGAACAATCGAGAAAAGCGTTTCACCAATTTCTTCGTCACTAAAACTTTAACAAATTCCTGTCAAATGTGTTTTGTTCCAACCAGCAGGGACGCGGTGGTGTATTAAACCGTGCGTCCAGATTAACTTTGAATCGAGCTTTAACTAGACGAGTTTGCGTGATACACGGTAAAAATAGGACTTGAAAAAGTTGTTGTAAGAAAAACTTTTTTTCCTTAAAAGTGCCTATCTTGCAATGTATGGCGAACTTTAAGACAATTATGTTTTCTTTTTTGAGAAAAAACTTCGTCCACATCTAAGGTAGAATTTTTTTGCAAATCGGCTTTACAATTTTAACATATTTTTTCTTTAGAGTCAAAACGATTTTCTAAAAGTAACACATACATGATTTTTTTGTAAATCTTGTCATTTTTGAGTCATGTTGATTTAAAAAAAATCCCTCTTTAAGTGGCAGTCTAGATAAATTTTGAAAAAAAAACAAAAAATGCAAAGTTGCTTGAAAAGACACAGTCTACACACACACAAAGTTTTGTTTGATTCTTCTGAAAGGGTGCTGCCAATCTCGAAGACGAGTTGGCGTTCAATTCGTCTATAATAACCTACCAAGAGATCTTCAACAAATAACACATACTTCCTCTTACAAAACAAAGATAATCACCCGTCATTAAATGTAATGAATTTTTTTTTCGGTATATCATGCTAATAAATATATAAAGGGTCTTTCGATCAAAATTTGGTCAAACAGTAATGTGTCGATCAAAGTTTTTATTAATAAGTCAAATTCTTTTTCTTTTTCAAGTTCAGTTAATGCAGAATACAGAAGAAATATTCAGCTATGCTTCCTTTTTACCGAATGCGAATTGCCGGGTCTTTTGTTTAACACCTGCCATAAGATTTTGTTCAGTCTCCTTGTCCACTTTATTCGCCGCAGAATGCCAGTTTGTCTTGAACTGTTTCTCGCTCACAACAGCTTTTTGAGTCTTTTTAAGGTTCCGTTTGACGATGGCCCAATATTGTTCGATTGGGCGGAGCTCTGGCGTGTTGGGAGGGTTCTTGTCATTGGGCACCACTTGCACGTTGTTGGAAGCGTACCACTCCATGGCCTTTTTCCGTAATGGCAAGATGCCAAATCCGGCCAAAATAGAACAGAACAATTGTGTCGTTTCAAAAAAGGCAGAAGACGATTATGTAGGCACTCGCTCAGATAAATTTCCTGGTTGTTGGTTCCGGTCGCAATGTAAACGTTGCTCTTCACACCACAGGTACAGATGGCCTGCCACACCAAACATTTCTTCGCGAACTTTGACAGTTTAATGCGCTTGAAAATATCTGCCACCTTTCCTCGTCCGGTTGCCGTGTCAAGCTCTATCCACGATTGAAGGTGCCACTCCCAGCTTCTTTGCGATATCTCGGACGGAGAGGTTGGGGTTCCACTCGAAACAGCGGGCAAATCTTTTTGTCGTCGCTGTGGCCTCCGGCATTCGATTTCCCCCGATCCAGCTTTCCTGGCTGTCGACAAACGTTCACCGAACACTTTTAATACGTTGGTAACAGTTGATTTAGCCACATTCAAAAATTTTTCTAACTTTGCTTGAGGGTAGTTTGGATTTTCGCCATGCACGTGCAAAATTTTGATGCGTTGCTTCTCTTCCTTGATAACTGCAGTGCTAATCTCAAAATCAAAATAGAGGCATTATGCTACACGCACATGTCTTCAAAATGAAGAGTGGGCAAAATTTTCAAATGCACGATGGAAGGAAATGCATTGAGTTTAAGTCGACCAAATTTTGATCGAAACACCCTTTACATATTTTTTTATTGTGGAATTTAATTGAGTTGCGCTTCTTTAAAAGGATTTTAAACCCACTAGAAGCACACACGTTGTTTTGTTTTGTTGTTTAGTCCCTTCGTTCATTCAAATTTAAGTATTGTCAACAATTATTAATTTGTTGTTGTTGTTTTTGTAGTTTATGGCTGATTATAGAGTGTCCACTACCAAGGAGCTCAGTCAAGATCTCGTTGTTGTGGGAGTTTGCGGAGGGTTACTCTTTATTTTAATAAAACATAAAAATTAGGCTTTAAAAACCAAAATAAGAAAAGTTAACAAAACTATCCTTGAGTTATAGAACAAAATCAGAACATGAAAACATGGCAACAAAGCTATACCTGCTGTATAATAATGCGATAGAAACTTAAGGAACCTAAAATTTCATTCTTTAGTTCCTTTATCAGAAAACAAAATGAAATCAGAACTTGACTCAAACTATGCCACAAACGATAGCATCGACAGCAGTATTCGATATTGTCAAGAAAACTGTGTAGCTCGAAAAACAAAAGGAAAACATTCAGTGACGGGTTACCTTTTTTCTAAAGAAGCACTTAAAAAAAAACATTTATTAATAACTTTTTTGTTTGTCACGTCAACAGGAACAGTCAACCGCCAGCTTATGAGCTTTATTAAAAAAAAATGAGTTGTTGTTCGCTAATGTTTGCAGTTTGAGATACTTAATATATTTTTTACAGTGTATATATTTTTCAGAATGTTCAAATTATTTGCTACAACTTTGCCAAATACAGCTTACCAGTCAAACTGAGCGTTTGGGTCTTGCAATTTTCTTTAACCATTTATGCCATTTTTTATTCAGACCCATTTGGAAACGTAGTTGTGATCGAAAATAAGGAACTTCTATGGCAAAACGGCATCATTAGTCAAGGTTCTGTGCATTACTGCGTAAAAATTCAAGAAAAATAGGAAATTAAAACAAATTGAAAAATATATTTTATTTGACACATTTTCCTTGAAATGCCTCGGCTGATTTAGCAATAACAGAGAAGCAGCCTCGGGCGGTCAATCATGCTCATGCTCTCTACCGCTCATGCTCAATTCAACTTTATGACTGAATATTTAAATTTTTCGCAAAAGAATATAATTTATTACTATCAGAAACCCATTCAATCAGTCAATGGAGTCACATATTCAAATCACATGAAGATTATTATTGATCTCTTTCACAAAAAAATCTGCGCATCAACTTAAACCGTGGCTCAAAATGGTTAAATTGGTGAAATAAAACAAAAACTGGCTGTTTGATACGAGCAGATTTGAATCGCGTTCTTGGGTTACTGATTTTTGCTAACGGAAGGGTTTGCCTTGAGCGGCAGAATATCTCTGGTGCTGTTATTTTCGACTAATTTATGATGATTTTTACCAAAACTTTATCATAGATAGCTTGGCGATGTATGTAGACATGGACAAGGAAATTTGCCACCGCTTTAATTAGTTAAGATACCATATTCTGTGAGCATTTTCGTTCATGTTGCCATGCCAATAAAGGTCAGGCTTCTTAGTTCAATTCAAAGGTAAGTACAATAACAAAAATAACATTCCATCAAAGAATGAATAAAGGCTCAACTGACCCTCCGGCATAACTGAGTGCTCTGCTACTCAAACTCAGGATCCAATGGGCATCTTAATTGACTTCTATTTTCCCCCGGTTCGTGCAAAAAGTCACCCGAAAGAAAAACAAAAGTCAAACTTGTCAAAAAAGTTTCGCCTCAGCCATAGTCTCTACTCGTGCATACACAAGCTCAGTAACTATCTCCGGAATACATTTCGAGCATAATGTAGCAGAATTAAGTTCGCCCGCTGGAGGCAAAGCACTCCAACTCTTGCTTCCGGGCACTGTTAGCCATACAAAACTAACGTGTGCTCACTCCGAACAATATTCCCCTGATGGCTCTGGCTTCCTTTATTTGGACTTCTTTTTTTCCTCCTTCTCGGTGTACGCTTTCACAATCTCAAGTAGCTCAACTTTGGAAACTTGGTCTCGGTTGAACCTGCCCCGTTCGTTCCGAAGTACATCCTTGCCAAGATATACCATTTCCAAACGCGCGTGTGTTTGCAGCATCCATTGTTCCAGTTTATCGCACTCTCAATAATCGCCTTGGCGAATGCGGGAAGTTAACTTGTTCAAATTCATTTCTACATCCTTCGCACACTTCCTCCTTCTTAGCATTGAGTTGACTTTGGGGATTTTGGAAATGTGCCGTGCCAATCGACAACGAGAACCGAGACGAAATTGACGCGAAAAAGAAACTATCTCGCCTATAGGCCGAGCACTATCGCGTACTTTTGGGGTGCGAGAGGAGGCTCTGGTCGATAAAGTTGTTTGTAGCACCATCAGCCAAGTGAAGAGATCAATTTCGATGCGTTGTTTTTCTGCTCTAGTCGAGGCCGAGCAAGTGGAAGTTGAGATGGCTTCGTAAAAAAAAAAAAAAAAGAATAGGAAAACTTTTCTCTTTTGTCTGGAAATAAGTTCCGCCAGAACAAAAAGGCTCCTCCGAGATAAGGTACGGCCTCCCGGTCGTACCGATGCGCTTCATTCACAAAGGACGACGCATTTCATCCGGGGCAGGTCTATTACCAAAGTTGATCCTGATTCTGCTGGTTGTTTCGGAACTGGAATCCAGCCGGTTGATACGCTCGAACTGGAAGTAAGTGATGCAGTGTTGAACAATTTATTTGAAACTTTGTTGAATGGCAAGAAAATAAATTGAAAAAAGGTGGGTAGGCATGTGACGTACTGTATCAGTTGCAGTTTCCTTTCATCTAGCAGCTATCAGATTGATGGTCCAATGGAGGAAACTTGTCCCATTATTCACGGCTATGCAAGAGGTGGGGAGGGGGGTGGTTATTCAATCAAACCGGTAAAGGAAAGTGACCAAACTAGTCCGCTTTGTTCTTGCAGCGTCCAGCGTAATATTCATCGTCGTCGTCGACACCCCTTTTCTTTAGAAAGGTTTTGCTCCTTTCCCACAATACCCACAGGGGTAAAACAATTGCCTACGGTGCATCTCAGGTTACGTTAACCCCTAGTCATGAAAGAAATTGATGTATTCAGGACAGGTCTTTCCACACTTTCTCAACATACCTTCACCGTTTCGATTTGATCCATACTGTTTTGCATGTAGCAATTATTCCTTTGAAACGGCACTTAAATCACATCCTCTCAGTCGACTACGCAGTTCCAAATTGCAGTTTTATCCCGGAATAATGTCCCATCATTGAATACCTATAGTTCTGCTCTATGATTTTCCATTCTTCAACCCGAAGGGGTGGTTCATTTTTGCCAATAAACTACCGCACTTTTTCTGCATGGCTTTTCCTTCGAAACCTTACTCAAACAAGCACTCTTTCTGATGCAAATGCAGCCCATTGAAAGCACCTTACAATACAGAATATTTCCAGGTATTCTCCCCCTTCGCAACATTCAAGATTCATATAAATTCTACGCTAACTGCGCTCGCAATAAACGATCGCTGCGTCTTTTACCGGTCCTCCCCTTTTCTCATTCATTTGAATCGAAAAAAGTGGTGCTTCACAATAGAAATGCATTTGAGATTTTTTCCTCTCTCAATTTGTGTTTTTTTTTTCTTTCCTTTCGACGATACCATTATTTTCCATCCTGACGCGCGAAAGGAGAAATGCTTTCTTTCTATTTATTTTTTTTTTCAGCCCATTTGCAATAACACAATAAAATTTGAGCACACTCATCCGAGGTTTCTTGAACGGGGCCGGGTCGCGTATTGTTTGGAAATGTAAATGACAACTTCTCCGCTGATGGTGTACTCTTACGACGACGCTAAGGATATTATTCCCCCTGCACTCTTGGAGGAACAAGTTTATTGAAATAGAAAACGCTCAATGCGTTCGACCAAAGGACAATGGCCTCGGCGAGGCTTTCTTCCACTTTATCGAGAGATGGAAATTTCTACCCCGCGTGAGATTAAATGTTGATCCCTTTTCACGGGGTTTGGATGGTTAATGGTGTGACCATTTGTCGGTCGCAATCCGCGAGCTATGCCGCGCCGTTTGGAACTTGATTTGAATAACATTTTCCCAAATCTTGGTGCATCCTGTTCGAACCCTTTCCCTTTGTTTTGTTGTTGTGCATCCGAAGCGAATTGGATCAGGTTCCTTCGATAATCCATTCAAGTAGTTGAAGGATAGCTTACTTTGTTAGAGGTCATGCAACGATGATCGTGGAACCCTTTCGAAGACAATTGAGCAGTGACCCGGTAGCAACGCAGGTTAGAATTTGGGTTGGGAAAAAATCGGGTTGGAATCAGGCTTTGACCGCCGGCGTTGCCGTTGAATATTCTTAATTTATGGCATATGCATGCCTTCGTTTCATTTTATTGATTCACAAACTGTCAGCCTTAGCAATAGAGATAGTATGCCGTGCTACTCAAAAAGTTTGACGTGCATTTGCAGTAAATTCACGACAAAAAAAATTTTTTAAGAAAATTTCAATAATTTTTCCAATGAATGAAGATTGAAAATACAAACACGAGACTGTGTGTTATCGTTGGAGATGAAATTCAAACAACCAATCAAGCAAATATGCGTCAGAAGTAGTTTCATGTTCATTCCGAAGACATTACCCTGGGAAGGCTAGATTATGATCTTGAAACGAACACTTCAACTACAATGCAAGTTCTGGATGCTCAATTTAACAACAGATCGGGATGTTTTAAAAATCCGGGTGAGCTTTTTCCTTTCTTTCGCTCTCTGTTTAGTTTTCTATTTTGACGAGAAAAGTTTTTGTTTATGAGGTTATTTCTTTGCTTATTGCGGAGTGTTTTCCTCGTTAATTGTAAGGCATTGTTAACCCTTATGTGATCGACAGGGTACCCGGGTACCTTTTCATGTTTTACATTACGAAATTTTATAGTTTATTTTATAACAGGAAGCTGAAATTCAGTGACATCTTAATAAAAGTTGGAAGGCAACTTTTGGCATAAAAACATTTCGTATAGTAGCAAGGGGGGGGCGGAAAGGGGGGACTTCGATTTTTTTACCCCTTAAGTGATCGACAGGGTACCCGGGTACCCACCAAATTCAAATGATTATAACTCTGGCAATTATTGACCGATTTTAATCCTTTTGGCACCGTTATATTCAAAAACTCATTCACTTTAGGGACATTATGAGCAATGACCATTTGAGTCCATCTGGTTCCTGTAAATCCGGGTTTCCGGGGCTGTGTTCCGGTACGGAGACACAATTTCGGAAAATCTATTGAATTTCGAGGAATGGATGTCAAAATCTTTGGAATAATTCCTAGAAACTATTTCTATTCTATTGTGGGCCATATGCCAACTTGTTCCTGGAACGGCTATTCTGTAACAGGTTCCCGTGGGGCCTCGAGTGGCCATGAACATTTTCAGTAGAAAACCCTGGCAATATGGGTATCAAAATTCATGAAATTTCTCCAGTAGGATATTTTTCAACGTTTAGTGGCCATTTGATGATTTGTCCTTGGACCGGTCATTCCGGAACAGGTTCCCGTGGGGCCTAGAGTGGCCATGAACATTTTCAGTAGAAAACGCTGGCAATATAAAAGATGGCCACAAAACGTTGAGAAATATCCTACTGGAGAAATTTCATGAATTTTGATACCCATATTGCCAGGGTTTCCTTCTAAATATGTTCATGGCCACTCGAGGCCCCACGGGAACCTGTTCCGGAATGACAGGTCCGAGGACAAATCATCAGATGGACACTAAACATTGAGAAATATCCTACTGGTGAAATTTCATGAATTTTGATACCCATATTGCCAGGGTTTTCTACTGAAAATGTTCATGGCCACTCGAGGCCCCACGGGAACCTGTTCCGGAAAGACAGGTCCATGGAAAAATCATCAGATGTCCACAAAACGTTGAGAAATATGCTACTGGTGGAATTTCATGAATTTTGATACCCATATTGCCAGGGGTTCCTTCTAAATATGTTCATGGCCACTCGAGGCCCCACGGGAACCTGTTACAGAATGGCTGTTTGACAAGTGAACATGTGGCCCACAATGGAATGGAAATAGTTTCTGGAATAATTCCAAAGATTTTGACATCCATTCCTGGATATTCATTAGATGTTCCGAAATTGTTTCTCCGTACAGGACCATAGCCCCGGAAACCCGGATTTTCGGGTACCAGATGAACTTAAACGGACATTGCTGATAATGATTATAGAGCGAATGAGTTTTTAAATCTAACGGTGCCAATAGAATTAAAATCGGTCAATAATAGCCGGAGTTATAATCATTTGAATTTGGTGGGTACCCGGGTACCCTGTCGATCACTTAAAAAAAAAAAAGAAATAAAATATGTTCAACAGTTTATTTATTAGTTTATTTTGCTTTTTTGAGATTAGATTTTTGGGATTTTGATTTTAAAAACATTATAATATTTCATAAACAAAATTATATAAATAAATAAGATTCATTTGTTAAAATTTAAGGTGTGAATATGATCGGACAAGATGTAGAAATTACATTTTTCGATTTAATAATTAAATAATTTGAATGTTTCAATAATCTGTATGTCCTCCTTTGTGCTTGATCACTTCTGTCAAGCGTCTTGGCATATGTAGATTCGACCAAGTTTTGCGTTGCTTCTGGACGAAGAGTGTTCCATACAGCTTAAATCTCCCGCATTAATTGCTTTCTGTTGGAAATATGTTTCTTTTGCAGTTCTCGTCCAATTTGATCCAATAGATGCTCGATTGGGTTTAAATCTGGGCTTTGGGGAGGGTGATCCAGCGTGGTTATGTTTTTCCCGGCCAAATTGTCTGTCACAAGCTTCGACTTGTGCTTGGGATTATTGTCGTGCATAAATACAAAGTTGCTGCCCAGTCGATATTTCCTGGTAGATTTTGAGATGATACGTTCCATGTACATCCCTCTAGTCTTCCTTGAACATTATCCCTTCGATGAATTCCATGGTGGCCACTTCAGCATAGAACATACCACCCCATAACATAACTGATCAACCGCCATGTTTCACAGTTCCACGCATATTTTTTCTTTCTAGAGCGGTCCCATCAGTTCTTCAAACTCTAACACGGCCATCTGAAGCTCTGACGTTGAACTTACTTTCATCTGTCCATAATACTTTTTTCCAGAACGACATCGGCTTGTCAACAAGCTTCTTGGCGTAGACCAAACGCTTCACTCGGTTCTGCTCACTGATGAATGGCTTTTCCCTAGGCGTGCGACTCTTGATTCCTATTTCGTTCAAGACTCTACTGATGGTGAACCGACCTTCAGTTTTGCCGACGATGGGTTCCAGATCGGCTGCCAACTTACCGCCACTAATGAACGGATCTTTTTTGACAGCTTGTGCCAAATACCGTTTGTTTTGCTGTGACAGAACCGGGGGACGACCACACATCTGCGACGATTTTCAATGCTGCCGGTAATTTTTTGTCGGGAGATGATGTCCAATACCGTAGACTTAGGAATACCAAGGGATCCAGCAATCTTTCAAACCGTTTCCCTGCGTATATGAAGTAAAATAACATTACTTCGTTGAGCTACCGATGTTTCCTTCCTGCAGGCCATTGTGAACTTTCAACTTCTGGTAAATTTGCTAATAAGCGTTTTTCAGTAGTATTAGTGAAATCAAAAATCGTCTCTGCATTAAATCATACACTCAAACTAGTTTGATAATTATTATCGTTTGTTTTTGTTACAATTTCTATGGTTGTCCGGTGACTTATGTACACTGTTTTTCAAGATATTGTTCAAAAAAAAAATTTCACAAAAAACCAAACATTGCAGATAATTTTTCATAGTGAAAATGAATGTATCAAAGGAAAACGAATATTGAAAAGCAATAAAATGGAAGGTAAAAAATAATAATTTAAGTTTTACGAGCGAATTCACGAATTTATCAAATGTGTCCGATCAATTTTGCACTGTGGTGCAAATGTCGTATAAAGCCTGTCCACGTTAAATTTCGGACACTTCTCTTTCGGAGTACATGTTGAATTATTTCACGGATCGCTGAAACGTTTCACGTTTATGACATCTGAAACTCTCCACCTTATTTCGTGGTACACCAATCATTCTTGTTGTATTCAATAAAATGGCGTCGAATCAAGTGGAAGTACGCAAACGCATTTTGTACGAACGGCAGCCAAATCCAAATTTATCGGTACGCGATCTTCCCAAGAAATTAAAACTACCGAAAAGTGCCGTGTTTTGTGTTTGCAAATCATTTGACCAGCGCTTGACTGTGGATCGGAAGATTGGAAGTGGAACAAATCGAAAAGTATGCTCCCGACGAATGGACAAGAAGGTGGTAGCCATTATTGAGAAAAATCTAAATCTGTCTGTACGAAATGTGGTTCGCAATTTTGGGAAATCATAATCATACGTACAAAAAGTGAAGCAGAGGCAAGGACTGAAGGCGTACAAAGTGGAAAAGGTCGTGAGGACAAGCAAAGTTTCACTGCAGAAAGTCGTGCTAAACCAATTTTCTTGTATCATAATGGACGACGAAATAAACGTACTCGAAGACTTTGAACAGCTTCTTGGTCTGGCTTTTTATACCGAAATGCAAAGGAACGCCGTTGCCGAGCATTTTCGGACAAAGAAATTCCCGAAGAAGTATTTGATTTGGCAGGTCATATGTAGTTGTGGTCGAAAATCTATAAGTTTCATCTCTATCGGCGCTCTCAATAAGGATGAGTATAAGAAAGAATGTCTGCAAAAGTGGTTGCTACCGTTTATCAAAAGCCACGACTCTCCAGTTCTGTTTTGGCTTCATTTCACTATACGAAATTCGTCCTGGAAAGGTATAAGATACAAGAGGTCAAATACGTGCCAAAAAATAGCCAATCCACCAAACTGTCCAGAACTTTGCCCAATAGAGAAGTAATGGGCTCTAGTTAAGCGGAAACATTTCGAAACTATGAAAAAAGCAAATGATACCGATGACTTCAAGATGGAAAATCGTTGCAGCGGGCGTATCTGAGGATACCGTACGGAACTTGATGGCCAGTGTGCCACAGAAAAATTGAAAATTTTACAGAAAGAAAGATTAACATCAACTCTTTATAATGTAGATATAACTCTATTATTGTGAAATAAACAATCGGTTTTGTTGAATTATGTGTACATTTCTTTTCTGTTATAATTTTGGTGCCGAAATTTAACGTGGACTGGCTTAAGAAGTTGGCAACAACAACAGTCTATGCTTCACCTTGTGTAGCATCATACTGCATGGTCAGTTGTTTTTCTTGTGTTAGGAGTTGTGTTCAAGTGCGCTGGAACCGTGTTCTATACTAGCTAAGGATCCTAAATTTTGTTTAATTTATAATTTTGTTCATAACAGAATTTTCAGTAGCTGCCACGCAGATATTGATTTTGCTTAACTCACTGTGATATAAATTTGCCATTATATTTCTCAAGTAGATTTCAATAGTAGTTTAACGTGTTGTTAGTTTAAAGTGTATTATTCGTTTTGGATAATTAATTTATTCACCAAAAATCTGCAATTTTAAGATTCACAAAAATATTGCCAACACAAATTGAAACCATCGATCTCAGATCAGCTGTTCTTACTCGGGGTATAAAGCTCGATTCAAAGTAAATCTGGACGCATGGTTTAATACACCACCGCGTCCCTGGTGGAACAAAAAACGTTTGGCAGGCGTTTGGTGATGTTTCATTGAAGAAGAAATTGGTGAAAAAAATGTCTCGATTGATCGACGCATTTTGAAATTACGGATCATAGAACATGAGAAAAGAAAACTTATTGTGCACAAACATCTAGTGAATCCTTCGTGGTCTGCCTCAAAAAAAGCAAAAGTGTTGACATTCCCAAAGTCAACGCTGTGTCTTGTTATTAAACGTTACAAGGATAAGATGAGTGTGGATAGAGCATAGCGCATCTATCATAAAAGTGACACTAGGGACAAAGAGCTGAGGAGAAAGGTGTTGAGGTACGTGAAAGGCAACCTAGGTGTCTCCATACGTGATTTGGCAAAGAAATACGATTCCAACTTTTCCACCATGCGTAACATCCTTTCAAGAGAAGGATATAAGTCTTTTGGTGCCAGTAAACATCCGAATCGCTTCCTGAAACAAAATTTAGAGGCCAAAAAGCGAGCACGATTACTATACGGACGAGTTTTGACGAAATTTGATGGTTTTTTTTTAATAGATGACGAAACATATGTCAAAATGGATTATAAACAAATCCCCCGACGAAAATTTTACTGCTCGTGTGGATGTCCCTTACAGGTATAAATTTGTTTTTGCTGATAAGTTTGCTCGGAAACTAATGGGGCTTCAAATGGTGAGTTGACAGCTTCGAAGGAGGGTGCGACTGACCTCTGGTCCTCACAAGTTCCTACCTCACGCCTGCACGAGTCATATGATCACAAAAGGCTGCCAGCTGAAACATGGAGACGCTGGTTGGCGTAGCCTGGGCAATGTTGTCAATCTGGCAATAGCGAAGTGAGGATGTGCGACTGAAGATCGTGTACCGTTAAATCATATTGTTTATTTTCCATTCTCATTTTATTAACAATTTCAGCACGCTTTAGAATCATCTTTGAATTCCTAAACCATGTAAGACTCTGGAGCAACATGACAGGCATCAGAGGCTCAATTTGTTTCTCAACATTTCAGGATAACATTTAATTTAAAATTGCACTTCTGAACTTGAACTACTATATTCATAAAAAGCTGGCATGTGCTCATTAGCAGTGTAGAATTATATGTTAATATTGTGTTTAGTGGTATTATCGTAAGATATGCAATTTATTTCAGAAACCATCAAGCCAGATTCTTCGATCACTTCAATTGCTATCTTGGAAATGTTGCTGGTTCAGTATAAAGAAAACATATTACAACATTTCTTATAAAATAATATCCTTCGTTGACATTTTTATCTTTGATAATTGGAATTATCTATTCTGTTTTCAGCTGTTCCAGGACTAGTAGGATATTACAACATATCTAATTTTTATTTATTTTTCAGTAACAATTCATTGGATGTATCGTTCAAGTTTGAAATTTGAATATATTAGCATTTTTGTCTACAATGATATCTTGATTTTTTGTGTACAAAATATGCTAAATATTAAATAACATACAACGGGCAAAGAGAGGGACCACCAGGGCAACCAAGTGAAACGATTTGGATAGGGAGCATGTAACTGCCTCCTCCTTATTGTTAACATATCGGGGAACAAGGGCGGGCTCTTTGACCCCATCTATTGGCTTTGTTCTGTCAATCGAGCGCTCGATTATAGTACTGTGAGTGTAAGATTGCTTTTGGAAGGAGATTCTCTTCCCTATATTCGCGGGTTTCGTTTAAGTGTCTCTGCTTACGGGCCCGCCCAAACGTTTTTGGCCCTTCAAACAGGAGCTTGATGATCACAAACAATAATAGAATCCTGATCAAATCGTTTCTCAGATTATTCCACTGCTATGGAAAGTTACCTTGCTACAATAGATGGTAGTAGAACAAAATCATCATCATCATAAGTTTGCTCGGAAACTAATGATTTGAAAGCAATCTGCAGTTGTGGCCTTAAAACCAAGGTTTTCATCACATCACACACAATGACGTCGAAGGTTTACATTAAAGAGTGTATGAAAAAGCGGATTTTACCCTTCATTTGGCAACACAAGACCAACGTTATGTTTTGGCCGGATCTAGCCAGCTGCCTCTACTCTAAGGTGGTACTAGAATGATAAGCTGCAAGCAATGTTAATTTCGTCGCCAAAAAGATCAATCCTCCGAATTGCCCTGAGTTCAGACTGATCGAAAAATATTGGGAAATTGTCAAGCGAAAACTTCGAAAAAGTGGTAAAGAAATGACAAATGCAAAACAAATGCGTTAAAAGGGGAATAAGTTCACCGTTACAGTGTGACCAGCGACTGTACAGATCATTATTTTCATCATTAGCATCAATCACAAGTAAAGTACGACAGTTCGTTTGGAACGATGAAATGTAATATTTTTTTATTTACATGGCATAACGTCACAATACTATAACATAGCATGATACACAATATCCCTTCATAATGCCCGATTCGTGGCTGCTCCTCTCCAATCCCTTGGGCACCTTGTACCCCCTAGGTCTTGCTCCACCTGGTCTGACCATCTTGCTCGTTGCGCCCCACGTCGTCTTGTACCAACCGGATTCCCGTCGAACACCATTTTTGCAGGATAGTTGCCCGGCATTCTCGCAACATGTCCTGCCCAGCGTATCCTTCCAGCTTTTGCCACCTTATGAATACTGGGTTCGCCTCCATAGTCCGTCCTCCTGTACTCCACCAAAGATGGTTCTTAACACCCGTCGCTCAAAAACTCCGAGTGCTCGCAGGTCCTCTTCAAGCATTGTCCACGTCTCATGCCCGTAAAGAACAACCGGTCTTATTAGCGTTTTGTACAGGACGCACTTCGTCTGTAGTTGACCGTAGTTGCTTGTGGAGCCCATAATAGGCACGACTTCCACTGATAATCCGCCTCCGGATCTCAATGCTGCTGTCGTTGTCCGCAGTAACCAGTGAGCCGAGATAGACAAATTCATTGACTACCTCGAACTCATCGCCGTCGATCGTTACACTGCTGCCCAGTCGGGTCCTGTCGTGCTCGGTTTCGCCTGCCAGCATGTACTTTGTTTTGGACGTATTTATCTTCAACCCAATCTTCTCTGCTTGAGTCTGGTGTACTGCTCTGCCACCGCCTCAAATGTTCTGCCGACAATATCCACGTCATCGGCAAAGCAGATAAATTGACCGGATCTGTTGAAAATCGTGCCTCGCATATTAAACGCCGCTCGTCGCATAACACCTTCAAGAGCAATGTTGAACAGGAGGCAAGAGAGACCATCACCTTGACGAAGCCCCCTGCGGGATTCGAATGAACCCGATAATCCACCCGATATCCTCACACAGCACTGGGTTTCATCCATCGTAGCCTTGATAAGTCAGGTCAGCTTCCCCGGAAAGCTGTTCTCGTCCATGATCTTCCATAGCTCATATCGGTTTATTGTATCATATGCGTCTTTGAAGTCGCTGAATAGATGATGCGTTGATCAACCGTGTATATTGTTTAATTCTTGAGTTATGATTACTTGAATGCGTCAAAATTCACTTTGAATCGGGCTTTATTAAACATATGCAGGGTCAAAGGCACAACACAATTAAGTTCATATCCGAATCAATCAACAATTACCATAACGTTTATGGTGAATTTGATCCCTTTAGATATATATACTTATATTTTTGGAAAAATATACTTCATCAATCGGGCTGAAATTTTCGGGCTATTATTATTTTACGGAATTTTTCATTTATTTTCATAAGAATATTTTTTTTAAAATCAGTTTAAGGTGGTAGTAAAAAAAAAAGACACCTAAGACATTAGGGTCAATATAGACCCGGATTAAAACTCTTCGTAGAATTTCGGGGACAAAGGGAAGGAAGTTTTAGTCTGGCTGTGTTAGCAGAAATTCAAATAAAATTTTCCAGACTCATTGTAGAGATTTGGCGTCTTAAGCAATGTTTCTCAGTGGGTCTTTAAATGTTATGATATAAGTTCCAAATCGTGCTGCAGAGATGGCACTGAAGTTAATCTTTGCCAAATGAAGCTCTAGAGAGTTGTCGTGTTGCGCAATGTTGATTGGAAAATAAAAAGAAGTCATTTGACACTATCAGATTAGTTCCAGATTTTGTGGCACAGATGGCGTTGCAGTCTATATCTGTCGAATGAAGCTTTATAGGGTTGCCGAATTTCTTAAAATTGATGTATTGAATGAAAAATGTAGTCACTTCATATTGTCAGATTAGTTTCACATTGCGCCGCAAAGATGTCGCTGCAATCTATCTTTGCCAAATGAAGCTCTAGAGAGTTGCCGTCTTCAGCAAAACGGTTGATAATGTAAAATGAAGACATTTGAAATAATCACACTAGTTCCTGATCATACGGCAAAGATGGCACTGCAGCCTATAATTTCCAAATGATGCTCTAGAGAGTTGTCGTCTTTGGCAAAGTTTCTCGGTATGCCATTTGTCATCTTTATAATATTAGTTCCGGATATTGCCACTAAGATGGCGCTGTAGTCTATATTTGCTAAATAAAGCGCTGGAGAGATGCCATCTTGGATAAAGTTTCTCAGTGTGTCAAGTGTCGTCTTTTTAGTTCCACATCTTGCCGCAGAGATAGCACTGCAGTCAATCTTTTTCAAATAAGGCTCTAGAGAGTTGTCGTTTAGGGCAAAGTCTCTGAGTATGTAATTTGTCGTCTTTTATCATTATCATATTAATTTATATTTTAGTATTAGGTGCGCAACTAAGTTCTCGCTGTTTTTTGGTTAAAAATGAACTTTATTTTGAAAACAAAGGTTACAAACGAATTATTCAAAGTATTGCCCATCACTAGCTACGACTTTTTCCCATCTTTCTGGTAGAACGTACCATTTCGATAGAACTGTTCGTCTTTTGATGCTATCCAAGAATCAAGCCATTTTGAGATGTCATCATATGAGTGGAATTGCTGACCAGTGAGACCATGTGCCATCGAACGGAACAAGTAATAATCGGACGGTACAATATCAGGAGAATATGGCGGGTGGGGTAGGACTTCCCAATTGAGCGTTTCCAAGTAGGTTTTCACGGGTTTCGCAACGTGAGGTCGAGCGTTGTCATGCTGAAGAATCTCTTGTTCGTGTCTGTGCTCGTATTGTGGCCGTTTTTCGTGCAGTGCTCGGCTCAATCGCATCAATTGAGTTCGATACCGTTCCCCGGTAATGGTTTCGTTTGGTTTCAACAGCTCATAATAAATAACACCAACTTGGTCCCACCAAATACACAGCATAACCTTCGCAGCGTGAATATTCGGCCTAGGCGACGATGTTGAAGCATGCCCGGGCAGTCCCCATGAATGTTTCCGTTTTGGGTTACTGTAATGAATCCATTTTTTGTCACCCGTCACAATGCGATGTAGAAAACTCTTCCTTTTTTGCCGCTGGAGCAGTTGTTTACAGACGAAAAAACGACGCTCAACATCTCTTGGCTTCAAATCGTAAGGAACCCAAGTTCCTTGCTTTTGAATCATTCCCAACGCATGCAATCGCTTAGAAACGGCTTGGCGGGAAACTCCTAATCCTGAACCAAGCTCTTCTTGCGTTTGACACGGATCCTCATCGAGCAATGCCTCCAATTCAGAGTCTTCGAAGTTTTTTGGCCTTCCTTCACGCGGACGATCATCAACACTGAAATCACGGTTTTTGAAGCGACGAAACCAATCACGACACGTTGTTTCACTCAGAGCAGCATCACCGTAAACTTTTTGGAGCTCTCGATGTGCTTCAGCCGCCGTTTTCTTCGAATGAAAGAAGAAAATCAACACTTTCCGCAAATGACGATTTTTTGGCACGAAATCAGACATCTTCAAACAACCAAAATATATAACAGTAAACCAAAATCACTGATTTGGCAGAGCGGTTTGTTTACCATATGTCTGAGCTTGGTTTATGACGCTTGAGATGTACAACATTCGAACAGCACTTACTACTGGCGCCATCTATTGCTAAACAGCGGGAACTTAGTTGCGCACCTAATATATTCCAGATATTGCCGCAAGGATGGCGGTGCAGTCTAAGTTTAACTGTCTAAGCAAAATAAAACTGTAGATAGTTGCGATTATTTCATTTTAATTCAGTATGTAATTTTACGTCTTTTGACATTATCAGATTAATTCCAGCACAGAAAACACACATCTGAGTTAGAACAAAATTTGAAGACATTTTTTTTTTCAAATTCAAATCAAAATACGCTAACACCTCGTTAAAAACACAGACGCTGCACAAAGAGCATGTTGCGTTAGCCAGGGGTCAAAACAAATACAGTAGGTTTTCGTTTTTGGCAATCTAATGAATGAGCTAATAAACCAATTTCCTTAGAGTTATTTTAGTTTTATTTTGATAATCATGTTAAAAGGATCCTTGAATAATATTCTAGTGAAATCAGAAATTGCATTACGCGTTAGATGGATTTCCTAAAAGCACAGAAGGCAAAAAATATGTGTTGCCAAAAACGGAAACCTACTGTGTTTATAATTACCACTGTCATCAACTTAGGAATTTTGCGTTGGCAGCGCCACCATGATGTTGCTTCTAGTGTTGTCAGTCTAAAGTGACCGTTAAATCTCTTACACACTTTTCAAATTTGAGTTAGATGTCTGTTATCTATGGTTTCAGATCTCTCTACAGAGATGGCGCTATTCGGCAAAATTTATCACTATTTAAAATACTGTTATCAGACGGGGTTATTTTTTTACCGAAGGGTGTCAGATTTTCATGAAATGTTGTCCACGAGTAGAGTTTATGGCTTAATGAACAAAAGAATATCTAAAAAAATTCAGGGTTGCCAGTTTTCTTGGGGAACTCCTATTAAAATTTTCGGTTTTTCACAAAATCACCAATTTCAAAAATCTTTAATAATTCAAGAAACTTATGAAATTCTGGGAGAGAATCACATGTTGTCTTAAACATTGTGCGCATTCCCAAATCACAAATCAGCAGTTAAAGAAAATAAATAGTCGATCATCGTGAAAAGCCGGTTTCCACCTCATAACAAGCTTCATCTGCCTCCCGATCACTTTGAATCCGACCTGACGTTCTGATTCTGATTCTGATTGCAAACAATGACGATGTTTACGCTTGCTTTGGCTTGAAATTAAACGCGGGGAAATTTAACACGCCTGCTAAAATTCATTTTTTTTTCTGTGCAATATTGAGTTGAGTGTTCAAGATTTTCTCACGGACTTCTTGTTCCTTCGGCTGCATTTTAGAAACTACCTGAAATACCACAATGAAACTTACGCATTGTAAACCATACAGTCAGTTTAAGCTCATTTCATACATTGAGATCCGAGATGCGATGTTGAGAACAGTTTGTTCAAAAATCCAACATAAGTTACTTAAATTTTGTTCAAAACTGTAGGTATTTGAAAACGACAGCGCAAAAATCATTGTGAGAAACTTTGGGGCAAGAAGTAAAGCATCATAAAAACTGAAATCACAACGGTCTCGAACCTTCCAAGCTTCAAACCTATTTAATGATCATTCATTTAAATTTACAACATCAATCATATCATCAGACAATTCCGAATCCTTTCCGAATCCTATTTCAAAAACATCCCAGCACCTCATCTGTCAATCGAATAAGGCAGCACACAATATTAACTTCCACGGAGCACCCTTCCAGCATCGGGGAGTATTTTACGTCCAAAAACGATACCTTCATTCCACTCACATTCGCTTGACTCCTTGTCACTTTGAGAAAGCAATATTGTCGCCCGTTGCGCAGATCAAGCTTCCAATACATCCCGATTCTTTTAATAGCCGATCGTTAAAAACAGTTCCAAACAGTCATAAAAATTTCACAAACATCCCAAATCCATTAAATTCGCGAAAAATTTTATCACCCGTCTTAGTCGTCGCTCAACCTTCCACTCCCCTCCTTCTCATCAGCTTCCGACTGCCGCTGGAACAATAATAGCAATCGGAAGCTTAGCCGACACGGCAGAGAATATATCCTGCGGGGAGTGTAATCCCTTTAATTGTCTTCCACCGCAATAAAAGTCAAATTTTCCGGGTGCTCGCTTCCCAGGAAATTCGGCGTGATTTATCGATCATCGGGATAAGTTCTGTTTTTCGCGTTCGAAATTTACATCCGACTTTTATGGGCTTTCCTTCTCCGTCCGTCGTCCTAGCGTGGTCTTTTGTGTGTCTACTCTGCACACGAGCACCCATAATCTGCCGGGAAAAGTCCTTCGGAGTCTACTCTACTCTCGCACCAAGAAGTCCTTTTTTCTGGTGCCCCAGGTTTATCCATTAATACTGCCGTGGCGTGCTCCATTTTCTTCACCTTCAGCACCTTTTCCTCACTCTTCAGATGGAACGATTGACGACGTGACGCCCCCCGAGGGGTGGCAAGCTATGTCGAACCGGGAGCAAAAATAATGAAAGCCTGGGTGCGATTTCGGTGCTTATCAACAGACTCTTCACAAATTTTGCGGGTGGGTCCGTCTAATTCTCCCACTCGGAGCTGTGTTCATCAGAGCTTCAATTCCGTTCTATTATTACAAATTTAATGTGCTTGGGGCGGCAGATTTTACAACCGAGATTTTGCAGACTACCACTTACCATGTTCATACCACATTCACGGAGGCTGGAAGGTTCATCATCGCTGTGACGAGGGGTGGTGAAGGAATAAAGGCTCTAATCTTATTTCATGTAAATTTATGATCGATTTTTATTGCTGCCTATTGTGAACGGACGCCAGGCGTAATGGGTTTCACCTCGTACGTGTATATTAGGGTGCTTCATTTCAGCAAAAAAAAAAGTGTTGAATTTCTTGTTCGTTATTCAGTTACTTGAGAATATGAGTCGATGCGAAAATGGTAATGATGAAGATTTTCAGCCCAAGCACTGGATTTCAAGTTGATGTGAAAATTCGGGGAAATTACATTGTGATATTGATGTTTTGAATTTTATGTAAGTTGCTTTTGGTAGGAGTTTTGGGTGCCGCCCAAAACCATCAAAAAGGGAGGTTAACCCATCATTCGGATTATGCATTACAAAAAGACAATTTGCAATCTTTTGGCAATGGTAATGTTGGATACTCTTGATTCAAGCAACACCTTCCTTCACCCAAAATAGTGGTTGGCAGTTTTTTCAGCATTTTGGATCGCAAAGCACACAAATATTGCTCTGTGCCGGCCGTTTTACAAAAAATATAAATTAACTTTTATTAATCTATCTATATATATATAAATGAATTTCCGGCTGTCTATCTGTCTGAACCTTATATGAGATGTGATGTAATGTGATAAGAACCCACTATCAGTGCAAGGAATACCTATGTCTGCAGGATTATCTTTAGCAGGTTGCCCCGAAAATATAGCCTACGTAATGGCTTGGTGTAGCAGGGCCAGTCGATCTCAATGAGAACCTTCGGAAGACTACGATCAGAAGGCCGCGTGTCTTATCATGACAAGGGACTGGCGACTCCACGAACCCTTGTCAAGTCAACAAATCCTTCGACTGCCTTTGGTTATCCCCCATTAAATTTATATAATTGTTTTAGGAACAGTAAAATTTTTTAGCATAAAAGGTGATTTATAAAAAAATTTAAGATACAAAATGTAGAAAATTTCCCGGCCTTAATGCAGCTAAGATTCAATTAATAAATTTTATTGTTACTAGTGAATGTACTGAGATATTGCAAATTTCTACTGTTCCTAATTGAAATAGTTGTTTAAAATTTAAATAACTTACCATAAAAGCACACCAGTCTCTTTGTTTTATTTAATATTCAATGAATAAAACTTTCAAACGCATCTTTCAATGCTTATTATTCGTATAAGACTCATATGCTTTTATAGGCTGACAAAATATGATATGGTTCAAAAACTAAAATACATATACTTTGCTCGTTCCTTACAAGGTCTTACTTTTCTCACATAAAACAATTAAGATATCATAAAAGACAAAAATGTTAATTATACAAATTGCAAATTCGAATGAAATTTTGAGAGGAAATTAAATTACTTGAAAATGTAAACAGCGGCTTCAGTAAGTCAACAGAAGATAATATAATATGCGTATGTACAAAATATATCTAACGTCCACAGGATTTCAACTGAAAAAATTAAAATTAGATAAGTATTAATATCCGACTAGTCCTGGAATAGCTAAAAATAGATAGATCATTCCAAATATCAATGAACTTTTTTTTTATAAGACATGTTGTTGAAAATTTTCTTTATACTGTTCTAGTTACATTCCAAAGATAGAAATTGGAGCAATCGAAGAGCCCTGTTTGATGATTTCTGAAATAAATGGCTTATCTTACCATTATACTACTAAATAAAATATTTAAATATAATCCTTTACTGCTTATAAGCGCATGCCAGTCTTTTATGAATATAGTAGAGGAAATTCAGAAGTTCAATTTCAAAGTAAATGTTATGCCAAAATGCTGAAAAACATATTGAACCTTTCATCCACGTCATGTTGCCCCAGGCTCTTGAGGTAAATGGTTTTGGAACGCAAAGAGGATTCCAAAGCGTGCTGATATTAATAATTGATATGAGAATGGAAAATTATATGATAATATTTAAAGGTCGCATCCCCTCACTTCGCTATTATCAAAATGACAACATTGCCCAGGCTACGCCAACCAGCGTCTCCATGTTTAAGCTGGCAGTCTTTTGTGATCATATGACTCGTGGAGACGTGAGGTAGGAACTTGTGAGGACCAGAGGTTGGTCGCACCCTCCTTCGAAGTTGTCAACTCACTATTTGAAGCCCTTCAAACAAAGTTACCCGTGACACCAACACTTTTTTCTTAGATATTATTTACTGCTAAATGAATCAGAAGAGCAGAGAATCAAACAAAGCATAACAAAAAATTCCAACCACGATATCTCAGTGATGTTGTACAGCTGTGGCCATTTGGCCTATAGTGGTTTGCATGGCAGCCAATAGGTTTTATGAAGGTTCTCAAGAAGTCATACCATCTATCACTAGGACATTTTCAAAATCCTTTTGGTCTTATGAAGGTTTTATAAAATTGTTTTCACAACCATCTATAGAGTGGGCCACTGTTGGTAGACAAAACATGTTTGAATGTAGTTTTATCAACAAAGCCGGGAGGTGCTATACGGCTGAAACCAAACTTAAATTGTGACTTGGAATAGAACAGTAATTTATAAATCATGCTATGCGGGAGATGACATATTTTTTTAAATATTCATTTATTTGTACAGGCTCAATCGAATCAACTTTACAGAGCCAAGTTTTCATGTTTATATACATCAGTTATCTTAGAACTAAGGTTAAGGGGGTGGAACCGATTACTCGCGGCCGTCTCGAGGTTAATAGGAATTACAATTTTATGGATGGGAAAATTGCGGTGGAATTTTTAAACAAAGCATAAGGAACAATGGTTTTCTTATATCTAGAATTTCAAATTACAATTTTATAATTGAACGTTTTCAATTTAAAAATAAAATCCCTAACTCACACACACACACACACACACAACACTCACACACACAACCACAATCACACACCGATGCACACAATCCTCAAAAATTTAACCTAAACAAGTAAGTTAATCAAACTACAATCTAAGGCTAATGTTAGTCAAAAACACATAAATGAGTTTCATAAACTCCAGATCGCGTGCAGCCAAAATGTCTCGAATTGGTACATTGGGTTGTCTACCTCGAGCCCGAAGGGAATGATAAAGCTCAGATCTGACTCCACGGTGCTCAGCACAAAACCAAATAACGTGATCTGCGTCCTGGTAACCTTGTCCACATTCACAGAGATTGCTGTCTCCCAGCCCAACACGGAACAAATGAGCGTTTAAAGAATAATGATTGGACATGAGGCGAGACATCACACGAATGAAGTCTCGACCCACATCCAATCCCCTGAACCAACATTTCTTAGACACCTTAGGAGTGATAGAATGTAGCCATCGCCCCAGATCTCCTTTACTCCATTTATACTGCCAGCTATCGAGTGATAACTGACGACAAATATAGAAAAATTCGTTGAAGGCGATTTGTCGGTCATAAATATCGCCTTCCATAGCGCCCACCCTTGCAAGCGAGTCCGCTTTTTCATTGTCAGGAATCGAACAATGAGAAGGGACCCATACAAAGGTGATAATAAAAGAACGTGAAGATAAAGCACTTAGAAGACCTCGTATTTTCATAAGAAAATAAGAGGTGTGCTTTACCGGCCTCAAGGAGCGAATAGCCTCTATAGAACTGAGACTATCCGTGAAAATGAAGTATTCATCCGGTGTTAGTGAGGCAACAATTTCTAAAGAAAAATGAATTGCTGCCAATTCCGCGACAAAAACAGAACAAGGTGCTTGAAGTTTACGAGCGACGCTATAATTTTCATTGTATACACCAAAGCCAGCGGAGTCCACTATCAAAGACCCGTCAGTGAAAAACGTTTTGGTGGAATCAACTAGGCCAAACTTTGCAGCAAATATCACCGGAGCAATCATAGGACGATGATGCTCTGGGATTCCACGAAGCTCCTGTTTCATGGATAAATCAAAATGAACCGAATTTCCGAAGTCGAAGAAGCAAACACGATTGGGAATATTCAGCGAAGGGCTGACATCCTGAGTTATGTACAAATGGTACAAAGTCATGAAGCGAGTTTGAGGATTCAACTCAAGGAGCTTCTCAAAATTTTCGATCACCTGGGGGTTCATAACTTCACACCTGGTAAGGAGCCGGAGAGATAATTCTGAAAACCGATCCGAGAGTGGCAACATGCCAGCCAGCACTTCCAGACTCATGGTATGAGTCGAGTGCATACAACCTAACGCGATACGAAGACACCGATACTGAATACGTTCCAGTTTGATGATGTGCGACCGAGCCGCTGACTGAAAACAAAAACTACCGTATTCTATAACCGACAAAATCGTTGTCCGGTACAACGTTAGAAGATCTTGCGGATGCGCTCCCCACCAGGTCCCGGTAATTGTGCAGAGAAAGTTGATCCTTTGTTGGCACTTTCGCTTCAGATACTCAATGTGGGATCTCCAGGTGCACTTTGAATCGAACCAGACCCCAAGATATTTAAATGACATAGAATGAGTTATCGGTGTACCCAAAATTTGAAGCTTCGGTTGTGCAGGGTTATGCTTCTTAGAAAAAACTACCAACTCAGTTTTCTCCGTAGAGAATTCGATACCTAGCTCTAAAGCCCAAGTAGACAAATTGTCTAAGGTATCCTGTAAGGGTCCTTGCAGATCGACCCCATTGGGTCCAGTGACCGACACTACGCCGTCATCTGCAAGTTGTCTCAGCGTACAGTTGTCACTTAGACAACCGTCAATGTCTTTGACATAAAAATTATACAAAAGAGGGCTTAAACATGATCCCTGGGGGAGACCCATGTAGCTAAATCGTGAAGCTGTAGAGGTTCCATGAGAGAAGCTCATATGTTTCTCTGACAGCAAATTGTACAACAAATTGTTCATTAATGGTGAAAAACCACAAGCGTGGAGTTTATCTGAGAGAACTTCAACAGATACTGAATCAAAAGCCCCCTTGATATCCAAGAAAACAGAAGCCATTTGCTCTTTTTTAGCAAAAGCTAACTGAATCTCTGTGGAAAGCAACGCGAGGCAGTCGTTCGTTCCTTTACCCCTACGGAAACCATATTGAGTATCTGAAAGCAGGTTGTTCGTCTCAACCCATTTGTCCAGGCGGAAGAGGATCATTTTCTCCACAACTTTCGAATACAAGATAACATCGCGATGGGTCGATAGGAGTTGTGGTCGGACGCTGGCTTACCAGGTTTTCGAATGGCAATAACTCTCACTCGTCTCCAATCATCCGGTACAATGTTGAGCTCCAAAAACTGATTAAACAAGTTCAACATGCGCCTCTTCGCGACGTCTGGAAGGTCTCTTAAGCAAGTTGAACTTTGATTCTATCGAAGCCCCTGTAGCCGTATTGCCACACGAAAGGAGTGCGAGAGAGAGTTCTGCCATTGTGAAAGTGGTTGGCTGGATCTCATCTATCGAATTCGTGGTTTCGCGAGGAAACATTTGTGCTGGAACAGAATCTGGACAAACTTTTCGCGCGAACTTGAGGATCCATTGGTCCGAATACTCCTCGTTCTCGTTGTTCGTAATTCTGTTACGCAATCTTCCGCCGTGTTCCAAAGGGTATTCATCGACGTTTCACGCGATAGCCCGTCCACGAATTGTCGCCAGTAACCACGTTTCTTGGCCTTGATGAGGCTCTTAAATTCTCGTTCGAGAGCCGTGTACCTTTCGAAGTGCTCAGGTGTTCCACGTCTACGAAAAACTTTGAACGCGTCGGACTTTTTGCGGTAAACCTCGGTGCATTGCTGATCCCACCATGGAGAAGGAGGTTTCCTGTGAAATGACGTTCCTGGAACTGGTCGAGTTTGAGCTTGAAGCGCGCTTTCCAAAATCAGGTTGGAGAGGAAGTTATATTCCTCCAGCGGTGGAAGCCCTTCTACCGTTGTAACGGCTTCATCTATTGCTGTCCTGAACCTTGTCCAATCGATATTACGAGTTAGATCATACGTGACGTTGATCGATTCCGGCGGAGTGAGCCCGGTGGCAACCGAAATTTTAATAGGCAAATGATCACTACCGTGGGGATCCTGGATCACATTCCACGTGCAATCCAACGATAATGAATTCGAGCAAAGTGTGAGGTCTAACCTACTGCCAAGTGAGGATGGACCAGCCAAGCGTGTAATTTCTCCATTGTTGAGAACGGTCATATTGAAGTTGTCACAGAGGTCATATATCAAAGAAGACCGATTGTCATCGTACAGTTCTCCCCAGCCGGTACCGTGAGAGTTAAAATCTCCCATGACCAACCGCGGAGCAGGAAGAACCGAACACATATCTGAAAGTTGTTTCTGGTTTTTATTGAGGCTCTAGGAGGAATATAAACGGGAAAGCAATGTAAAGGCTTTTATTTTTAATAACAGCCTGACATGCGACAACTTCAATACCTGGAATTGGAGGAAAATTCACTTATAGAAGGAGTAGCACTTTTGGATCCCCAAAAGTACTCCTCCTCCACGTGAATCCTCACGATCAAGCCGAATAATGTTGAAATCGTGAATTGGAAGATCGATTTCGGGTGAAAGCCATGTTTCACAAAGAGCAAATGCATCACAACTGATATTGTGAGCTAAAAATTTAAATGATTCCAGTTTAGGAATAAGACTTCGACAATTCCACTGCAGAACAGTGATCAAATCCCCGACCTCTTTTGGCAAATTATCCATCGAAGGAAATGATAGCTGCAAGGAGGGGCCACTTTAATGTTAATTTCTTTAAAAAAAGTTTTCACAGTTGGAAGCATTGCCATAACAATGCTTTTAAGAGGGTCAGACATTTCGAGGTACTTGAAAATACCTTCCACAATATCGTCAAATGAGAACAGCCCAGATGAAGAGGGGGCTTCTGAGGGAGATGACATATGTCAGTAACAATTTTAGTTTTATTCCAGCCGTATAACACTTCTCCCAAGTTTGTGGATAAAACTACAATCAAAACTGTTTTGTCTACCAACACCTCTTCTATGCTTCTTTAAAGCCGAAATTTATACCAAATGGACCACTCTATAGACGGTTGTGAAAACAAGTTCATCAAACCTTTATAAGACCATAAAGATTTTGAAATTGTTCTAGTGGAAGATGTTATGACCACTTGAGAACCTTCATAAACCATAAATGCGGCCAAATGGCCACAGCTGTCAAACTTCACTGTGAAATTGAGGTTGTTTTTTGTTGTTCAGCTTTGTTCGATTCTCTGCTCTTCTGATTCATTTAGTAATAAAAAAAAAGGGTCTAGTGTTGCGGAAAATTTTGTTTGATAGCAAAATATCCAAAACAAATTGTGTTTTCAACATCGTATTATGCTTCAAATTGTACGCGCATTTATTTTTATGGTGAATATTGGCGCGATAAGAGCCGACAAATAATGCGCCTCGGAAATTATGCGAATTTACAACAACAGTACTAATATATACAGTACAAATCAAATTTAAAAAAATACCTTCGAAAAATTAATCATGAATTTTCTGAAAAGTGCTTGGAATTGGATGAAATTATATAAAAGTATGCCGAAATAAGTCTCCGGTCTATAGTTTATTTGCATACCACTGAAAGTTTGATGCATTTATTTTTCTACATTTCATTTTTTTTATACGGCGATTGGAAAAAAAATTACAGTTCTGCCATAAAGCCAATTTATCTTCGCAGTGACTATTATAAAACTATTTGGTCTTATGGTGACTTTCTTCAATGCCGATTTGCCGTTTAATGCATTTACTGGAGGCTCAAATGGTTCTAAAATGCTTTTTTCAACTGACCATAATAAGATAAAATCGACGAGTCCTAAAACGGCACTTCAATACAGCATTTTACGAGTTCATAAAGTCAAAATAAAACCTGTGATAGGAGTTAAAGGAATTTGGAGAAACAAGATTTTAAGATCGTTGTAAACAAGCTGTGTAGGTTCTCATAAACCTCACTAA